>ONZH01013448.1:0-41347 GCA_900303285.1 Rhinella marina
TAGGCTAGTAGTGGTGGCACCCCTGCTGATCCTGGTGTGCGCACAGGTTGCACACCACAGTCCGTCGGTCATCCTCACTTTCTTTAAAGAACCTCCAGACTTGCGAACATCTAGGCCTCGCCACGGGAGCTTCACTACGTGAAACAGTTGCTGCTGATGCACCAGCTCTGGCCCTGCTTCTCCCTCTGGCCACAACCACTGCCTCTACAACCTGTTCTGGTGCAGCACTCGCCTCCGCCTCAGAAGCACTGTCTTCACTCGCGATATCAACCCAGCTTGGGTCAGTCTGCTCCCCCCCTCGGAATTCCTCCCTAACAACAACTTCACTACTGTCTGACAACCGTGTCTCCTCATCGTCTGACACCTCTTTACAAACTTCTTCCACTAACTCAACATTGTCATCATCATCATCATCATCATCACCCACAGACTGCGACAGTTGGAAAACTGGGGCATCGGGAACGAGGTCAGCAGCAACCTGAGAAGTGGTTTGTGACTCTGGGAAGGGTCCAGAAAACAGTTCCTGAGAGTATGCCGGATCGCATTCCAAATTTTCCTGGGAGGGGGCAGACTGGGGGATAGGAGGTTGAGGTGGAGGAGCCAGAGGAGTGCTCCCTTGGGTAACGTGGGTGGACTGTGTGGAAGACTGACTGGTGGACAAATTACTTGAAGCATTGTCCGCAATCCACGAGATCAGCTGTTCACACTGTTGTGGTTTCAACAGTCCTCTACCACGTGTCCCTGTAAGTTGAGACATGAAGCTAGGGAGTGTAGCTCTGCGGCGTTCCACAGCTCCGTCATCAGCAGGTACTGTCTCACCCTGCCCAGGACCACGGCCTCTGCCCCCTGCAGTAATTGAATGCCCACGCCCACGCCCTCGTCCTCGACCCTTAGCCCTGGGGTTCAACATTTTTTGTATATAAGTGTATGATATAAAAAAAAAAATAAACGGGCCTGGTGTACTGAAACCCACAAACTTGTTCAGTCTGGTTGAATTAAGTGACGTACAGAAAGTGTCACCTGGACAGTATATACGGATTGGAGCGAGTGTGCTGAAATGTGACACACAGAAAGGTTACACGCAGCTGAGTAAAATGGATTTGTATCACTGAGCTAAAACAACAAAAAAACTAATTTTTTTTTTATATTTTGTTTTTATATTTTTTTTTTAAATTTTGTTTTTTTGGGAACGTGACGTGCAGGAACTATCGGAGACCTAACTCACACCCTGTTAACGGTGGCTATTTAGACTGCGACCCAGACAAATGTCACACAGAGATTTTTAGGATCAAGCTGTATACGTTATTGGTAGCAAAATGACTTGGTTGTATTCTGTGACGTACAGAAAGTGTCACCTGGACAGTATATACGGATTGGAGCGAGTGTGCTGAACTGTGACACACAGAAAGGTTACACGCAGCTGAGTAAAATGGATTTGTATCACTGAGCTAAAACAACAAAAAAAAATAATTTTTTTTTTTTTATATTTTTTTAGTTTAGTTTTTTTGGGAACGTGACGTGCAGGAACTATCGGAGACCTAACTCACACCCTGTTAACGGTTGGCTATTTAGGACTGCGACCCAGACAAATGTCGCACAGAGAGTTTTTTGGATCAAGCTGTATACGTTATAGGTAGCAAATGACTTGGTTGTATTCTGTGCCATACAGAAAGTGTCACCTGGACAGTATATACGGATTGGAGCGAGTGTGCTGAACTGTGACACACAAAAAGGTTACACGCAGCTGAGTAAAATGGATTTGTATCACTGAGATATAACATAAAAAAAAGGGGGTTATATATGGTGATAGCTGCACTACTAGTGCCAGCCAGCCAGCCAGCCAGCCAAGCCAGGAGACCAAAAAAAAAATGTCTTCTAGCCCTTAGAAGGGCTGTTGGGTTCTTTGTGGGTGATTCCTGCCTAACAGAGAACTAAATGCAGGCCCTAACACTCTCCCTGAAAGGCAGCAGCTCTATCCCTAACGACATCCAGACGGCATCTGAGCCGAGCACCGCGGCCATTCACTAGTATATTCCAGGGTCACCTGATCAGGCCAGCCAACCCCTGCTATCGACATGTAAGGGCCCCACGTGATGCTGGGTGTACCGTACAGTCTCCTGGCTTGTGATTGGCTGTGTTTATAGGCGCCAAAAAAGCACGATGCGGAAGTTGCCATTTCCTCGAGTATGGCGAGATACTCGTCCGAGCAGCGAGCACTTACGAGTACCCTAATACTCGAACGAGCACCAAGCTCGGACGAGTATGCTCGCTCATCTCTAATCTGCACCAAAATATTGACATAAATGATGATAAATGTGACAGGGCCGGTGGTTATGCCCACACCTTCCCTTGACATACCCCCTAAATATAGTTGCAGTGGCATTTAAAATGTTTCAAACACGCAGTCAATTTCTTGCAAAGGGTACATAACAATTGACCCCTGGGATGTTTCAGTAAAGGAGACTAGGACTATAGTAGCATATCACATAACCTACAACAATGTCGGACTGGGGTGCCTAGGGCCCATCATTAAAAGTAATTTTGGGAGCCTATTGTAAAGCTACTTGCAAATATTACTTGCTCACACAGTGGCAGCAGTAGCAAGTTGATGAATTATGGGAGTCCTTGCAGTGACTTTGAGAAGTCAGGTCCCTGGGGAAAGAAATAATTGGCTGGCCTGTACCTAGAAGTCTTCTCCACCACCCGATTTGAAGATAATAAACTGGGTACTTTGTTAAATAATATGCCCAGTTTTAACATAGGCTGTTATCTGTTTGTAGTGCAGTCAGTCTACTGTGCCATATGCCACTTATGCAGGGGATGGGGGACTATGGGTTCACCTTGCTCAAAGGCCTACTGGGGAATTCACCTGTTCTCCTGTGGCCCAGTCTGAGTCTGACCTACAACACCCAACAAAGGGAAGGTAAAAAGAGCCCAAAATTGTATAAAAATATCAAGCTTTTTTGATTAGTGAATATCACAAAACTTTATCTTACAGTATGTTCATATTAAAATACTGGTTAACACTAGTGGGCAAAGATGTCAATGCCTAATAAGCAACACAAAAAGACAGGCTCCCTACTAAGCTTTGGGTCCTTCAAAAAGTTAACACACATTCATAAGAGGATATGTTCATAATACGTATAAATAACCTCACATATTTGTATAATCACTAATCATTTCTAGGCATTTATCAATATTGCCCCATAGAGATTAATGGAACTGCATGCACGGTCACGGTCCAATTCACTTCTATAGGACTACCAGAGGCACTGAGCCAACTGAGCCAAAGTGTGGCTATTTTTAGCAGTCTTGGCAGAGCTTGGCTATTAACGGAGGTCCTGTTCTGGAGATATGGCCCAGTCACAGAGGTGGGACCAAAACCTATCTGACATGTCTAAAATGAGACAACTCTTTTAACCCATTCACTTCGGCACTTCCAAGCAGACACCCGGAGCTAATGTCTATGGTCCGTGATAACGTAGATCAGAGACAGTTAATCCCTCAGTGCACTGCACTCTCGGGACCCAAATGGCTTCCTCGTTCTGAGGTCAGGGAAACAGTTCATTGTTAGTGATAGGATGGGGCCTGAATGTCTTCCCTGCACTAAGATCGGGGAAGCTGATCATTGTGATGATAGGCCTGGTAGCCTCCAGCAGGCTTTAGCCTTTCACAGCTATATTCTCATGGACGCCTGCAGTAGAAGTGCTCCATAAGAATATACTGAATTTCCCATATACTACTGTATTCAACTACAGTAGTGTATGGGAGAAGCAATCTAAAGATCACATGTTTAGGTCCCCTAGCAGTGTTTAAAAAAAGGGAAAAAAGGAAATAATATTAAGAAATTAAAAAAAATATAGAGAGATAAAAAATATATATAATTTGCACTGCCTTGTCCCAAAACACCCAAATTATTAAAATAAACATATTTATCCTATACAGTGAATGTCATGGCAAGGGAAAATAATCTTAATAAAATTTTTATAAAAGGTCATGAAAAATAAAAGATAAGCGCTCCTCTTGGATTCCTTTGACCCGCCCCCTCTCCTTATTCATCCTCCTCCTCTGGTTTAGAACTCACACAAGTGCTGGTCACTGCCAGGCCTGCGCATGCGCACTGTTAACGGTGCCTCTGCCCATAGTAGGCAGAGCAGTGCAGATGTGCGGGCCCGGCGGTGACCAGCGCTCGCGTGAGATCTAAACTAGAGGAGAAGGATGAATAAGGAGAGGAAGGCGGGCCAAAGGAATCCAAGGGGAACAGTCATCTGGGCACATCAGAGAGGGGCCTGGGCACTTGCAGCCATAAAGCCGCCCCAGGGCACTTGCAATCTTTAATTCGTATATCGTTATAAAGTTGTTTTTTATTATTTGTGGACATGTGAAAGACACAATGCAGGTACTATTTTTATGTTGGGCTACTGTGCTAATTTGTGATATAAGCGTTCAAAGTATCTGACAGACTCCCTTTAAGTATTAAAACTATATAAATGTGGTATTGCTGTAATCGGACTGACCCAGAGAATGAAGGGCATGTTCAGTTTTACCGGATAGGGAATTCCGTAAAAACGAAACCCATAAAACTATGGTCGAATCCTGTTTTTTTCCAATTTCACCCTATTTGCAATTTTTCCAGCTTCCCACTAAGTCATATGCAATACAAATTGTGCCATTAGAAAGTACAACTTATTCTGCAAGAAACAAGCCCACATACGGCTATGTGAACAGAATTTTTTTTTTAAAGTTATGGCTCTGTGAAGCCAGGGAGTGAAAAATAAAAACACAAAATGGAAAAATGCTGCATAATGAAGGAATTAAGAGCAGTTAAATAAACAAATCCAATTTGAGAATCAAGGCCTAATAAAATTGCTTATGTAATAAACAAGGTGGACACCCTAATAACAGCAGAACAAGAAAGGTTATTCACCCCAATTGGAGATTCAATGCACAGTAGAATTGTTCATCTGTTAAAGGGAGTCTGTCACCTAATTTTCACTAATATAAATAAGAGCACTGCTACACAGAAGATTGCAGACACATCTCAGACATACCTGTGTGCACTTTCTGTCTTTATTCCATGTCCAGGAAAAGCACTCTTATTCTGCTGTAAAACAGCAACCAAGTGCCTAGCTGAAAGTGAAAGTAAAAACAGCTTTCACTCCTGACTCAATTTCTAACCTCTATATCTTCTGATATAGTGGATATAATACTATGATTCTAGTATTGTTTGAAAGGTTGGAATGCCAGATTTCAAACAAGGTCAGGTTCATATTTCTAGTGGCTACCAATCCTAAGATGTGAGCAGCTAAAGCGGCCCTCCCCTCTTTAGTCTGGTTTGCTTTGGGCACTTGCAGCAGCAGAGCTGGGCACTTAGGCGTTGTTTTCCAGCAGAATAAAAGTGCTTTTCCTGGACATGGAATACAGACACATACTACACACAGGTATGTTTGGGATGTGTCTGCAATCTTCTATCGGGCAGTGTTCTTAGTTCTATTGGTGAAAATGAGGTGACAGACTCCCTTTAAACAATATGGACACCCCAATAACAGTAGAACTAGACAGTTTATTCACCCCAATTTGAGAATCAAGGTCTAATAAAATTGATTATGTAATAAACAACGTAGACACCCCTCTAACAGTAGAATAAGACAGGTTATTCACCCCAATTTGAGAATCAAGGTGTAGTAGAATTCTTTATCTATTAAACAATGTGTATGACCCAGTAACAGTAGAAGTAGACAGGTTATTCATCCCAATTTGAGAATCAAGGCCTAATAGAACTACTTATCTATTAAACAAGGTGGATACCCCAATAACAGTAGAACAAGACAATTTATTCATCCCAATTTGAGAATCAAGGTTTAGTAGAATTTTTTTTACCTATTAAAGAGGACTTTTTACACTCCTAACATGCCCTATGCATTCCCCATGTAATAACAATTCTGGAACATCTATTCTTATGGCTCTAGGCTATGCCATTCCTTTATTATTTCTACCAGAAGTTTTGAATGAATTGCTAGCAATCTTTAGTAAGGGTACAGAGGGGTGGTAATAAGTTGGGGGGGGGGTGTATCTACACGGTCTGAAAATATTAGCACTGACTGGATAGAGTGAGACGATGCTGGTACACACCACTTACACCCCCTCTGTACCCTTAACCCCTCAGACTGCTAACAATTCATTCATAACTTCTAGTAGAAATAAAAAAGGAAATTTCACATCATATTGATGTTGCAGATTTGTTATTACATGGGGTATGCATGAAACTATTAAACAGGCATATCAGGAGTGTTGACACCCCAATAACAGTAGAACTAGACAGCTTATTCACCCAAAATTGAGAATCAATGCTTATATATTAAACAAGGAGGAAACTGGTTAATTTGATAGCTCTGCACCCTACCCAGGGATTGATGCAAAGTGCACTGTCTCCTATGGATCTCTTCAATTTCAGATTACAGTCTCTGCACTGTCCATGTAAAAACTATCCTTACATTCTCCCTACACTGTCCCTACACTGTCCGTTCACTCTCCCTATCCAATATTCCACAATTAAAAGCTTTTAGCAACACTGTCCCTAGCACTTGTCATGTCTCTCCCTATGCTCACTCACAGTGAAATGGCGACGTCTGCGTGGGATGGGGCTTTTAAAGGGATGTGATATCCCAGGGGCTGGCTAGCTGCTGATTGGCTTTCTTCACAGCATTATGGGTGATCTTGTGTTACGGGGCTTTTTACTTTCACTTTGTAGCACTTGCAGTGGCCATTTTAGGAGAAAAAAATCTTTGCCACGAAGCGCAAGGAAATTTAGATTTGTTGTAAATCGAATTTTTCCATAACTTTCAATCGAATTCTACATCTACTTCAGATGCTTCAATTCGTTCAATGATATTCGCAACCCTAGAGATCAGTGTCTCTCTGTAATGTCCTCCACGATTCTGGGGCTGTTTCTGAGTTAGTACGAGAAGGTTAGGAAGCAGATTCTCCTCTACTTTCTGTGTGCAGCGGATGGGAGCTGGTCTCCACCCACCATCTTTTAGATTACTGCATACTAAACATTCAACATGCACATAGGAGCTCTGCTAAAATTGCCAGTTACAAGGTACAATGGCCAGAAATAGTGGTATTCCTCATGTACACGCATTGATTCTATTGATTAATGCAAAGTTTGTTGAAAGTTTAGGCCCACTTTAACATTTACCCTAACTTATTGTTTGTAAGGTTAGCCAACAGAAAACACCTAATTCTGGGAAGCCTATTCCAGTAGTGATATCATTGAAGGAGAAAGTGACTAATACAAGTAGTTTATTAGAAATCAATAATGCCGACAACCTGGACATATCTGCATGGAAAGAATAAAAAACTATGATATAAATTTCTGGAAATACTGTAATCTTTAATTTTATGTAGAAGCTGAAGCTTGTCCAGTGGGTAGTGTTCATAAAACTATTTTATATTGTGTATTTTAGTGGAGTATCCTGTTTCTTTCCTGCTCCACATTATATCCTAATATTTCAGAGGGGCTGAGGTCAGAATGCTGACTTAGCTGTTCTGAAATACCATTTTTTCTGTACTTGACTTCCTGTTTGATTGTATGACTCAATCTTTTGCGTTTTAGAGAATCACAGGCAGGCTCACTGGCATTCTGCTATATAATTTCTTAATATATGTTGGAATTTCATGGTTTCTCTGATTATAAGCTTTGCTGGCCCTGAGGCTTTCAAACAACTTAGTCTGCACCACTATATTTCATTCCAAAATGCTTCACAGTTGGAATCTTGGTATTATAATTTTGTTTTATGGTATGTTAGCACAGACATTGTACAACTAAAGGCATACTAAAAAGTGAGAGCATTTCAACTCTACATTTGATTAGATAGTCATGTACCCTTCCGGTCATTGCAAGTTGTAAATAACATAGTATGATAATTAAAGCGATAGGATCTTTGGTATTCTGCTGATATATTGGGGTATCCTACTTACAGGCCCAGATATACAGGATGTCCTGACCCAACATTCCTCTGTTATATTTCGAAGGGGAAAATCTATTGGGGATCGTCTGGTACACAATCATTACTAGAACCAGAGAGAAAGTTGAACGTGGCTGAATGGTAAACCCTATGGAATGTATCTCTGTGGTGGCTGTATTAGCTGTCTGTATGTTTTGAGATTGAAGAGCTTTGGAAGCATTTCAACAGCAAGGGTGTAATTGATAAGAGATTATTCGTTTTGTAAAACAAATGGGCTGGTTTACTTATGTAGAAAATAGTCCAGCATCTCAGAATCCATAAATCAGGGCTTTATTCAAGAACATCCATACATAACAAGTGGTTGCAAAAAGATCCAATCAATTCCTACGCATTTTGAGCCGTTTCTGTGTCCTTATTCATGCCAATGTGTTTGGTACAATGTTTCAAATTCCAAATAGGGTAGAATTAAAAAAAAAAAAACGCAATTCTGCCACAGCTTTATGGGTTTTGTTTTTACGGCATTCCCTATTTGGTAAAGTTGACGCATTCTAACCACACTGTTTCGTGCAGGCACCCTAGCATTGGCGTTGTGATGGCTGTGATGCTAGGGTGCCCGCACGCAACAGTTTAGAATGTATCAACTTTAGCCACTTAATTGTTTCAGATCACTCCTGAGGAAGCGAGGTAGCTCATCTCCACGCAGAAACGCATTCAGCACTAGAGACTTGAATATTAGATGGTTCTAGATAGGGCTGTGGGCAGGATTACCTATAGACTGCGGAACGCTACATGAATACGCAATGTGATAAGGCCTTCCCATCCGAGTGGGACTACTGATGCACACGCTTACAATATGTTATATAGGGCGTGTTTGAGTTTACAGGGACAGTGTGGCATTTTCTCACTGTTATGAATAAGAGTGAGTTGATCCAACGAAAGCGCACCACAGGTTTTTTATTAGGACACTTTGTGTGTAGCTGGCATTTGTAATTAGTCCCTCTATACATACACAGTGCCCTGTTTGCCTGTTAAAGACTGACTAGGGTGTAATCGCCCCTCTTTTTAATTATTAGTCTACAATAAAGAATTATATTTTTTTTTCTCGTTTTAACGTTCTATTAGGCAGAGAATTTAAGAATATATTGTGAACGTATACTGTTAAACATTTTGGAGTGTGTTAACTTGATTGAAAAATGTTAACTTTATTCTCCAGATGTGTATGATTACGGCAATACCATGTTTATATAGTTTTTCTTGTGTTTTAATACTAAAAAAAATAAAAACAATGGAAAAAAAATCATTTTCATCTAACGTTTTTATAGCTATGTTTATGGAGAGAGTGTGAGAGCTCATTTTTGCGGGATGATCTGTATTTGCGCATTGTCCAGAAATAAATTCATGAATCGCAGATGTCAAGTGTGAACATGGTTCTAGACGCTGAATGAATTATTCAATATTCATACTCTATATTGACAGGGAGCGGTCCACAGGATTGGCGCTAAGAAATGCTAGCTTGGAGTATCTCAATGCAAATAAGCATATAACTCCATCAGCATGGCTTCATGAGGGATCGGTCCTGTCAAACTAATTTTATCAGTTTATTTGAGGTGGTATGTTTTAGACTTGACCAGGGTGAATCAATGGATTTCCTATATCTTGACTTCTCCAAAGCTTTTGATACTGTGCCACATAAAAGGTTAGTGTATAAAATGAGAATGCTTGGACTGGGGGAAAATGTGTGTATGTGGGTAAGTAGCTTGCTTAGTGATAGAAAACAGAGGGTGGTTATTAGCGGTACAAACTCAGATTGGGTCACTGTCACTAGTGGGGTACCACAGGGGTCAGTATAGGGCCCTATTCTCTTCAATATATTTATTAATGCTTTTGTAAAAAGCTTGCACAATAAAATATAATTTTTTGCAGATGACACTAAACTGTGTAAAGTAATTAACGCGAAAGAGGACAGTTGTCACGCTCTGGTGTGAGAGGAATACCCCACACCAAATATAGGAGGGAAAGGAAAAGGAAATAAGGCCTAAAAACTAGGGAAGGAAAATGGATACCTCCTAGTGAAAACCCTAACCAAAGCCCTGACTGACTACCAGTATGAACAGACCCCAAAGGTAGGTGAGTTCATACACAGGAATACCTAAAGTCCTATCTCACCCTAAAGGACCATGGTACTAATGACAGGAAAGAGACAACCCGTTCCTCCAAAGGAAGGATGAACGGGAGTCTCCCTGAGGCCTGATACAAAACGACAAGGAAATGCAACAATCAAAAATAAGAAACAAAAAGGGAAAGGTAACACTTAACTTCCAAGAAGCTACAGTATGGCAGCACAAGGAACTCCACCGAGATCCAAACACTAGTCATCCACAGGTCCAACTAAAGCTATAAACCGCAAAGCATAGTAGGAGAAACAACTATAAATAGGTAAAGTTAAATGACCCTAATAGCAACACCTGGAAGCAAAGGGTGTGGCCAGTACCAGAAACAACACAGACGCCTATTGATCCACAAGGTGAACATGCCAAATCAGACAAATCATGCCAAATGGCAAACATGTTGCCAGTCTCAAAGATCTCCTGCCACTCACTGTCGCGGAGACGTCCGTGTGTCTCGGTACGTCTGTGAGACTACCCCCCCCTTCTACAAGTGACCGCTGGGTACCAAGGACCAACCTTATCCAGGTGAGACCTGTGAAAAGCTTTCACCAAACAACTGGAATTCTACGGAAAGCTCAGGAGTCAATTATCTTAGCGATCTGGAATTCCAAACTACCGTCCACCATGACAGGAGCGGGTAGCAAGGAAGATGGCTCCAAAGGTTCAACAAAGATTTATGAAAGACATTATGTATTTTCAGAACGTGAGGAAGTTCAAGATGAAAAGCTACAGGATTAATAATGGCAGTGACATTATATGGACCAATAAACCTTGGACCCAACTTCCAAGAAGGTACCTTCAACTTAATGATTCTTGTGGACAGCCACACCAAATCACCCACTCTTAGGTCCGGACCCTTCATCGTTTCCTGTCAGCCACAATTTTAAACTTGTTTTAAACTTGCTGCCCCTATTCATCAAGTTATTTTGAATTTTCTGCTATATATATATATATAATGATGATGAAAAACGTTCCTCCTCAGGAATACCAGAAGTATCTGAACCAGAAAATATGCCAATCTGCGGATGAAACACATATGCCCCAAAAACTGCAATTTACCAGTGGACTCCTGTCTATGATTATTAATGGCAAACTCTGCCAAAGACAAAAACGAGGACCATTCTTCCTGGTTCTCAGAGACAAAACATCTTAAGTAAGTCTCCAGGCTCCGCCTGTCCATTCAACTGAGGATGAAAAGCCAAAGAAAAAGACAGTTGTACCCCCAGCCAAGTACCTAATGCCTTCTAGAATCCACGATCCGAAACCACATCAGAGGGAATGCCATAGAGTTTCACAATGTTGTCAACAAACACTTGCGTAAGTGTTTTAGCATTAGGGAGAGCAGAAAACGCTATAAAGTGCACCATTTTACTAAAACGATCAACCACCACCAAAATAACTGTCTTTCCAGACGAGTTAGGCAGATCAGTGATAAAATCCATAGATAAATGACTCCACGGTCTGGACAGGATAGGCAACGGAAGTAGGGGTCCGGAAGGCCGAGTATGTGTCACCTTAGCGCGAGCACAGACATTACAGGCTGACACATAATCCTCAAGACACTTAAGCAACCCCAGCCACCAGAATCTACGAGAGATGAGGTCAGCAGTGGATCTGCTCCCAGGGTGTCCCATAAGCACTGTACAGTGATGTTCCTCAAACACCTTGTGATGCAATTCCCAGAGGGGCAAGAATCCGGTGTGTCTCCCTGGGCTTCTAACACCTTCACCTCTAGGTCAGGGTATAAAGCGGATATCACCACCCCTTCTGACAGAATAGGACTCGGATTTTCAAAATCACCACCTCCAGGAAAACCAAGTGACAAGGCATCTGCCCTGACGTTCTTAACCCCAGGACGATAAGTGACAGTGAAATTGAATCTGGTAAAAAACAAAGCCCATCTGGTCTGCCTCGGATTCAGTCATTTAACCGACTCCAGGTAAGCCAGGTTTTTGTGATCAGTGAACACTGTGATCGGATGAATCGCCCCTTCCAACCAATGACGCCATTTCTCAAAAGCCAACTTAATGGCCAGTAATTCTCTGTTACCCACATATTAATTTTTCTCTGCGGAAGAGAGTTTTTTAGAGGAAAAAAGGCACATGGACACCATATACCCGGTGACGGGCCCTGCGATAAAACTGCTACTATTCCCACCTCGGACACATCCACTTCCACAATGAAAGGTTGTGATTAGGGATGAGCGAACTTTTGAAAAGTTCGGTTCGGTTCGCTTTGGCGAACTTTAGTGAAGTTCGGATTCGTACGAACCGAACCTA
This sequence comes from Rhinella marina, assembly GCA_900303285.1. Classification (NCBI taxonomy): domain Eukaryota; kingdom Metazoa; phylum Chordata; class Amphibia; order Anura; family Bufonidae; genus Rhinella; species Rhinella marina. The sequence continues at coordinate 12,418 of ONZH01013448.1, forward strand.
AAACGAACCTTGCTATAATGGCTGAATAATTGCTGCTACAATAATGGGAGTCTGATAGGGTATAGTTTCGTTTACTTGCAGTTGCTATTACAATGAAAAAAGTGGAAAAAAATCCAAGTGACTTCAACAACGGCGACGCAAAATATACGCATATTTGAGAATTTACACTAATGCGTACGCTAATGCGAACATTCCCGCACAAATAACGAACATACAGTGTAGCGTTGTTAAAGGTACGCTACTTAACTGAATATGTACGCATTAGCGTACGCATACACTGCGTCTGCGAACATTCCTACTCAAGTAACGAACATACAGTCTAGCGTTGTCAAAGTTACGCTACTTAACTGAATATGTACGCGTTAGCGTACGCATACACTGCGTCTGCGAACATTCCTACTCAAGTAACGAACATACAGTCTAGCATTGTCAAAGGTACGCCACTTAACTGAATATGTACGCATTAGCGTACGCATATACTGCATCTGCGAACATTCCTACTCAAGTAACGAACATACAGTCTAGCGTTGTCAAAGGTACGCTACTTAACTGAATATGTACGCATTAGCGTACATTCTCAATAAATATGCGTATATTTTGCGTCGCCGTTATTTTAACCAGATTCGTCACGAACTTTCTGAAAATTCGGTTCGAATTTTTGGGAAAGTTCGTAACGAATCTGGTTCGTTACGGTTCGGTTCGCTTATCCCTAGTTGTGATACATCCGGCTTCACCAATATAGGGGCAGAAGGGAAGCACTCCTTAACCGCAGAAAAGACTTGCAACGCTGAATTAGACCACACTGAGAGATCTGTCCCCTTCTTAGTCATGTCAGTTAAATGTTCCCCACTGTTGAATAGTTCTGAATAAATTTTCGGTAATAATTGGTGAACCCAAAAACTGCATAAGAGCCTTCAGATTTTCGGGTCAATCCCAGTCCAATACAGCACGAACTTTCTTCAGATCCATATGAAAATCCAAAGACGAGGTATCCCAAAAATTGCACCTCGTGAACAGTAAAAACACACTTCTCTGATTTTGCGTACAGTTTATTATCCTTTAGGATCTGCTACCTGTCTAACATGATACTGATGTATCTCCACGTCTGGAGAATAAATTAGTATGTCGTCTAAATACTTGACTACAAGCCTCCCCACCAGGTGATGAAAAATGTTATTCACAAAATGCTGGAAAAAACGCAGGAGCATTGGTCAACCCAAAAGGCATGACCAGGTTCTCAAAGTGACCCTCAGCAGTATTGAAAGCCGTCTTCCATTCCTCCCCTTCCTTGATTCTGGCAGATTATGCGCCCCCCCTAAATCTCCCCCCAACTGGGAGAACACCTTGGCACCAATAATCTGGTTAAACAATCAGGAATCAAAGGAAGGGGGTAAGGATCATGGACAGTAATCCGATTGAGTTCATGGAAATCCAGACATGGCCGAAGACCTCCAAACAACAAAAAACCTGCTGCCACTGGAGATTTGGAAGGTCTTATGTGTCCTTTAGCCAAACTCTCTGCAATATACTCTCTCATCGCCAGTCTTTCAGGTCCAGAAAGGTTATACAACCTAGATTTGGGCAACTTGGCTCAGGGAATAAGGTTGATAGCACAATCATATTCCCTATGAGGAGGTAAATCCTGGCATCGACTCTCAGAAAATACGTCGGCGAAATCAGATATAAAAGAAGACAATGACTTAATAGTTAGAACTGAAAAGGATGTATTAAGACAATTGTCAACGTAATAATCTCCCCAATCTAGAATCTGTCTAGCTTGCCAATCAATGGTTGGATTGTGCTTGCTCAACCACAGCAAACCCAGAACCACTGGAGCAGGAAAATCCTCCAACACAAAATCATCATGCACCACTTGCGATAAACACTTCTGAGCTAGAGGTGCAGAATCAATAGTAAAAATTGAAATATTTCTCCAATGCACTCGGTGACAGCCCGTGCATACGGACAAAGTGAGCATCAATTAGGTTCACCTCTGTCCCCCTGTCGATAAACACCTCAGTCCCCACAGTTCTTGACTTAAACGCCACCTCAGCAGTCAGGAGAAATAGGGTACTACCAATCAAAGACAAATGCACATGTTGTGACTCTTCTCTCACCCCTCCAAGAGCAACACAGATGCCTATTGATCCACAAGGTAAACATGCCAGATCAAACCATGTGTTGCCAGTCTCAAAGATATCCTGCCACTCACTGTCACAGAGACATCCGTGTGTCTTGGTATGTCCATGACAACAGTACACTGCTACAGGTGGATCTGGATAGATTGGAGGCTTGGGCAGAGAAATGGCAGATGAGGTTTAACACTGACAAATGTAAGGTTATGTGCATGGGAAGAAATAATGCAAGTCACCCGTACATACTAAATGGTGAAACACTGGGTAACACTGACATGAAAAAGGACCTAGGAATTTTAGTGGACAGCAAACTTAACTGTAGAAACCTGTGTTAGACAGCTGCTGCCAAGGCCAATAAGATAATGGGTTGCATCAAAAGGGACATAGATGCCCATGATGAGAACATAGTCCTGCCACTTTACAAATTACTAGTCAGACTATACATAGAGTATTTTGTACAGTTCTGGGCTCTTGTGAACAAGACAGACATAGCAGAGATGGAGAGGGTTTAAAGGATGGCAACTAAAGTAATAACTGGAATGGGTGGACTACTTTACTCAGAAAGGTTATCAAAATAAGGGTTATTCAAGGGTTATAAAAAAAGAGGACTGAGGGGAGATTTAATGACAATTTATAAATACAACAGGGGTCAGTACAGAGATCTCTCCCATCATCTATTTATTCCCAGGACTGTGACTGTTATGAGGGGACATGCTCTGCATCTACAGGAAAGAAGGTTTGTACACAAACATAGAAGAGGATTCTTTACTGTAAGAGCAGTGAAACTATGGAACTCTTTGACTGAGGAGGTAGTGATGGTGAATTCTCTAAATGAGTTTATTTCTGGAGTGTAATAATATTGCAGTTTATAGTTATTAGATTTCTGGAGAAGGGTCGTTGATCCAGAGAATTATTTTGACTGCCTGATTTGCGTCGGGAATTTTTTTTTTCTCGGAAAATGAGTTTCTGCTTGCTTCTCTCTATTGTACACAACACACACCATTCTTCTTTGAAATCCTAGCCTTTCTCATGACTCCCCCTTGCAATAAGTTTGATTGATTTCTGACTGTCCCTGATTTACATACATACAAAGGCTCAAGCTCAGGATTATGCCTTGGTGTTAATAATTTTTTTTTGTTTGTGAAAAACTGCAACTTTTTTAAAGTATCAATGAAAAACACACAACACACATATAGCATCTGTGTGCAGTATGTGGTTTTCACAGACCCATTGAATAGAATGGGTCCATTCTGTCGAGTAAATGGACTAGTAGTGCATACTACCACTTTATCCCTGTGGAACAATGGACGTTCCCAATACGAATAAAGCTTTTTCTTTAACTCTACCCACAAATATTTGATTCAGTTGAGGTCTGGAAGGGGGGGGGGGGGCAATCCAGCACCTTTACTTCATTGTCATTGATCCATTTCTTCGCCAATCTTATGCTTCGGGTCGCCCTTTTCATTCCCATAGTACTCGAGTGTACGAAGTAACTCATCTTGTGATATACTCAGATATAGCTTAGCATTGAGACTGTCATTGCAATTTAGGATAAGTCCCAAATTGGACTTAATACTCAGTTGTCTGTGGTGTTCAAATTATGTTAAATTTCCCCCTTCATGGTAAGAGGGTGAGGCCACAGCACAAGAAGTGCACGTCCAGTCGTTTCATTGCTGATCATGAATATCTCTCCTGGTTACACCCAGAGAGCTAATTTTATTAGAAATACATGTTGGTATAATCACACCCCCCTTTGCCATCAATTTTAATATATCCAATCACAATCATACAAGTATACATTTAACAACAAATCAAATGAATGATAATGGCAGCCAATGGCATACACATTACTTCATCTATCTGGGAAATTCCATATGCATATATTAACTTCTGCTAAGTTCCTCTTTTCCTATAGACATATCAAGTGATTATGAGTCATTTTTATTTTTAAGCATCCATGACATCTAATGGAGATTAGAGATTATAAGATATAAGAGATATGGATATAAGAAGATGGAGACTACCTGATAATGAAATACAACCCTAGCACAATTGTGTTCACCAACTAACTAAATTTCTTTAACATTTTCCTCCTCTTGAACATAATTTGCTAATAGTCTAAAGAGAGTTTCCCAATTGACTATATTCAGTTCAAACCAGGCCTATGGGCCATCCATTAACTGAGGTGTATCGATCAGGACAGACCCTATATCATCAATGCAGATCTTATATCTGTTCTCCGCTGGGGAGGAGAAGGAGACACCCGTAAATAAGTGTCTTCCTCCTCTTGTACACAGCCTGCTTAGGTATCCAGAGGACTCCCCCAATGACTACATTCTGACTGGATTCCCCAGATCAGGGCTGATAAGCCATTCATCATCTATGGTAGACTCCACTGGACACTCAGCATTTTTCCCTGCACTTTCCTTTAAGTTATTCCAAGTTATTCCCTGCACAGCACAGGGGCACAATCAGAAGCGAGGCAAATGTCCAATAATCATCAAAGTTCAAAGTTGTCACGTCTAGGATGTCTTAGTTGTCATCTGAATCGTCAAGTTCAGTATTCATAGGCTGGATTGATGTGGATATATATACTCCTCTTTGTAGATTCTCCAGGATTCACATTCAGTATACAGGTTATTACAGTCAGGTGATGATGATAATATCTTCTTTCTGACCTTACTGCCAATTTAATCAGAAACAACAAATTTAGTATCCTTTTACAAAGAGAGCATCAACCATCAACCTATCATTTTACTTAACTAAATCAGTTAATTGGGTTCAGTCAACACAGCAAATCAGTCTAATCAATGGACAATTCTTTCTTAGAATTAGTGGCTCTATAAATCTCCTTTAACCTCTTAGCATGTTCCACATCAGCAGCCACCCAAACCATACCATCCTCATCATGGCATGTTCACAGCATGATCTTTTTCCTCTTTCTCAATAAAATCTGACCTCTTTTCTTTTTCTTCAAACTCAAGGATGATTAGCTAAGGCGCAGACCACTGAGCGGCGAGGTGGCAGTCATCTATATGCATCCGTTTTACATACCACATACACATCATCATTTTTCGATTGCTTGATGCTTGCCAAGTGGGTTGCTACTCTTTCAGTATGTTATAGACTATCCAGTTTTTAAATCTGTTTAAACCTTTGTTAGTGAAGTTAGGACACAAATTACAACATAATGAACATAATGGGGCAAAGATGTAATACTCAGACTTTACTCAATAATTCAATCCTGATTAAACAATATCCAAGTGAGTCCACACCAACTTTCCTCTCACTGTTTGGATTATTTGCTAATTCTATAATCTCTCATTATTTTGCAAACATTAAGTATATTAAGCATTAAATATATTATCAATGTAAATATGTTTGGCTACACCAATATTGGAATAGTGAACACAGCACTCAGTAGGGACCATCAAATCTGGGATCCAAACTTTTCCTTTATATGAACTAGGTACTAGTTCAGATCTGAAAAAGAATCACACACACGTTCAAGAGTCAGCGCTGACCTGTAAGGGCTCCTACCACTTTAGGAAAGTCAAAAAGTGTCAAAAGGCTTGCTCTACATTCAGTATTTATCTACTTACTACCTCAGCCAGTATCTTCTTTTACTCCTGCTTTTACTACAGGCCAGGTGTTTCCTGAAAAATAGATCAATATAGACAAGGACATTCATGCTGCCCTACCTTTGGAAACTTAATGCAGTCCATCTGCAATCTCTGAAATAGGCAAGATGGCCTAGGTATATGCCTTTTTGGAACTCTCAAAGTTCTTCCAACATTATTACAGGCACACATCATGTAACCTTGGACAAATCTGGTGGCAGCGCTGCTGGACCCCTGGAATTCCCACCATCTCTCCTCCTGACACATACATCAACCCATGTGCTGAATTCATCATCAACGGGCAGAGTGCACTTGAGGAGGCACCATTTTACCTACCCTCCAGAGCTTGTCATCACTCCTTGTTCTTACTTTAGAGGTCTTCTGGGCCTGGGTTGGCCAAGTCACGTAAACCTTAGGTTGGCTTCAGGTAATGGCTGGAGGTCTGCAGTTATAGCAGTTTAATCTCCCAACTTGTTGTCTTTTTCTTTTTTCTTCTTCTGGACAGCATCAGGGCATAAAACAACTCTCACACACTCAGCACTCTTTATGGGTTTCCCATGGATCCAACAAAACCTCTGCTCCCCCAGATCAGACCATAATCATGGAAGATACCAAAGGCATGTATGAACTCTATATAAATGTTAGTTATCTGACCACAACCATCTTACCAGCCTCAGTGAGAGCCTTCAGCTCTACCTCCTGTACTCACATTACAGAAGGGAGTGGTATTTAGGTGACAACATCTGTCTAGGCACTGACAGCATATCCTGTCTTCTGTGTGATCCATCTATACCATCTGTGAGAGAAAACTCAATATTTGACAAAATTATCAATCAGATCTGAATGTACTTGCTCCATGGTTTATATGACATCTAAACCTTTATGTAGTCTGGTAACCCAACCTCTTATCAAAATGCAAGATGCTCAAAGTGCTTTATCTCCTCCAGATCTCTGTGTTTATGGCCCACGTGACTGTTATAAAACAATTCTCTTAATACTTTTCAAATGCTGTTACTTTTTTTTTTTTTAACAAATCAAATGCTCCCATCATGTTCAGAAAATAAAACAAAATAATCAGAAAATAAAAAACGATCGGAAAACCTTATCTATCATCTAGTTTTCACTGACAGATGAAATACTTGGTGACACAGTTACTTCAGACATTTCATTTGATTTAACCACATATTATTATACTATTTGATGATTTTGTTTGCAGACCTCTTATAAACACACTTGTCTGAATACCACATTAATAACATTTTTAAAACAAACCAATCTTATTGTCTTATTTTTTTTCCACTTGCATGCTTATATGACTTGTTAAAGTTAAATGAACCAATTTCATTTTTTTTCCTTTTTTCTCCAACTCTAGTGACATATCACGCTATCCATGTTTAGGGAGGAACACAAGAGGCTGTCTCTGTATAATATAATTCTACGTCACTGTCACCACACCCTCTGTCGTCTGGCAAAATGTAACTGTCCCTTTTTGATCAGTTCTAGCTAGATGTTTAACATGCAACATATAACGATTACGAACAAAGACAGACACGGGCCCATCACACACTTCACACACAAACAAATACAGTATGCATTGGATCTCCAATTAAACTCAGAAAAATATATGCATGACTCCATGAAAAGTTTTCAGCACAGAATCAATGAAAATTATATTTTGTGCAGATCTGCTGAATACGTATATATATATTAGGATTTCTTGGTCTTTTTCTTCACTCCTAAAAAACAGATTAGGCACAATCCCCACCAAATTAAACATTTGGGAAAAAACAACAGGCTTCCTTGACGTCCAATAATTCGGGCTATAAAATAGAACTCACGAAATCTTTAGTTTGCAAACAAACAAAATGAAAAATAATGTGCACATAATACCACCATCGATCCAGGTCAAGTATCCAACGCATTTGGCTGTAAAACAACCCTATATCATCAGGCTTCCTCCACCAAACTTGACAGTTCTTTCAATTTATCTATCCGTTAGCACATTTTGCCTTACTTCTTCAAGACACATTTGCACCCATCAGAGCCCAGTCTATTGACTTTTGTCTCATCGCTCCAAATCACCCGTTTACAGTCTTCTACTGTCCACAGTTATTTGTAAACTCAAGCCGACGCTTCTTATAACAATATTGAACTCGAGGCCTCTTCACCTTTTTTGGGCCACCATTCCAGACTTGTGTAGTGCTTGATTTCACAATTATGAAGCATACGAGCCACCTCCAGTGCCGTGTTTATCACACCAGAACTGATAGCCCATGTGATGAGCAAACTTGTTGACTCCAATATTTTGCCTGAATATCCACCTCTTGGCTTTGGAATGGATGGACTTAATTTTGTACTCTTCCAACTGTCATGGCACGATGCAGTTTGGCAATTTTCTTGGCCGAGATACTGCTATCGATGAACTGGATGATGCTGTTTCTCTTTTGTTGGGAAATGTTCTTCATGGCTGCTCCTGGATTTGAACCAGTGACCTTTCACTTTGGAAGTGACAGTGACCTTTCACTTTGTAATTTGTAGAAGAAAAAGATTGTTCCACCAAAACAGTAACAATGCAGTTACTTGACTAATCATATGCTAAATAATTGCAAGTCCAATTGATGTATGAGATAGCCAAGATGAGTATCTATAAAATGATGGTAGTCTCACATTCAAAGCTGTTGTGGATGGTGAGATATGGATCCTACAGCAGATAGTCGAGAGTCTTCCTGTTGACGACTTGTATAAGAGCAGTAAGCGTTTGTACTGCTCTGAGGAGGAGGTGGAGGAGGCTGCAGACCCCAGACATAGCCGTGTTGGTGGTGGTAGTAGTTGGGGGCAGCGACAGTTGCAGTCAGGGAAGATCAGGGAGGCCAAAGAACCCACCACAATATCACACGGTCTGATAGAAGCAAAAGGGAGGGTGAGGACCCCAATGACGAATGTGAGCTGGACAGGACCTGGGAGCCAGATCAGGCTGCTGAGGAGGAGGAAACACCAGAGCTGGAAGGTGATGGCAGCAGCAATAAACAGCAGAGGCTACGTGCCTCCCAAAGAACAGCCAGAAGCCACGACTGATTTGGGATCTGGTGGTGCCACTGACACAGTGGGTGGGTTAGGCAAAACATGCCAGAACTAAGCCCAGCTCGGCTGCCTCTACTCCTGTGTGAGTATCTCCCCTCTGGCAGTTTTTCTCCATGCCACCAGAAGACAAAAACATTGCCTTGTGCATGCTGTGCAACAGAAAATTAAAACATGGGAAGGCAAACACAAACCTAGGCACTACAGTTCTATTAAACTACATGAAATGGCATAACCCCTTCCCGTAGGCAAACAGGTCCATCTTCCGGCAGCCAGGCCACATCCATGAGCAGTACGGTGCCTTTCACATTGTCATTAGTTATGAGCGTCATTAGTGATGAACTTCACTGAATTTCATAAAGAAATTTCTTTGTATGTAGTGGGCGCAATAATGAAGAATGGAGATAGCACCGCCCCCCACATCATTGAACCCGTCAGAGGCCACATGCCACTAATGCCTGAGGGTCAGTTTCCGTGTACTCACTTTCACTGTCTCAATACTGACAATACCTCAACACAGGCAATGCTGGGGTCTGCATCATGCCACTAATGCCTGAGGGTGTACTCACTTTCCACAAAGCTGAAATTTAACCACTTCCCATCCGCCCATTGACTATAAACGTCCGGGAAGTGGTTAAGTATCTCTGAATGGACGTTTCTGAAGGTCCATTCAGAGATAGAAGCTGCACGCTAATCGTGCAGCTGCACAGTGGGGTACCTGCTGTCAGTGACAGCAGGGTACCCCAAAGAGAAGGCAGGGACCGTTCCCAGGGGTCCCTGCCTTCTAGATCGCTGTATACACAGCGCTCACCGAGCGCTGTGTATACAGATCAGGAAGCGCCATGTGCGCTTCCTGTTCCGGCCCGGCGGTCACGTGATCGCCGGGGCCGGGAGCATGCAGGAGCTGCCGGGTCTCTCATAGACCCGATCAGCCCTGCACTGAAGCTGTACAGCATAGTATTATGCAGTACAGCCTCTCTGGGGATGTATTTCCACTGTAACTGGGGCTACTATATCAGCCCCAGTTACAGGAGAAATCAATAGTGGAAAAAAAATAAAAAGTTAAATGTCCCCCAGAGGTCTTGTATGACCTTATGGGGGACACAAAGTGTAAAATAAATTTTAGAAAAATTAAAAAAAAATAATAACACAAAAACATGATTTTTTTTTCTAAAAATGCTCTTATTGAGTAAAACGTAAAAAAAAACAAAAAAACATAGACATATTTGGTATTGTTGCGTCCGTAACAACTGGCTCTACAAAAATATCACATGATTTACCCAGTTAAGTGAACGGTGTAAAAAAAAAAAAATATAGAAAAAAGCCCCTAAACTGCTTTTTTTATGTGACTTCCCAAAAATTAGATTAAAAAGTGATCAGAAAGCCGGATGTACCCCAAAATGGTGCCAATAAAAATCACAGCTTGTCCCGCAAAAAATAAGCCCTCACGCAGTTCAGTCCACAAAAAAATTAAAACGTTATCGCTCTTAAAAACCATGACAGAAAATTCCATGTTAGAAAATGCAGATGCTCCTCCCCTTCTGAGCCCTGGCATATCCCCAAATAACAGTTTACGACCACATGTTGGATGTTTCTGCAAACTGCAGAATCGGGGTAATAAGTATTGAGTTTTGTTTTGTTGTTAACCCTTGATGTCTTACAGGAAAAAAAATGATTAAAATGGAAAATCTACAAAAAAAGTGAAATTTTGAAATTTCACATCTACTTTGCTTTAATTCCTGTGGAATACTTAAAGGGTTAACAACATTTCTAAAACCAGTTTTGAATAGTTTGAGGGGTGTAGTTTCTAAAATGGGGTAATTTATGGGTGGTTTCTATTATGTAAGCCCACAAAGTGACTTCAGAACTGAACTGGTCCTTTAAAAAGTTGATTTTGCAAATTTGCAAAACTTGCGTCTAAAATTCTAAACTTTCTAACGTCCTAAAAAAATAAAATGACACTACCAAAATGATGCCAACATAAAGTAGACATATGGGGAATGTAAATTAAAAAGTATTTTATGGGGTATCACTATCTGTCTCAAAAGCAGAGAGATTAAATTTAGAAAACAGTGAATTTTTTCAAATTTTTCGTTAACTTGGATTTTTTTATAAATAAAATTAAAACATATCTACTCAAATTAACTTGAAGTACAATGTGTCACGAGAAAACATTCTCAGAATCGCTTGGATAAGTAAAAGCTCTCCAAAGTTATCACCACATGAATATATATTACCACACACATATATATATATATATATATATATATATATATATATATATATATATCTTTCTTAATATTATAAAAATGAGTTTCTGTCTGTCTGTCTGTTCTCTATGCGCGACCAAACTACTGGACCGATTTTCACCAAATTCGGCACACAGGTACATCAGGTGTCCGGAAAGGTTTTAGACCAGGTCTCATCTCTCTAGGACGTACCGTTCCTGAGATATTCACAAAATATGATCTCCATTAGCCAACATTACAACTGGGAACTTTGGTTTTAAACTCCAACTGCCATTCTCTGCAAAGGCACACACAGGGAGGGCAGGTTTCCATAACAACCAGGTAATTATCAGCAGCTGAGGAGCTCATCCATTTCTATTTACTGACACTGTTAAAGGTATTCCGGTTACCATAAATATAACTTATGTCTTTTTTTATTACTACAGTTCAGTAGTAATAAAAGATGTTTTCCTCCACTGCTGCCCATTGCGTGGCCTCATAAATAAGCATGGTATCGACCTTTAATTCAGGCCACCCTACAAGAAGTACTTAAAACCCCGCCCCAGGTCTCACTAAGCCACACCCCTGACTCCGTCAGGCAACACCCCCTTTCACTCCGCAGCCAACAGAGATTGAAAAAATAAAGGTAAACATCAACTTCTGTCAGCTGCAGGGATGGGTGGGAGGTTGACTTTCTTTCTGCAACAACACACACAAACATTAAATAAAATAGATTAAATCCACCCATGCGAAGCATCTTGCTAATCCAGGCCCCCGACTCTGTCAGGTCACGCCCCCTCCCACTCCGCAGCCAATGGGGATTGAAAAAATGAAGGTAAAAATAAACTTCTGTTTGCTGCAGGGGTGGGAGGGTGAATTTCTCTCTGCAACGACACACAAAAATTTTAGATGAAATAGACTAATTATAGACTACAACCGTTCGAAGCGTCTTGCTAAGACAACCCAACTCTGTCAAGCCACGCCCCCTCGCACTCCGCAGCCATTCTGCAATGACACACAGAAACATTAAATGAAATAGATTAAATGCACCTATGTAAAGCGCTTTGCTAAGCCATGCCCCGACTCTGTAAGGCCACGCCCCCTCCCACTCCGCAGCCAACAGGGATTGAAAAAATAAAGGTAAAAATCAACTTCTGTCAGCTGCAGGGATTGGTGGGAGGTTGACTTTCTTTCTGCAATGACACACCACAGAAACATTAAATGAAATAGATTAAATACAACCATGTGAAGCGTTTTGCTAATCCACGCCCCCGACTTCAGGTCTCACTCCGCAGCCAATGGGGATTGAAAAAATGAAGGTAAAAATCAATTTCTGTCAGCTGCATTGACTTTCTCTCTGCAACGACACACAGAAACATTAAATGAAATAGATTAAATATACCCAGGCGAAGCCGGGTCTTTCTGCTAGTATATATATATATAAAATTTAAAATGTTATATCTTTTTGTTTGAAGCCTGAAATGTGGCAAAAAGTTGAAAAGTTCCAGGGGGCCGAATACCTTCGGAAGGCACTGTACATATATATATTTAATTAACTCAGTTTAAATGTAAACATTTTTTGTGGGGGTGATTAACACGGTCGAAATATTAAAATTACAGAAATTCTCACTGTCCATGCAGGCTGAATGCTATCAATAGACTTCTGCTTGCTGCTGGTGCCCCATCTTGCCACTCTTGCTGTCTGTCTGCCTACCTACCATCACGCTGTGTACGGCTGCTGTATGCTGCAGCCTGCATCATGCCACTTGCCAACCATTATGTCCCCCAAACACACTTTTTTATTTTTTATCTATTTAATATGGTATAATTATTGGGGTCACTGTGGGCGTGTGTAATATATAGTGAAGGCACTGCAGGGGATGGGATGTTCCAAAAAGCCAAAAAAATAAGCCCAAAGCCGGTGTTGGAGCCAGTGGCGCATGGCGGAGGTTGTGTGAAAGCATAGCTCCGGAGTGATATAGCCCAAAGCATCACAGCTATTTCCTCTCCTTGCCACAACCCTTTTGGGGCTCTACTTCTACCCCTGCACATACAAAACAGTGATGGCAAAAAGAAAGGTGAGTAAAAGCCCAAAAAAACTGACAGACTTCTTCCCTCCAACGGAGGTCTCACAAGATGGCGCAGCCTGCTCCGCACCAGGAACACGTGGTGGCACCTCCATAACAACAGTAGTCCTGATTCCTCGACAGCGGTGAGTGGCTCCCCTCCATAAGAAAGGTCCCTATCCTCTAACCCTGGCTCTGACATCTCCAGGGACGCACCCTCGATCCTGAATGCTGCAGGGAAAGGTACACAGCAGCAGAAAGGCCCAAAACGCCTACTGGGAGTTGAGACTGAGCTACCATCTGCGGCACAGGCCATTACGCCAGCAGCATTATCAACTCCACTGATGGAATCTTTGCTGAGGTCACTGCTAGCAGACCTTAAGACCTCCATACATGATCTTCACACGGCATTTACTAACTTGTCACAAGAACTCAGGTCCCTGGGGGACGTATATCTCATGTGGAAAGCAAAATGACTAAACTCACTACTGCGCATAATGAGATTGTGGATGTCTCCAATTCAATAGAACAAGAGGCCTCATCTCTTCAGCTAACAATTGCTGATATGGAGGACCGGTCCAAACGGAACAACATCCATTTCAGAGGTATCCCTGAAACCATTAAAACTGAGAAACTAAGAGATTTCCTTACAGATATGTTTGTTTGCTTATTGCCACATGCTTCTGCTACTGATTTAATTATGGACAGAGTATATAGATTGCCGAAGCCCAAATCTATTCCAATGTCTGCAGTGCAGGATGTCATATTAAGGAAAAGCTTATGGAGGCAGCACGTGGCTGTCCAACATTGCCTGAAAGATTCAAGGATATTTTCTTGTCTGCTGATCTCTCAGCAGCCACCTTGGCCAGACTCAGAGAATTTGGAGAAGCAACAAAGATCTTGCAGGGTGACAGTGTTCCATACCAATGGGGATTTCCAGTAAAGCTGATCATCACTAAAAATGGCGGCAAACCTCTGGCCACTTCCTCCACTGAAACGCTACGATTCTGCTCTGAATGGAACTTGCTTTCTACTGAAGCAACAGGTGCTAACAACAAAAGGAATTCCACGCAGCATGTCACGGAGGAGCGGAACACAGTTCCCTATAGAAAACGTTGCACCATGTGAACGTGGGTCTACTACATTCTTCTGATTAGGATGCTTCCTGGTATCCAGTTCAGTGTGTTGGTACACTAATCTTCTGATATGTGGTCGGGGTAGCCACATTGACAAGGATTACTTGTTTTCCACAGCCTAGCAGGGTTATTTTTTTTTTTTCATTATGGGCTTCACCTGGCTCTGGAATACTTGGTTGGAGTATCTTATTCTGACTTCCCTCGACTATTGCAAGTTATGCACATACTTAGACTCTTGTTGGTTTCTTTTTTTTTCAGTTTCTGTTCGGGTTTTTGTTTTAGGTACCTGCTATACCACACTTTTTTTGATAGCCACAAGTGGGGGTTTCATAAGCCTCTGCTCATCTATGGTCACATACTATTAAATGCATTGCTGTTACTTACACCCAGTGATAGGGGAGAAGTAGAAAGTGTGAACCCGGCTCTTTGCCGTCCGTTGTCCCCTCAGTATGGTTATTAAGTTCGTCTCTCTTAATGTCAAGGGGCTTAACTCTCCATATAAGTGCTCGAAAGTTTGTAGAGAGGCTTTGAAATTGGGAGCAGATGTGCTCTGTCTTCAAGAAACCCATCTAAATCCTAATGATTTGTGTAGATTGAAACAGGCTCGATTCCCTCATGTTTTCTCAGCTCCAGCTGTACAGAAAAAAGGGAGTGTCATTATAGCTGTTAAAAATACAATTGCATTCTCCTTGACTGAGGAGATAGTAGACAGTGATTGAAGATTTGTGATTCTATTATGCTTAATTAACAACTCACCATATACTCTGGTGTCCCTGTATGCCCCTAATATGGGCCAAGTTTCATTTCTTTCCTCTTTGCTGCAAAAGTTGCCTCAAGAGCCTTATGGATCGTTGATAGTGGCTGGAGACTATTACAAAACCATATGGCCCTCCATAGATTCTACTTCTACATCTGTGACTACTATGTCTTTGCCTTCTAACCTATTTTCTTTATTGCATAGATTTGGCCTGTATGATGTCTGGCGGATCCAACATCCACTGAGAGAGATTATATCTATTTCTCTCCCGTACATTAGGTATATACCAGTATTGATTTTTTTCCTGGTGAACAAACCTACTCTTTATAAGGTTTTAAACACTACCATACAAACTAACTGGTCAGACCATGCCCCTATTACTATGGACTTCAATGAGCAATTTGACCAACATCCCTTCTATTGCAAACTAAATACTTATATACTGCAGCATCCTGAATACCTACCACAAACTAGGGAATGTCTTAAAGAATTTTTCCGTTTTAATGACAATGGAGCTATATCTATTGCTACTTTGGGCGACAGAGATAGAGGGCATTTTATTAAACAATCTTCTTATGACAAACAATTCAAACAAACTCAACAACTCACTACAGCAGCCATTAGGGGACCTACATAGGATGAATAAAATATGTTTCTCCTTAGATCGAGCACAACAGATTACTAAGATTCAGTCTCTCCTTCATAGGCTGGATCTACATAAATAAGAAATTTCTTTGAAATGATTGAAACTGCACCATTATTGGTATGGGAATAAATCTAGTTCACTATTGGCGCCAGCTTAAATCACGCACGGTTAAGGCTAGAATCCCTTACTTGAACCATCCTAACGGACCCTTAGGGTATAGCAAACCAATTTGCTGAATATTATGCATCTCTCTACAATCTGAAGCTTGACCAATCTATTTTACAATCTATTTTTCAGCTATTGAATTGTTTCTCTCTCAGATATCATTAACCCAAATTACCTTGTCTCTCATACAACTCTTGACTAAAGAATTCTCTGAATCTGTAGTTATGAATGCAATAACATCCTTGAAGTTAAACAAATCCCCTGGCCGGTACTTGGGACACTTTTATGTCCTTATTTGACCAAACTCTTCAATGCTGTTTCTAAGAATTAATCTTTTTCGCCTGAAATGTTAGAAGCAGTGATTGTGACCGTCCCTAAACCAGGGAAGCCTCCCAATACACCAGCTAATTTCCGACCAATCTCACTACTGAATGGGGATCTTAAACTGTATTCCAAATTACTTGCCAACCATGTAGCTCCAATTTTACCTGCCCTTATTGATGGTGATCAAGTGGGATTCATAGAGGGCTGCCAGACATCATACGGTACATGTCGGTTTCTTAATATATTGTCTGTGGTGGGGTCCAATCGAACGCCTTCTCTGCTCCTATCTTTGGATTCAGAGAAGGCATTTGATCGAGTACATTGGGGTTACCTCTCTGGAGTGCTTTGCCATTTTGGTTTTCCTCCTATATTAGTCAAGTCAATTATGTCTTTATATACCTGCTCTACAGCAAGGGTATCCATGTCTGGTTCCTTGTCTCAACCATTTCATATCTTGAAGAGCACAAGGCATGCATATTGCTGGAATATCCATAGGTGGTGTAGACCATCGCATTGGTTTATTTGCTGATGATGTTCTGATTAGCTTAAGCTCAACAGAGCACACCTTAACCGCCATAGTTTAAATTATTGAGCAATTTGGTGCAGTTAGTTACTATAAGGTGAATTAAATCTTTGATGTTAGATATGGGACTAGCTCCTGAGACAAAGGCTACTCTTTCTCAGCGGTGTACCTTTAAATGGGCAGATGATGAGGTCCCTTACATAGGTGTCACACTTATTTTTCCTCCCCAATGTTTGCAAAAAATTCATTGTGACACCCTACTCTCCCAACTTAGGAAGGACCTCAAATCATTTTTCTATTATCCTATATCTTAGCTAGGTAGAATAGCAGATGTAAAAATGTTCCTTCTACCAAAAGTTCTATACTATTTCCATAATCTTCTCATAGTGCTTCCAATTTCGGTCTTCAAGCGTATCCAGTAGCTATTTATGGATTTTATTTCAAGGGGTTAGAGAAAACTTCAGCAACTTCGTAGCCCAGAACAATTTTCTTTTAAAAAAAATAAATGGGAAGGTGATTTAAAATGCCACTTGTCTTCAGATCAGTAAGTCTACAGTACCTCTAGATAGTTAATCATTTAGAAACTATGCGGAAGCTGCTATACAGGTGGTACTACACACCCTACAGGCTCTCTAAGATCTATCCAAATGTCTCTAGTGTGTGCTGGCGCTGCTCATGCACATTAATGCACATGGGGGGGGTGAGGAAATCCAGGGGTTCTGGAGATCCATTAAACATTTCTTATATACAGTAATGCAGACACCAATCTCATGGGTTAGTTAGATGGTTCTATTGTCTATGCGTTTAGATTATCTCCCAAAACCTGATGTGGCCATAATTTCGCATATACTTTCCGGCACCATAACTCTAGTGCCCATAATGCTAGAAAAGTGTTTTCCTACCATCCATAGGGGAAATAGTGGAGAGAGAATTACAGTTATACTATGGAGGAACTCATGGCTAGGAGATTAACACATCATCCACCCTCGCCTCACAATGGGAGAAATGGAAAATGTTTGAACAGCATTAAAATGTGTTCTTTAGGATTCGGAGGTAAAGAGAGGTAATATGGGTCATTTGACCTTCTGAAATTGTGGCTACTGTAATGCAATGTAGTGTACTGAAGCGTTTTTTGCTTTGTTGTTTTTGTAGTATTTACACATCTTGATGACAGTGTTCTACCTATTTCCTTCTTCAACTGCCTTAAGTTATAGTGATCAATGATTGTATTATTTGACCACATGTAAGAAAGTTAATAACGAATGTATCTCTTGATCTTTAGATACTATTGTTCCACTTATGTATAATTTGATTCTCTAAATGAGATGTGGATTTTCTTTTCCTTTTGAAAATTCAATAAAATACAAGTTATAAAAAAAAGAACTTGCCCAAAGCCACTTTATGTCTGTAGTGTATGGGCATAGACTACAAGGTCCAGAGTTCAGGATGTTTTGCTTTACAACACTGATTGACCGACATCTAGAACACTGGCACATAAGACATAAAATTGTAACAATGTGCGGCCTCCCTCCTCTCGATGAAGCAAAAACATTTTAATATGACAATAATTCAATAGCAATGACAGAAGGTGTATGTGAAATAAATTGTCTAATGAACCAAAAACATGAAACTCCTGTCTATATACATGATGTGAAAAAGTTTTAGCTCAAGTGCCATGTTGCACTAAAATTTTGTGTCAATTTTTTTTTTGCCAGTTAACGCCACCCTCACCACGTGTGTGCTTAACAAAAATATATTAATATTGTTTTAGAATATGTCATATAGGTTTCTACTTAGCATAGGCAATGTCACACACTTATCTGTCTGCGCTCCCACAATATGGCTTCTGCTCAGGCTTCACACTGGTGCTAGGGCAACCAGTCCCACTGACAGTGGGGCTGCTCGTCCTATCAGGGAGCCAGGACGCCAGACCAATCAGGCTCAGTGTCACATGCTTCCTGAGGCAGGCTATTTAAACATGCAGTTACAGGCCAAAAGGGCCTTGGTTTTGTCAGCCTTACTAGTTAATTGTGTGTTTGTCACTCTGCCATAAAGCCCAGATTAGCGGAGTTTACCCCATCTGCACACAGGATCTTTGGAGCTCGTGACCATTGGGTTCTTGATCACCAAACTGACCATTGGGTTCTTGATCACCTCTCTTACCATGGCCCTTCTCTTCTCCCCTATTGCTTAGTTTGGTGATGCGGACAGGAAGAGTCCTGGTTGTTTCAAACTTCTTCAGTTTAAGAATTATGGAAGATCTGTGCTCTTGGAAACTTTTGGTTCAGCAGAAATATATATATACTGTATATATATATATATATACAGTATATATACACAAATAACGAACATACAGTAAAAGTACGCTACTTAACTGAATACAGGGGCGTAGCTATAGGGGGTGCAGAGGTTGCAGTCGCTACCGGGCCCAGGAGCCTGAGGGGGCCCAGAGACCCTTGTGCCACATAAGAAGACACTGGTATTATAGAAAGTGCCTCCACCTCTGGCTGTAGGGAAGGGATTAGGTCAAGAATTTGGCATGGGGAGGGGGGGGGTTAAATTTTTGCCTCAGGCAGCAGCCAAAAAGCATGAGGGAAAGGGGGCCCAAACAGAACTGTTGCACCAGGGCCCATGAGCCTTTAGCTACGCCCCTGACTGAATATGTACGCATTAGCGTACAAATTGAGATACGTAGCATTAGCGTACAAATTAGATGATGCATACTTAGCGTTAGCGTACAAAGATTTAAAAAGAATCTTACGAAGCTAATCTGAAAAGATTCGGATTCTCTTCGGTGTAGGAAATAACTAAGATTCGTATCGAATCTACGAAGCGGCGAATAGATTTTAATACGTTGGATTGCAACAATGCCATGTCCCTTGCCTTACACATTGTCGCAACTGTGAATTTCTGCATCTGCCTCTGAACAAAAGAATATAATCTTGTGGTATTAGATGAGGTGGTAAAGCCTGCAGCAATCTTGAGAGGGTATCTGCTACATTTATAGTCACAGGTCTGTATCATAGTTTAAATCGATACAGTAAAAGATAAAGAACCCAAATTTAAACTGTGGCTGAGGGTAATACATCACCTCCAATGGCTTTTGATTTGTTATAATTTCAAAGTCAAATCAATAAACATATGAGTGAAACCTTTCCACCCCCAAACCAAATCTTTCTCAGGCTCAACATCACTAAGAGGCATGAACACTTCTGTAGCCACCCACATGTTGCCTCAGAACTAGGATGGCACTTTGCCTCACAGGACTGGCATCAACAATAATTTGTTGGTACAGTAGGATCAAAATAGGCTGCAGTTGTGGAACGAGTAAGTTGTCTCATAACTGCGCCTTGTTCAGCAGGACCCCATCTATATGAAACTGTTTTGTGAGTTGTCTCAAAGGATCGCTGGCAGTTGCCATATCTGAAATGAAAACCCAAGAAAACTGTGCACTGTGGTCCAATACCTTTGTCTAGCAAGGTCATCGCTTTCTTATACGTTCAGGCACTACCCGGTCATCCATCATGTTCCAATGTTTTTCCCTACACAATGATATTTTCTGAAATGTTGTGAGTGCCTTCACAACCATTGCAAACAAACCTTGAATACACATATTAAAATGTGGTCAACACCACCAGCATTAATAAAAAAACATCAACCAAAGCCAATAGCAACCAAACTGCAACACTTGACAGGTATCACAAACATGGTGGCCAGCTTTCTGGAGTGTCCAGATAAATGCAATACTCCTTTCACTTGTAAAGGTAAAATGAAAGAGCTTAACCTGATAAGACCTGGTATGTACCTAACAAGTTCACCCAGAAAAGGGTGGCCCGCTCATGAACTTTTTCCTATAATACCCTGCTTAGGTGCCAAGAATGATGGGCTAGGTTGATTTCATTATAATTCATATGTCCATGCATGAATCCCTGTTCCAATGTATTTCTCCCAGAGTGATCATCAGGGGACTAATAAGGACTTGTGGCATGTCCTAAATTTCAAAAATCCCAGAAATGAATGTAGGGTATAATAAGGGAACTAGATAATATACATCACATGCCCCAAACTGCAAGCATATTAGATACACACACTGGGTATTACAGTATACAGAATCTATGCAATACCCAGTGTGTGTATCTAATAGAACATGAGCACAAGGTAATAAAGAAGGATAGTTATAAATTGATGTGATTACTGATTTTGCCTCTGACGTGTTGTCATATTTGACGTACTTGATATTTGATGCTGCTTGTTGTGACCTTGCCTTTTCCTGCTGACTTTGTTTTTGTCTTGACATTTTCTACTGATTTCACTTTGTTCTGTATTTGTATCCAATTTTGGATCCTGACCAAGTCCTGGTTTTGCCTGTCTGTTTTTCTCTTCCAGCCTCTGCACTTAGCTAAAGAAGGGATTATCATCCAGTTGCGGACTGTCACTTAGGACCGATCCTGCATGTAGGTATGGACAGTGATTCGGGTGGAGCACAGGACAACACTGTTCACTACCCTTTCATGACAAGGACATTGGAAGCTGGGCATGACTAGCGTTTGGGTGGGGGAAGGGTTTAGTTTATTATACCCTAACTCATCAGAAAGAGGCAATCCCTGCCTTCTCTGTGGGAACAGCTGTGTAGCTGGATTGCATCAGCCAGTTTAGTCTAGTTCTACTTAATAGAGAGGCAGATGCTTGTAAGACTGTGTGAAACTAAAGTCAGAAAAGAGAAGTTTTCTCCAGAAAAAAGACATCATTCCTGTGGAATGGAAAGCTGCAAGAGAACAGCAATTGTGTCAGGAGACTAGCCCTGAGAAAAAGAGTACAGATATCCACAGACTGTTTAAGGTCACAACTCAAGACTGTGCGTATTAGCAAAGATATACTTGTTTATGGTAAAAAGAATCACCACACTTATATACGAGATATATACAATACAGTTGTGAGTTGAATAGAGGTCACATCTGAACTCAGTGGTTTTAACATCAATATTCAGTGGCTGAGTACACCTTAATTAGATAAAACTTAACTTTTAATTTTTCCAAATAAAAGTAGTAAATGAGAGAGTTTACAGTGGCCACTGCCTATTGTTATGCTGCCATTGAACTGACATAGTGGAGAAACGTGTCGGAGGAGAATTTATCTAGGTAGCAGGAGGAAGGGATTTATAGACCAGGCCCGAGGTTCCAGCGGCTGGGGGTTGTCCTTTTCAGGACGAGTGCTCCGACAACAGCCTTTTAGCATTTCCCCAATTCTAGACTAGAGGGAAAGATACAGCTGTAAAAAGGAGATAGGAGACACTCGTTCATGATCCCATACAGCCGTATTACCTACCATATAGGAACAAGAAATAGAGTAGGACCAGGCTGGTTAATCCCACTCCAGATGAATTTATAGATTAATAATCCTCTCTCATTTGCTACTTTTATTTGTAATAAATTAAAAGTTAAAGGGGTTCTCTAGTTCTTTTAAAGTGATGATCTATCCCTTCCTCTGGATAGATCATCAGCATCTGATCGGCGGCGGTCCGACACCCGGTACCCCAGTCGATCAGCTGTTTGAGAAGGCAGCTGCGCTGCAGAAGCGCCGCGGCCTTCTCTGTATTTTCCTCAGGCCCAGTGACGTCATGACTAGTATCACTGGCCTGGGCGGGGCTAAGCTCCATTCAAGTGAACAGAGCTTAGCTCCGCCCAGGCCAATGATACTAGTCGTGACGTCACTGGGCCTGAGGAAAACACAGAGAAGGCTGTGGCGCTCCTGCAGCGCCGCTGCCTTCTCAAACACCTGATCGGCGGGGGTCCCGGGTGTCCGACCCCCGCCGATCAGATGCTGATGATCTATCCAGAGGATAGATCATCAGTTTAAAAGAACTACAGAACCCCTTTAAGTTTTCTCTAATTAAGGTGTACTCAGCCACTGACTATTATTGTTATTGGACTTATTTAACGGACTGCTGACCTTTTGATGATCTCCACCCCTCAGCCTGGGAGCTGATTGTGACAGTTTTGAACACCTGTGATCATCCAGGAAAGTTGCAGTGTTTAACTTGAGGTTCACAGACTACCATTGCTGCCTATACAACTCCTCTTATCATTATCTCCTCTGTAGGTTGCTGCATCATTTCAGCATCATGAACAGGATCAAATCACCTATGCCTGAACCAGAACTTGTCACCATAGTGCCTTTACAGTGTGCACCTGATTGTGTCCCATTGAGATCCCTAAGAAAAATGTACCGTAATTGTGCTGAAAGTGCTTGTGTGGTGGATTTAATGGCTGCAGAACATTATCACAAGTGTTTTTGCTCACCTGGATTGCTTTTATTGAATTGAGAGGCCCACCCCAGGGGGTGTACAAAAAAGCTCAGCTGAAAGTAAGAGGGCACCGCCATCTTGGAAAGGAGAGAGCAGAACCACTACTAAACGGAACTTATTTCTGCTCCAACGCATGAAAAAAAAGTAAGAAAGATTCTGGTGATTAACCTGTTGTGGTCCACTCAGTTCAATAACTACAAGCAATCAAGGTGAGCAACAATACCAAGATTGTGTTCTGCAGTGCAGTATGGCCATTAAATCCATTACACAAGCTGTAGTAGATTTAATTGCCATATTACGCTGCAGAACACAATCTTGGTGTTGTTGCTCACCCTGATTGCTGATATTAAACTGAGTGGCCCACCACAGGTTAATCACCAGAATTTCTGTGCTGCCACTACTGGTGTGAAACCCTGCCAAGCACGGACGGCCGCAAAGTATGCCCCACTTGGAGCGGGAAAAGAACAGCCCACCCAACAAGTGGAACCAAGTGCCTACACAAAGTTTCCGGGGGACAAAAAAGCCCCACTGGTAGTAAGAGGGCACCGCCATCTTGGAAAAGAGAGACCAGAACCACTACTGAACATATCTCTGATCCAACACCTAAAAAAGAGTAACAAAAGTTCCAGCCCAGGAAAGTGAGTACTACTGGAGCCAATAACTTGGCATCTTATGTCCAGGACTATTGCTGTCATCCCTGTGCACCGTAGCCACCTCCACAATACTGCAGGTACCCTTCTTAAAGCAACCAGCACCCATATAATTATCATTGCCTATAGTAAAACAAAATAAAAATGTACAGTGACTGATGCTAGACTATAAAATTGAGGAGCCATGGGTGGAAACTCATGTCACACATTATTCTGCCTGCCTTATATGTATGATGAGCAGGATGATTACTTCTGTGAGCCCAAGGAGGCACCAGACAGATCCATGACAAAGTTCAGCTATGTTGACCAAGTCCATTTAATCTCTGAGACTGATGTACTGATATTGGGGCCTTGCTGCCTTGACACAGCCCTTTCAAGACTGACATTGATCAGTTACCCGCACCAGAAGCCATTGCTACCCGAAGGTATGTTGGGAAAATCAATAGATACAGTACATAGAAAATATGGTATGGAACAGAAATAAATCCATCACTATCCACATATAATGAGTACCAAAAGAACGAGTGTCGTAATGGAGTGTGTTAACAGGATCAATAAGGGTAAGTCAACTCTGTTTTTTAATTCATGCCCTTTGGAAAGAGGCTTTCAAATGTCATTATCCAGAAGCTGCTTTCCAACAGGTATAAAATTAGAAAAAGATTTGACTTATTTTTATTGATTCTGTTCACACTCTGCATTACACAACACTAGTTGTTTTAATACTCATTATATGTGGACACTACAGTGATGCATCTGTTTCTATTTCATGCCCGGTTTTCTATATATCTATGGGTTGGTAACAAAACCTTTTGGTTTTTGATAATAACATTTGAAAGCAGTTTTTCAAAGGGCATGAAAATAAAAACAGATTTGACCTACCGTTATTCATTATGTTCTGGTTGTTTTTGGTGATCATTATATGTGGATAGAGATGGATCTGCTTCTATGCCATACCAGATTTTCTATGTATCTATTGGTTTTTTCAACACACCTACTATTTAATCCAAATGGTGTTATATGTTTTATGCTATGACTAAGTCTGCAGTGTGCATGTAAAACACGTAGGAGACTGTATTTTAATTTTGTTATACAGGATGCGTCCTAACATAACAAACTTGGAATTTTAACGAAGTGCTAATTCCCCGTAATTTTGGATGTACAGCTACCTGGAAACTAGCCCTGGAGTTTTGAGCACCACAATATAAATTTCATGGTATTGGGTGAGCTGATTGCTCTACTTTTTATATCGCACCATGTACCCTGAACCACAGATGGGTGCTGAGCTTCTTTCCATGAAAGTCCAGGGAGCCATGCTGTACTGCTGCCCAGAAGACCTGACACAGATCATTCAAACCACCAGAATGCACCAAAGATTTTCAGGACAGCAGCAGCCAGAAGCTACAGTGACTGAATCTAGTCCTGCAGATCCTGCATCAGACAACATTAAAAGTTAATGTGCTAAGTGCACCATAGCATAAAAGTGTTAATGCATTAAAGGGGTTGTCTCACTACAACAAATAGCATTTATTATGTAGAGAAAGTTAATACAAGGCACTTAACGATATATTGCGATTGTCCATATTGCCGCCTTTGGTGGCTGGATTCATTTTTTCCTCTCATTATACACTGCTCGTTTCCATGGTTACAACCACCCTGCAATCCAGCAGTAGTGGCCGTTCTTGCACACTATGGAAAAGAGCACCGTCCTATGTGCGGTCCCAAGGTCCCAGCCACCAGAGAAGCCAGTGCTTTTTCCTATGGTGTGCAAGCATGATCAACACTGATGTATTGTAGGGTGGTCATAACCATGGAAATGAGCAGTGTATAATGTGATGGAAAAATGAATTCAGCCAAAGGAGGAAATATGGATAATAACAATACATTAGTAAGTGCCTTGTATTAACTTTCTCTACATAATAAATACTATTTGCTTACGTGAAAGAACCCCTTTAAACCACATCAATATGCAATGAAGCTACAGAGCCCAGGGTAAGAGACTGGCCCTACTTTTGTTGTGTCCTGTTGGCTACAGCCTTCCCTGTGACCTCTGTTTTACGGGACTTTACCTCACACTGTAAGCTCCATTTTCCTTCTTATATAAGTTTACCATAGGTTGTTCTTGAATTTTTTACCTTTTGACTATTTTTATCCTTTTCCTTTTCAAAAGACAGCATTGCCCCCATTTAGCCTTTCTACTTATGCCATCAGCCCAGATCCCACCTGCAGTGACTAAATGCCTAGGTTCACTGTCTATTTTATATATGCCTTAAGCCTCATTCACACATCCGTGTTCATGCTTAAAACCGTGAAAAGGTAGTCAGTGATGCATCCGTGAGGCTATCCGTGAAGGATCCATGTGTCCGTTTTTTGCTGTTCATGTGTCAACAGTGTTTCACTGACACCACACAGCTGAAAAATAATTTTCAAATCATCCCTTCTTAAAGGGGTTGTCCGAGTTATGGAAAAAAATATATAGTACTTTAAATCTGATTGGCAGCAATATATAACTAAGTTAAGCAAGTTTTAGGCAAAAAAAATCTCTATTTCCTCATTTTCCTGGTTCTCCTCTGGCCTTTGTTTACATGTAGTAATAACAATCTCTGCCCCTCCCCGCTCTCTGTAAAGGGAGTGAATACAAGTGCTGAGTGACATGTCTGCCTGCTGGGATACTCAGCAGCATGTTGTATGTGTAGGACTACAAGTCCCAGCTGTACAATGACACTGCTGATACAAACAGGATCTCCCCCTACCTATACTTGTACTTTGCATCTCCTCCAGATCAGCTCCAGTCAGCTTTGTGTCTGTAGGGTGAGGAGAGCAAATCCTGTGTCTCTTTATATTTGCAGCTGTTGATGTAAAGCCTTCAGTGTGTTCTGGCTGAAGGGGTTAATGTTTTATCTGAAGGAATCCAGGGAGAGAGCAGATTTCGGCAGTGACAGAGCAGGGGGGGCTTGGCCAGTGATGTCTCGTGTACAGACTGTTATCTGATCTCTGAGGCTTGTGCACGAAACATCACACTGCAGGGAGATAAGCTGACATCACAGGTCATGTGACCCTGAGTTAAATCTAAGAAACCAGCAGCTTTAGAAGCAGAAAGTGCATGGAAAAGCTGTTGTAATTGACTAGTTAGAAACATACAAAAGACAAAAAAATAACTCGGACAACCCCTTTAATGATTTGTGAAACATGGATGAAACATGGATGGCATCCGTGTTGCATCCATGGTTTTCACGGACCCATTGACTATAATGGGTGTGATAGATCCATGTTAACGGACAAAATAGAGCATGCATCCGTGCTAAAAACACAGATCCACGGATTATGGTAAAAAACTGATGTGTGAATACACACATTAAAATCAATGGGTACATGTGCAGAGTTTGGTTTCAAGTGGTTTTCCACTTTAAAAATAAATTACAGAAGTTATTCAACAAAGTCACACGCGACTTTGTGAATAACTAACTTTGGCTCATCGGAGCCCATACATTTTAATACTGTAAGGAGACGGATCTCTGTACAATATTGATCCGAAGTTTTTAACAAAGCGACTTGAGATGTAGCATTCAAAGCTCACTTCGCTCATCACTAGTGTAATTAGGGGATGGGCCTTTTATTCACCACCAAAATCAGTTTAGTATTGGATAGAGATATCTTTCTGTGAGAAATATACAGGGTCCATGAACAAAGCTTTGACATGTACGCTTACTGATATAGTCTCTGTTTTATAATCAAAGGCTTGAGTGACATTAGTATTGCCATACTTAAATATAGCTGCAGGTAGCTCAGATGTCCAGTGGCACACTTACCATACCACCAAGACACGGAATTGCTTTGTAGCCCCTTGTAGCTGTGGACCCTGCATCAACCTGCTTCTCTTGTCTGCCTTAAAGGGGTTATCCAGTAATTAATATTGATGACCTATCCTCAGAAAAGGTCATCAATATCAGATCGGCAGGGTCCCAGGTGTCGGATCAGTTGTTAAAAGAGCCGGCGCTCCGTGAGTGCCGCAGCCTCTTCCTAGGCCATGTGACGTCACCGTATTTTGGTCACATGGTCTAGTTGCATTTCAGCCCCACTGAAGTGAATGGGTCGAGCTGCAGTACCAAAGCTTCTAGGAGCCGGCTGCTCTTACCAAAGGTCCGTGAGTGCAGCAGCTCCCTGAAGCAGCTGATCGGCGGGGGTGTCTGTTCCGAGGATAGGTCATTATTATCCATTCCTGGATAACCCCTGTAAAGGGATTGTCTCATCTCAAACATTTGTGACATATTGCTAGGATATGCCACCATGTCATATGGGTGTGGTTATGTCTAGAACAGAGCTCCCAAAGTGAACAAGAGCGCAGGCTGCTACCCTTCATTCATTTTTATGGGAGTGTCAAAAATAGCTGCTTGGCCATTTTCTGCAGTTCCATAAAAGTTAATGGAGTGGTGTCTGCGCTTATGCGGTGCGCTCTCTATTAATTTCTATGGGACTTCTGAAAATAGCATAGCGCTGCTCTGCTATTTTCGACACTTTAATAGCAATGAAATTACATTGGTGGCATATCCTAGCAATATGCCAATAATGTTTGAGGTGGGACAACCCCTTTAACTGTATTATTACAGCTACCAGCCGCTACCACCAGTGGGCAGCTCACTGCAAACAGATATATAATGCTTGCTTCTTTGTACAGATACACTATATGAACAAAAGTATTGGGACACCTACACATTACACCTACAGGAGCTTTTATCGCATCCCATTCTAAATCCATAGGTAATAATATGGAGTTACCGTCTGCCACCATTAGGGGGCAGCTCACTGCAAACAGATATATAATTCTAGGTTATAGTGGTAGAAAAGCACTCTATATCTGGAATATATGTCACTTTCTTTATTTGTGATAATAAAAATATATATCAATAAAACACTAATAAAACATCACCTTAAAACATATTGAAAATAGCTCAACATCAAGTCATAGGAAAATATGGATCATACCACAATATTGTCTTTTAGTTACACCTTTGCGCAATAGGTAAATAGGTATACTAGTATACGATAATATGTAATTACTTAGTCTTTCTTTACATAGAATAAGCCCCTTTTTTGAATGAGCCCCTTTTTTGAGAATAAGCCCCTTTTTTGAGAATAAGCCCCTTTTTTTGGGATTATTAATTTGTTCAGTTGAAAGTCCTCCAGGATATATACTTAATGTGGATCTTGGGTCCAGTAATAATCAGCGCTTATTGTATGGGGTATTTAGTGCAGTAGTAGTGTTAGTAATCTCAGCTTACTTACTGCTTGATGTCTTCACCA
>ONZH01013449.1:0-18730 GCA_900303285.1 Rhinella marina
AACTGCATAAGTAGAGAGATTATGTTTGGTATTAACAACATACCAAACAGCCAGGACACCTCCACATCTGCCTCTGCCTCGGCTACTTTGGGGCCTTCTCCTTCAGCCTCCCCTTCCCCCGCATCTTCGCCTGCACCTTCACACTCCTCGTCCCATCAACTGTCCATCTCGCAGGCGTTCGACCGCAGGCGGAAGTACGCCTCGAGTCACCCCGAAGCTCCCACATTGGTATGTTTGGTAATTAATGTAGGCTCGGACTGGCCCACAGGGGAACAGGTAAATTCCCCGGTGGGCCCCTGATCTACAGTGCCTTGCGAAAGTATTCGGCCTCCTGGAACTTTTCAACCTTTTGCCATACCCCCAGAGCTTGTCAAGTTGAATGCTATGTTTTTTTGGGGGGCGTTTTTTAAGATCTACTTAGGGTAGCTTTAGAATAGCTCAATAAAACATTACAATCCATAATACTACTTCATCTTCACCTTTGACATATTTCCTTCTCCTCTATATACTGGGGTCTTATATATCAGAGAAACCTTTGAGCCTCCTCAAACATCAAGGCTGGGGAGTGATGGAAACTTCTGAATGGGAGCAGCATGGACGCTAGAGCTCGTGAACAAGAACTTCAGACCCTGACAAAATCTTGTTGATACTGTATACAAAAGTGACCCCTGCAGGCCAGAGGAGAAAGTGCAGGTATCTGGGAAAAAAGTGTTGGATTATTATTAGACATTGTTTTAATTAATCATGTGAATATTTTTGTGCTACTGCAAAACAAAATGTACTTCCACAGGTTCCTCATGGTTCTTTATTCTTCAGTCGCTTAAAGGGATTGTCTAAGATTTTGATATTTATAGCCAATCCTCATGATATGTCATCAGTATCTAATCAGCAGGGGTCTGACAACAACCTCCCCCCCTATCAGCTGTTTTGAGTTTACTAGAAGTAGGTGCACAGCTCTATCCATTGTGTAGTAGATCTAGCTAATAACTGCAGCGCTGCTCCTATTCCCTTCAGTGGGAGCTGTAGTTACCAGCTCTGTCCACTACATGATAGACTGGGCTGTGTAGTTCCACCTCCTACTTCTGGTGTGAGAGCTACAACAAAACAGCTGTGCAGCGGGGTGTCGGACCCCCATCGATCAGATATTAGCCTATGCTGAGGATACATTACGTTGTGTTTTGGGCTGACCATGCAGTATAAATGACATGTTTAAGGGGTTGTCTGCAATCATTTAAAATCTCAGACTAGTTCTTAAAATGTGTTAAAAAATACCTTATATTATGATCTATGTTGAGGACATATTTTCTCTGCAATTTACATTTAGTTTTGCTAAAACAGTGAAAAATTCTTTACATAATGAATCAAAATACTTTGTAATAATCAACCACTTTTCCTTGCCCTTTCTCCTGGTGGCCTGCAGGTGTCACTGTTGTATACAAAATCAACTATATTTTACCAATTTCATGGCTTATTTTTAAAAATGTATCCCACAGGACAACTCTCTTAAACGGTTTGGCTGGGCAGTGGCCATATTTGATATCAAGATTATTTACAGCAGAGGTGTAATTATGGTGATAAGGTTCAGAATTATGCGATGGTCAATGGACAAAGAGAGAGTGAGAACAATGGCACCACTGTGGGGCGCTGTGGCTTAGTTGGTTAAAGCGCCTGTCTAGTAAACAGGAGATCCTGAGTTCGAATCTCAGCAGTGCCTACTGTTTTAAATTACATTCCTGATCCACCGTCATCTTCTTTTCATCTGTAAAATGGACATGTAAGACCACGGACCATGGTCCTTGGTAATGGAATACATAATGGAGTTCTTAGATAACCCGAACCTGAACCTTGTACGCCCAACTTGAAAACACAACTTTGCTCAACACTAGAGTTGACCATTGTGTCTGTTATTCTTCAATACAGTACCCGCTGCCCTCAGTACTGTACCCAATATAGTTTATGTTCTCCAAATAATATGCCCCACGTGCCCTCAATACTGTTTCTGCTGTTGTGCTCCAAATATCTGCTGTCCTCCAATACCAGGTTGACTGTGCGGCCCCCAAAAACAAAAAAAAAAAATGGTCACATAACCCCCAGTGTCCCCATACAGTATTATGACCTCCCAGTGGGTTGGTCAACTTAGAGAATTGGGCCATATTCATTGGGGATTGAGCCCTGGATCTTTTGAGACCCTAGCATGCCCCTGCTTCTAGCACTTATCTCCATATAAACAGTTGCTTTATTGTTCCTTAATTGAAAATTCCATCCATAACTACAAAAGTGGTGATTAAAACAAACCTACCAACATCAACCAACGTATCCTTACTCTCAGTCTTAACCGGAGCCAACACGGAGGTCTGAAGCATCACTCTGATGCATGGGGAAGATTGTGGAATTATAACCAGGGCTGTGGTGAGCTAAAACATTTATCTATATCTGTAAAAATGTAATCATATAGAATAGTATTGTACTGTAAAAACAAGCAATATAAAGAAGAATTCCAAAATTCAGGTGTTTGTTTTTTCTTTTATTTTTTTTTCTGTTCTTCTGAAGGAAGATATGAACTCTCCTTTTGAGACCCTAGCATGCCCCACCGGTCCCGAGATTTGAACTCGGATCGCTGGATTCAGAGTCCAGAGTGCTAACCATTACACCATGGAACCTTGGGTGGAGTTCATGTCTGACACACCTCCAGAGCTTGTCACATTAACAACAACAACAACAACAGTTTGTAAGGCTGAAAAAAAGCTCTTTGTCTATCCAGTTCAGCCTGTTATCCTGCAAAGTGGGAATAAGAGAGGGCATGATGTGGCTGTGTGTGTTTGGAGAGGATGGCCTTCATGATAAGGAACAAATCTGAGGAGCCGGCAAGATGGAGGGAGAGATAAATAATTTGAGGGTACTTCAGGAAGTGTAGGACAATAGGGGTGACAGCTGTCATAAGTAGAGAGATTATTTGCAAAGACTATTTCTATAGTTCCCTTTTGATATAGGGGCACCTATATCAGCCCACTGTGCCCCCATCAGACCTCAGATTATCCACCATATGAGCCCACTGTGCCCCCATCAGACCTCAGATTATCCACCATATGAGCCCACTGTGCCCCCATCAGACCTCAGATCAGCCCATAAATGAGCCCACTGTGCCCCCATATGAGCATACTCTGCCCCATCAGACCTCAGATCAGCCCTCCCAGCCCCATCAGAGTAAAATAAAAAACTCTCTCACCTCTCCTGCACTGCGGCTCCGCGCCGGGTCCGGCGCTCCTCTGTCTTCTCCTGCTGACGCTGCACTGTCAGCTGACCGTGCAGAGTCAGGTCATAGTTCGCGCACTACGTCCTGACGCTGTACGCGGTCAGGACAGTGAAGCGCTGGCAAGGGAAGACAGAGGAGAGCTGAACCCGGAACGGAGCCGCAGTGCAGGAGAGGTAAGTATGTTTCCCTGCTCCCTGCACCCATTACATACTAGTGAGCGCTTCCATAATGGAAGCGTTCACTAGTACTCGCTTTATAAGGCACACGGCCATTTTCCCCCTACTTTTGTGGGGGAAAAGTGTGTCTTATGAAGCGAAAAATATGGTATGTACATTTATATGATATGCTATAGGATAACTATATTTTCTGCTCATGTTGTTTTGTGATATTCCAGCATATGTTCCATGAGCTCATTCACTATAGTAAGTTTAGCTGCCTGTCAACCAATGCCTCACTCACACATACGGAGAACAATCTCCTTAATGGAAGTTCTCACAACCGTCAGACCAACAACCCCCTTGAATAGATTGGATGGGCAGTGGCCATATTTGTTTTTGAAATTATTTACAGCAGAGGTGCAGTTATGGTCATGGGGCTCAGAATTAGAATCCAATTGGCAGTGGACACAACCAGAAGTTTGGTCAGGTCACCACTGTGAGGCGCTGTGGCTTAGTTGGTTAAAGCGCCTGTCTAGTAAACAGGAGATCCTGAGTTCGAATCTCAGCAGTGCCTGCTCTTTTTGGAATTAACATTTTGATGCACAGTTAAGAGAGAGTTCACATCTCCGTTTCATTTTCCATCCTTCTGATCTGTCAGAAGAACAGATAAAGAAAAAAGAAAACAGGTTCCTATAAAAAAAAAAATGGATCTTGGACAGAAGTGGCTTAAAATGATCCCAAATGTGCAACAAGATCTGCTTTTTTATCCTGTTTTTGTTTGTTTTTTCTTTTGTTTTTTTTCTGTTCTTCTGAAGGAAGAACAGAAAATGAAATGGAGATATGAACTCTCCCTAACTTCTTTTCATCTATAAAATGGACAAGTAAGCGCAGAAGCCTGATATCATTGATATTAGTAAAACATTCCCCTCCATCCTGCTTCTCACCTTCCCTTACCAGCTCCCCTGACACCTGACCTGTTATGTACTATGAGATGGACCTCTTTCACAGGAGCATATTTGTAATCCGTATACATTGTGAATTTTGTGTACTGGGATCTGCTGCTAATGTTAGTGAACAGGGCTATTCACAGGCTGTGCAATTTCCCTCAGCATTTCTCGAAATGCGCCTTATATGTATGGCATATATCGGGTCTTTAAAGATGGCGCCCACTCAGGAGCTGAGCGCGCTTCATAGCTGCCAGGTTTCTGCTGTTTTCAATCACGGCCAATAACAGCCTGGTAACCCCTCAGAAGCCATGGTCAATTATGACCCTGGTATCCAAGAAATCTTTCCCATGTGGAGATCGAGGGAGCTGCTCGTTGGCTGTGGTAGACTTAACATAGCTGTGTTCCTAGGGCTCCCGTAGATTGCAGTGGTAATCAATATGCATTCTACAGGAGAAACAATCACATAATCATGAGCTCGAGCTCAAAAAAGTTTTTTAAAAATATAAATATATCATAATTCACCCCTTCCCTATTAAAAATAAAAATGAATATACAATAAAAAGGCGGGGAAAAAATCTACAGGGCAGATTCACCATTTTTAAATCGTTTCACCTCTTAAACAAAACTGGATAAAAAGTGATAAAATACAGTCATACAGACTCCAAAATGGTGTCAATAAAAATACAGCTTCATAGACATACATATAAAAAAGTTATGGTCAAAATATGATGATACAAAGAAAAAAATTTTTTTTTTCTCAAAGTTTTTTTTTTTTTTAGTATTAAAACACAAGAATTCCCTGAGTTTTCCAGGAAATGATAATGAAGATTTATCCTCAGGATAGGTCATCATTACCAAGTTGGTGGGGGTACAAGTTCCGGCACCCCTCTGATCAGCAGTTCCAGGGAAACACCATGCTCACAGGAGCTCTGGTAAGTGTGGTGGGCTCCAAGAAGCTCACCAAACACAGCGCCAAACATTGTATAGTGGTTGTTCTTGGTATTGCAGTTCTGCTCCAATCACCTCAATGGTGCTGAGCTACAGCTAGGCCATGTGACCGATGTACGGGGAATTCATATGGCCTAAGAAGAGGCCACAGCACCTACTGAGCTGATGGGTGGGGGTCCTGGGTGTCGGACCTCTGCTAATACTGATGACCTATCCTGAGGATTTCTGTTGGACTCAAGATGCTTAATGTTTGGGGGTCGTACAGTGAACTGTGAGCAGTGATGGTTATTCTAGTAATGTGACACCACATACTATGGTGAGAAAATAGTATTAAAATACAATATCATAGGCTTTGCTGCATCCCAAAATGCCCGAACTATTGAAATATAAATGTATTTAGCCCGTACGATGAACAGGGCAGGTTCACTGTTTTTTAGCGATAAAAGTTCAGATCGATGTGCAACTAATGAGCCCCACACAACCTCATAGGCGGGAATATAAAAAAGTTATGGTCAAAATATGATTATGCAAAGAAAAGAATTATTTTTTCAAAGTTTTTTTTTTTTTCAGGATTAAAACACCTGAGTTCCCTGAGTTATCCAGGGAAGAAAGGGATGCAAATGAGCTCTTAACACGAGGTGCTGGCTTATTTAATATCCGACTCATGTCTCAAGGCCTATTGAAAGGGTGGGACATTGACTTCTAGGATAACTATCTTACATCTGGTGGCATTAGAGGCGGAGCTTGTTAAGAGCTCATTTGCATCCCTTTATTCTCAGAATTCCAGAGGAGCATGTAAGTCTCCTCATGCGATTTAAGGTGCTCTCTTCAAAGGGTTATCCAGGAAATGATGATGATGATGATGATAACTGATCCTCATTATTACATTGGCAGGAGTATAAGTCCCAGCACTCCACCAATCAGATGTTTAAGGGAACCACTGCACTTACCGGAACTCTGGTGAGCTTTGTGGGCTCCTGGCAGCTCACCAAGGACAGCGCCAGACATCGTATAGTGGCTGTGCTTGGTATTGCAGTTCTGCCCCAATCACTTCAATGGGGCTGACCTGCAACTAGGCCATGTGACCGATGTACAGTGACATCACCTGGCCTAGGAAGAGGCCACAGAGCTCACAGAGCGCCTGGCTTCTTCTAAAAGCTGATTGGCTGGGGTCAAAGGTGTCAGGATATGAATTCATTTAAACTGGGAGAAAGAGACTGGGGGCCACACAGTGAACTCTGAGGTAAGTGGTTGAGCAATGTGTTATCACATACCATGGTGGAAAAATACAAGACCACTAAACCCAATGTCATGTTTTAAACAGGCATCTATTATGTGTGCTAGTATTCATGCTGCTTTAGCTCCATCTAGTGGTCATTCATGCTAATAATTTCTTGTCAACATTTAATATTAGAATTGTCTTATGCCAGCCACCGTAGCTGCTCCTTATAACCTTGTGGACATCATCAGCTCAGTCCATAGCAGCCATCCTCTTTTCCAAGATCATTGAAAGACAAACAGCATCCATTACCATTCTCCTCACCCAGTCTAATGTGGCATCACTGGTATGTAAGATTGTTTAGTTTAGGATTGCATATTCATGTACTTTCATATGATATACTATATGTTTCCTTTATTTTATTCTTATGTTGAACTGTGATGTGTTAGCGTATTGCCATGAGCTCATTCACTATAGTAAGTACATTCCTTTTTCTCCATTTCACCCTACCCTTACAATCATTGGCTGAAGCAGTGGCCAAACTCAGTTGGTGATTGGCTGAACAGAAAGCTTCTCCTCCGTGTCTTCATGGAGCTAGGGTGCGTAGGTTCATGTTTAGTGGTGTGGCTTTATGGGGACCGAGGGCGCTGCTTCACGTTTGGTGGCATGGCTGGTGAGGTCCGGCTTTTTGAGGTGAAGACAGTGGCCACCCTAGCTGCTGTGGAGGTCACAGTTAAAGGGGCGGGCTCTGTGGATGTTTCTGTTAAGGGGCGTGCACGGTAGAGGTCACTCTCGATATCTTTTAACGACACAAACATAAACATTAAATTAAATAGATGAAATATACCCGGGAGAAGCCAGGTCCTTCAGCTAGTATACATATATATATATATATATTACACATGTTTATTGATTTATCTTAGACATTAAGCTTCGTAGATTCGACACGAATCTTCCATTTTTTCTACACCGAAGCGAATCCGGATCTTTTCAGATTCGCTTCGGAAGATTCTTCTTAAATCTTTGTATGCTAACGCTACGTACGCATCATATCATTTGTACGCTAATGTGTACGTATTCAGTTAAGTAGAGTACTTTTACTGTGTGTTCGTTAGAGTGCGGGCCTAGACAATAATACGCTAAAGCTTCGTACGCACTTTGTACATGCGTTACGCATTCACGGGAATGTTCTCAGAACACAAATATTTTTTAACGCAACTTTGACCGAATTGAATCTTATCCAAGGCAAATCTTTTTAAAGATTTGTCGAATATTCGCCCAAGGGAAAATTCGCCCAAGGGAATCTTTGAAGATTCGCTCATATCTAATTTATTTACTTTCCTTTCTGCTTATTTAAAAAATGTTATCCCACTGTTATCCTATTTTAGGTTTTCCAGGGGGATAACTAGGCTAGGCAATGGCCATTTTTTATATCAACATTATTTACAGCAGAGGTGTAGTTATGAAGGTAACGATGGAGTGTTTTACATGGGGAATATTCTATAGTTATAATATTCAGTATTCTATGGACACAGCCAGAAGTTTGGTCAGGTCACCACTGTGAGGCGCTGTGGCTTAGTTGGTTAAAGCGCCTGTCTAGTAAACAGGAGATCCTGAGTTCGAATCTCAGCAGTGCCTGCTCTTTTTGACAAATGTGTATCAACTTCTTTTCATCTGTAAATTGGACATGTCAGCCCAGAACCCCGAGATGCCCTTACTTCACCATGCCGTGCATATTGACATTAGTTTCAAAGAACGTACCCGGCTGTCCTGCTTCTCATCTAACCATATTGGCTTCCTTGTTCTATTGAACCTGACACTGGCCCAGAGCCTTAGGTACCATCCATAGATACCCCTTACTTATCCATAAAGTATTCATTGACATTAGTTTCAGAGAACGCCCACCTCCATCCTGCTTCTCACCTACTCTTACAAGCTCTCCTCTTCTACTGTAACATGACACCCAACCTGTTATGTGCTAGGAGATAGCAAGATGGCCTCCAGCTTCTATACCTGCCCAGATGTCCTGCTCTCTTTACAATCCTTCATCCTCTTATCTCAAAACTGTTTGTCTGTTCAGAAAGACAAAGATAAAGAGAAGTCAATTTCCAAAAGATCTCTCTATATTGACCGTCCAATGCAAAAAACAGTGAGGTCAGTCTCAGGGAAGGAAGGGGCTTGTAGGAGGCAAATATTTCCTGGGAGATAGAGGGACCATATATAAGTAGGGTGATGGATCATCCATCAACCAAGATGGCAGTAGAAACTCATGACTGGATCTTAAAGGGACACTATCGCGAAGAAAAAAAATTTGATATGTTTTACAACATAACAAAAGCAGGTTTTAACATAATGTATTATTCAAATTGTGTAAATGTTTTTTTTTTTATTCAGTTTTCTTGCCTTACATTGGGGGCTGCCATGTTGGAAGTAAAGTGTGACAGTCTGGGTTTACAACACAATGGCACCTCACTTACGGCAGGCATGTACATAGGTTTCCTCAGTCGCTGCCAACCCTATAGAGAATGAATGGAAGACGTGAGCCTGCCCCTGCGATGACACCAGTAACACACAGCCAGGTCCTCCCTCCTTGCTGCTGGGGGAAGGCCACTGTGCCCGCTCCTCACTCCTGCAGCAGCGTCCTTGTCTTCATTAGGCTGCCTGTTCTAAATTCTATGGCAGCTCACCCCAGCAGTGCAGACAATTTTTGCTGAGTGTACTGCTGGGGTGAGCAGCCCAGGACTCAGAAACAGAGTAGATGGAGGTTCTTGGGGCTGTAGGAACTTAGTGATGTAATCGGCCATGTGACCAGTGGGGGAGGAGCCTGAGGAGCAGAGATCTGTGTTTTTGTAACGAAGCCATTGTCTCATCTTATCTTGCTGAAGCAGTGATGTCACCGCTGAAGGTGTGAATTGGTGATGTCATCGGTACCACCCACTTTTTTGCAGCATACCTACTTACAGGTTGCTCAAAGCCTCATTTGGCCAGCAGAGCTCCCCCTGGTGACCAAAGATGGTAAATATGGTAAAATCTAATATTTATTTATAATATTTCACACATTGGAATTTTTATTTATTTATTATTTCTTACAAATATATAATAGATTTTTTTTAGCATAAATAAAATATAGAACAGGTTTTTGTGATAGATTCCCTTTAAAGGGTTTATCCCATCTTGGACAATGGGGCATATCGCTAGGATATGCCCCTAATGTCTTATAGGTGCATGTCGCACCGCTGGGACCCACATGTATAGCGAGAACGAAGCGGGGGAGCTCTGAGCCTGGAGTACCTGGGGTCCAACCACCAGCGGGTGCAGCATCCCGCTGCGCTCATAGAAATGAATGTGAGCGGCCCAGCTCCCATTCATTTCTATGGGGCCAATGGAAATGGCCGAGCCAGTTCTCAGCTATTTTCACCGGCCCCATAGAAATGAATGGAGGGCGGCTGCGCATACCTCCGTCTCTTTTGGGGCCCCGTTCTCGATATAGCTGTGGGTCCCAGCGGTGGGACCCACACCTGTAAGACTATGGGGGCATATCCTAGCGATATACCCCATTGTCCAAGATGGGATAACCCCTTTAAGGACACTGACTACCTTGCCAATGATGGCAAAGTGGTTACACTATCAATATGTCTGAACAATGTCTTTTGCTGCAGGTTCATGACATGCTTAGTAATTTTTATTATTTTATAAGGCATGTGGCCTTGGAGGGCATCAACCAAGGTTGGCAGAAAAGCTCTTGATTTTTGAGCTTCTATTTTAAGCTTCAAGGTGAGCTGGTTGAATGCCAAATTATGGCTAAGCTAGTAAATTTTTTTCCCATTGTGAAATACAAACACTCATTAATGAGTTGAAATGTGATCACGCTGAATAATATTGTACTGTAGAAAACAAGCAATGTAAAAATAAATTAATTTAAAAATAAATTAAAATACAAGGTCCCACCGAGATTTGAACTCGGATCGCTGGATTCAGAGTCCTAACCATTACACCATGGAACCCTTGGTGATCAAGCTTGTAGACACACCTCCAGAGGTTGACATAGTGAATGCTATATGAGCCTACTTGGAGCTTTAGAATAGCTCTATAAAATATTACAATCCATACCACAGCTTCCAGGCCTGTCTTCACCATTGACAGCCCTCTACAGATACTACCTTCTTCTATATACTGGCATCTCCTTATGTAATAGAGAAGCCACTGGACCTCCTCCGACATCAAGGCTGGAGTGAGACATCAGCTTCTGAATGGGAGCAGCATGGCAGGTATGGTTTGTGAACGAGAACTTTAGACACTGATGAAATCTTGTTGATACTGAATACAACAGTGACCCCTGAAGGCCAGGAGGAGAAAGAGCAGGTATCTGATAAAAAAAGTGGATTATTACACATTATTTTGATCAATTGTTTGAATTCAATTAAGCAAATTAGCACAACTAGACATGATTCCACAGGTTCCTCATGGTTCTTTATTCTTCATTCTCTTAAAGTTGTTGTCTAGGATTTTATTAATGGCCATTCCTCATGATAGGTTATCAGTCTCTAGTCAGTGGGGGGTCTGATGCCCCACATCCGCGCATGATGGTAACCAGTATCTAGTCAGCAGGGGGTCAATCAGAAGTTGGAGGAACTGCAAAGCCCTGTCCAATGTATAGATGATTGAGAACGTTACTGCAGTTCTGCTCCCAATCACTCCAATAGGAGCTTCAGTTACCAGTTTAATCTACTACATGATGTACTGGGTTGTGTAGTTCCACCGCCTACTTCCAGTGCGAGAGCTACAACAAAAAAGCTGCTCAGCAGGGTAAAGGGAGTTGGACCCTGTTGATCTGTTATTGATGGACTATTCTGAAGATAGTTTCCATTGTCTTTTGGAATCACTGTGCGGTATAAATGACACGTTAAAGGCTATGTACACCTTCAGAGGCAATTTTTAAAAATGATTTTACTCATTTTAGGCTAAAAATCATTTTTTCAATTGGCTGTTGCTGTGTCACAAAGGGTTAATTGATTTTCTATCTGTTTGAATGGTACTTTCACTTTGGTCATCTAATAAACATTATCTCTAAACTACTGAGAGGTCATAAACACTTATTTCACACTAGCGTTTTATAATTCCGGTATTGAGTTCCGTCAAAGGGGCTCAATACCGGAATAAAACGCTTCAGTTTTGTCCCCATTCATTGTCAATGGGGACAAAACTGAACTGAAGACAACGGAGGCTCCTGAAAGCATTCCGTTCCGTCTTCAGACCGGAGAACAAACCGCAGCATGGGGTTTGCTTTCCGGTCCAGGCATCCGCACCAAGACGGATCCGTCATGACCCCCAATGAAAGTCAATGGGGACGGATCTGTTTGGTGTGACACAATGGTAAACGGATCCGTCCTTGATTGACTTTCAATGGAGTTCATGACGGATCCGTCACCTGCACACATACACACATACAGACATACACATAAACATACACAGACATATACACATACATACTTACATGCTCCCGGCAGGTCTCCACAGCGCAGGAGGAGCAGGACGGCGCACACATAGGACGATTCCACCTGGCGCCCAGCAGAGGGCAATGTGGGGAATCGTCTTATGTCCGTGCCATCCTGCTCCTCCTGCACTGTGGAGACCTGCCGGGTGCATGTCAGTATGTATGTGTATATGTCTGTGTGTGTGTGTGTGTGTGTGTATGTACTGTGTGAGGCTGGAGCGCGGTTCCGGCCCCACACATGTCCCTGCGGCAGCACGGATCTGGCGGCACCCTTCACCTGCCGGATTCGTGCTGCCGCTAGTGTGAAAGAAGCCTAAGCCGCATTCTTATTGTGAGCCAAAACCAGTAGTGAAGCCCCCACAGTGATCAGGTATAATGAAAAGATCTGCACCTGTTCTGTGTTTTTCACCCGCACCTGCTTTTGGCTCACAATAACTGATGGAAATAACTGATCAAATAACTGATGTGTGAACAAGCCCTAACAGTTATAAAACAGGAAGTGACAACACAAGTGTCCGCCCATAACTGTGATATGAACTCCGCCCACAAGCAAATAAATAGTAACATAGTAACATAGTTTATAACAGTGATTTTCAACCAGTGTGCCTCCAGCTGTTGCAAAACTACAACTCCGACCATGCCCTTCTGTAGGCTGATAGCTGTAGGCTGCCTGGGCATGATGGGAGTTGTAGTTTTGCAACAGCTGGAGGCACACTGGTTGAAAATCACTGGTTTATAAGGCCGAAAAAAGACATCTATACATCCAGTTCGGCCTGTTATCCTACAAGTTGATCCAGAGGAAGGCAAAAAAAACCTGTGAGGTAGAAGCCAATTTTCCCCACTATGTTCTCATCATGGGCATCTATGCTTCTTTTGATGCAACCCATTATCTTATTGGCCTTGGCAGCAGCTGTCTGACACTGGTTTCTGCAGCTTAGTTTGCTGTTCACTAAAATTCCTAGGTCCTTTTCCATGTCAGAGTTACCTAATATTTTACCATTTAGTATGTACTGGTGACTTGCATTATTCCTTCCCATATGCATAACCTTACATTTGTCAGTGTTAAACCTCATCTGCCACTTCTCTGCCCAAGCCTCCAGTCTATCCAGATCCATCTGTAGCAGTGTACTGTCCTCTTCTGTGTTAATTACTTTACACAGTTTAGTGTCATCTGTAAAAAATGATATTTTACTGTGCAAGCCTTCTACAAGATCATTAATAAACATATTGAAGAGAATAGGACCCAATACAGACCCCTGTGGTACCCCACTAGTGACAGTGACCCAATCTGAGTGTGTACCATTAATAACCACCCTCTGTTTTCTATCACTGAGCCAGTTACTTACCCACATACAGACATTTTCTCCCAGGCCAAGCATTCTCATTTTGTATAATAAAAGGAGAAAAGAAAAAATGTGGCAATGACGGCACTGCTCCGAGCATATGTATGGAGTCAAAATAAAGAGTGGGAACCAGGCATACTCTGCAAACAGGAGGTGCTCATTCCGATATAGAAAAGTTCATGGTAAACATTCAACCGGAGCGTACCGGAGTACGATGGACGGCACTCACCAAGCTTGAATCTTGTGCGAAGTAAGTTTATTCAGCAATACTCACAAAATACAGGGTGAGGGGGCGAGCAACACAATGCACATGTAGAGGTCAGCGGTGACGGCCGTTTCGCGCTGACTGCGCTTTCTCAAACCGCTACGTAACAGTGTAAGATACGCTGATCCCTCCTCTTATACAGAAATCTCAATGACAAAACCAATCACAGTATTTTACAAATAAAATACATCGCAACATACATTTATATAATACCAAACTGTGTACATATCACTACTCAATCTCCTATAAAAACTTTCAAGTCGTTGCGGTCACTGAGACTCAAAGTACCCATAGCTCCTGTTCTCATAATCCATTGCGCTTCTCTTTGTAAAAGGTTGCGGTGTCTATCTCCCCCGCTAATCGGGGTTTTTATAACCTCAATCCCTGAGAATTGTAAACAGTTGATATTCCCAGCATGTTCAGTATTCACATGCTCTATCAACCGTGGGCAACCTTTTCCTGACGAAATAGATCCAATGTGTTCCCTAATACGTTCATAAAGGCAACGAATAGTCTTCCCTACATAGAAACGGCCGCATCGGCACAAAATCAAGTATACCATGTATTTCGTCTTGCATGTTATAAAATCCTTCACCTTGTATTGGACACCACCAAAATTAAGGTATTTAAATTGAGCATTATATTTGCAACAAGCACAGCTCCCACACTTAAAGTTCCCCAATAGTGGTTTGTCCTCTAACCAAGTTTTCCTCTTTTTCTCTATGAACCTACTCCTGACTAATTTGTCTTTTATAGTGTGACATCTCCTAAACGTAACTAGGGGTTTCTTTCCAACCAGAGTACCTAGACTCTTATCCTTCTCCAGGATGGACCAATTGTTCATGATCACTCCACGTATAATATCTGACATGGGGCTATACTTAAAGGAGAAAGTAAAACGATTCTCCTTAGTAACCGTAGACCTTGAAACTTTACTGTTACTTTTCAACAAATCTCGCTGAGAAAAGGTAGCAGCCTTTCTCATTGCCACCTCCAAAAGATCTGCGGGGTAATCCCTCCTCCTCAATCGATTTTTCAATTCTAACGCCTGAGAGTGGAAACCCTCCTCCGTACTATTGATCCTTCTTAGGCGTATAAATTGCCCATACGGAACTGATTTCTTTACACTATGTGGATGAAAGCTCTCGTAGTGCAGCAAAGAGTTGGTCGCGGTCGGCTTTCTATAACCGGCCGTGACCAACTCGTCGCCACGCACCACGACAGCCACATCGAGGAATTCCATTCTATCTCCTCCATATTTATACGTGAAGTTCATATTCATGTTGTTAACTTCGTTCAAATATTCCACAAAACATTGTGCCTGGGCCTCAGTTCCTGACCATACTACAAATATGTCATTAATAAAGCGTAGAAATAAAGCAATAAACCTAAGGAAGGGGTTATTCACAGAAAATACATATTTATCCTCAAATCTAGCCAAATACAGATTTGCAAATGTACAGGAGACAGGAGTGCCCATTGCCGTACCGTGCCGTTGTCTATACCACTTATTCCCAAACATAAATGTGTT
This sequence comes from Rhinella marina, assembly GCA_900303285.1. Taxonomy (NCBI): domain Eukaryota; kingdom Metazoa; phylum Chordata; class Amphibia; order Anura; family Bufonidae; genus Rhinella; species Rhinella marina. The sequence continues at coordinate 15,159 of ONZH01013449.1, forward strand.
ATTGGCGAGAATAAATTCCAAGGACCCACCCACAAACTGTCTATACCTGGTGCTCTTACCCACGTTCTCCAAAATTTCTATAACTGCCTCAATTCCCTTCCCGTTTGGGATCCTGGTATATAGGCTTTCCACATCCAAAGACAACAAACCATATCCCTCACGCCACTGGAAATCTTCCAGAGCTAGAAGGAAATCGTTTGTGTCACGGAGGAAAGACGGTATACCTTTCAATAGCGGCCTCAGGAGAAAATCTATATATTTGGATAAGGGTTCAGTCACTGAGCCGATCCCCGCCACAATAGGGCGACCAGGGGGTCGGCTAGGTGACTTATGCACTTTAGGCAAAAAATACCAAGAAGGTTTGGTTGGAAATGCAGGCACTAATTTCTCAGCCAATTTACTGGGAATAAAATCCAAGTCAACATATCTCTCCAAAAAAACACATAATTCCTTCTGGGTGACTGCAACAGGATCAACAGGGAGTTTCTCATACACGGAGGTGTCCTCCAGTTGTCTATTAGCTTCAAAAACATAGTAGTCCCTTGTCATCACAACTACGTTACCCCCCCTTGTCCGCTGGTTTCACAACAATGTCCTCACAGGACTGCAGCCACACAAGCACTTGTCTCTCACCAGTGGTGAGATTAACACCACCACTAGGATATACAATAGATTTGATCTCTTTCATCACCTGGTGGCAAAAAATATCAATATTACTCCCAGCGGGCAAGGGGGGACAAAAACTGAAGCGCACACCACCCGAAAAAACATCCTCCATTGTGTTGTCACTCTCAGCTAACTGTGTCTCGGCACTGGCTAAAAACAACAGGCACTCCTTCTCTAGATCATCATACTCAGTGTCTATACTAAAACCTAAAGGCACAGGTTTCGTAGGTACTTCTCCTTCTCTCTTCACTACTTTGCTCTTATTATCCACATCACAATACATTCTATGTAGATTCAATTTACGTGAGGCCTTGAACATATCGATTTCAAACATCACCGGGTCAAAATGTTCTACCAGGCTAAAACCCAAGCCCCTATTCAGCACAGACAAACAGTCAGGTGAAAGCACACAATCAGTGGGGTTCACCACTATGTCCTCAGGTGTGGATTCATTCAATGAGGGAGCACAGGTGTATTCGTAGGGACATGGAGCAGTTATTTTCTCCAAGAGACTTGTTTCCTCCTCCGGAACGATCTTCTTATTGGCTGATTTTCTCCTCCGTCTCCTACCTCTCCCCCTTCTGATACCACTCCTAAAGGGGTGCGATCTTTTTCTACAGAGGTCATTCCATTATTATTTCATCCGACACACTAGAGTCAGAGTCTGTGGTCCAATACTCAGATTTTCCCCGACGGGGTTGTCTCCTCCTAGAAAATTTTATTTTACTAAACCAGTCAAAAATCTTGCCCGTATCAAAGTCTTGCTTATCACGGAGAAACTTATCACGTTTTCTCTCCTTTATCTCCGCTTGTACAACAATCAATTTTTTGTCCATTCTTTTACAAAAACCCTGGAATTGGGTGTCTGATAAACGACCCTGCAGTTGTAATTTAGCAGTAATCAATTCCTCATTCAATCTCTGATATTCCTCTTCATTCTTTTTCAATATCAGTCCCAATATCTGATGGGAAAAATCTAAATGCAACCGCTGCCATTCAGCTGCAAACACGCTGTCCTCTTGAAATTGGTGCATTTCTTTATAGATGCGGCAAGCCTCTAGGGACACGTTCACTCTCCTTATATGATTTCAAGGAACTCACTGTCCAGAACAATCGGACCTCTTTGTCCGCCAGTTGTAACACCTTAAACTCCAATGCTTTGGTGCTCAGAGCCTGTAACGGTCTTCGGTGTTGCATTGTGTAAAATAAGCATCAGCCCCCTCTCTCCCTGTACTCAAGCCTGACCCACTTTCTTCAACTCCATGCTCCAAGTTTCAAGGTCTACGGTTACTAAGGAGAATCGTTTTACTTTCTCCTTTAAGTATAGCCCCATGTCAGATATTATACGTGGAGTGATCATGAACAATTGGTCCATCCTGGAGAAGGATAAGAGTCTAGGTACTCTGGTTTGGAAAGAAACCCCTAGTTACGTTTAGGAGATGTCACACTATAAAAGACAAATTAGTCAGGAGTAGGTTCATAGAGAAAAAAGAGGGAAAAACTTGGTTAGAGGACAAACCACTATTGGGGAACTTTAAGTGTGGGGAGCTGTGCTTGTTGCAAATATAATGCTCAATTTAAAATACCTTAATTTTTGGTGGTGTCCAATACAAGGTGAAGGATTTTATAAATGCAAGACGAAATACATGTATACTTGATTTTTGTGCCGATGCGGCCGTTTCTATGTAGGGAAGACTATTCGTTGCCTTTTATGAACGTATTAGGGAACACATTGGATCTATTTCGTCAGGAAAAGGTTGCCCACGGTTGATAGAGCATGTGAATTCTGAACATGCCGGGAATATTAACTGTTTACAATTCTCAGGGATTGAGGTTATAAAAGCCCGTTAGCGGGGGGAACACCGCAACCTTTTACAAAGAGAAGCGCAATGGATTATGAGAACAGGAGCTATGTACTTTGGGTCTCAATGACCGCAACGACTTGAGTGTTTTTATAGGAGATTGAGTAGTGATATGTACACAGTTTGGTATTATATAAATGTATGTTGCGATGTATTTTATTTGTAAAATACTGTGATTGGTTTTGTCATTGAGATTTCTGTATAAGAGGAGGGATCAGCGTATCTTACACTGTTACGTAGCGGTTTGAGAAAGCGCAGTCAGCGCGAAACGGCCGTCACCGCTGACCTCTACATGTGCATTGTGTTGCTCGCCCCCTCACCCTGTATTTTGTGAGTATTGCTGAATAAACTTACTTCGCACAAGATTCAAGCTTGGTGAGTGCCGTCCATCGTACTCCGGTATGCTCTTCTCTCCGGTTGAATATTCTCATTTTGTATACTAACCTTTTATGTGGTACCATGTAAAACGCTTTGGAGAAGTCCAGATATACGACATCCATTGATTCGCCGCGGTCCAGTCTAAACTTTCCTTATAGAAACTGAAATGAATATGCGATATGGATTATTGTATTGAGGTACTCCGAGATAGCACTCTTAGAAAACCTTCAAACAGTTTACCCACAACAGAAGTTAAACTTACCGGCCTATAGTTCTTGGGCTCTGTTTTTGGACCCTTTTTGAATATTGGCACCACATTTGCTATGCGCCAATCCTGTGGTGGAAACACTCCCTGTCAGTATAGGGTCCTTAAATATCAGAAATAAGGGTCTGGCGAGACATTACTAAAGGGTTCTGCAGTTCTGTAAAAACTGATGATCTATCCTCTGGATAGATCATCAGCCTCTGATCGGCGCGGTCCGACCCCGGGCCCCCGCCGATCGCTGTTTGGAAGGCAGTGGCGCTGCAGGAGCGCCGCGGCCTTCTCTGTGTTTACCGCAGGCCAGTGACGTCACGACTAGTATCACTGGCCTGGGCGGGGCTAAGCTCCATTCAAGTGGACTACAGTACCCAGAAAGATTATCAAAATTAGTGTTATTCAACTTT
>ONZH01013450.1:0-46092 GCA_900303285.1 Rhinella marina
TGTACTGAATGATGCCTGATTTTTATTTTTTACATTAATCTTGGGATAACCACTTTAAGACCTGGTCCCCCTAAGGGGTGCAGACTGGATAGTATTGGTTGGCATGGGTGTTTCCTACATCTCTCCCTATACTCAGCTCACAGGACAATGGTGGAGATCACTCCGGATGAGGGTTTTTTAGGGCTGTGTGACATCACAGGGGATGGCTATCTGTGGATTGGCTGGCTGCACAGCATTATGGGAGATCTTGCATTCCCAGGCTTTTTACTTTCACTTTGTAGCACGTGATGTGGCTATCTTAGGAAAAACGGATTTGTTACCACAAAGTATGAGGAAATTTGGATTTGTTCTGAATCAAAGAATTCGGGTCAAAATCAATCAGAAAATCCAAACCAAACGGAATCTCAAAAGGTTTGCTCTTCTCTTATTTCATGTGAATAACCTAAATCCTTATTTCCCTTTAGCAGATATTGGAAGAAAGCTGGGATGTTTGGCTGCCAACATACATATTATACTGTTGGCTATTTGTATTAAAGTTGTCATGTTTGGTCAGTATTTATCTTATTTTCATTACCAACTTTCCTAACAGAAAATTTAACTGAAAATGTAACTAAAAGCAAAACTAACATTTTTTAGTTACTCAACAGTTACTGAACTTTATGGCCCTTTAGAGCTGAATGTTGAGAATGCAGTGAATGTTTGTGAAAAGTAGAAGTTTCCCTTTTCCCTATTTTCTATAAAGTCAAGAATAAATGGAATGGTAAGAGTATGCCATTGGAATCAGTGAGCACATTTTCTTGTCAGAGAATAAAAAAAAGCAATAAGTAGTGACATCTCTGATTAAATGGAAGTGCCAAACAGACAAATACCTCATGTGTCACAGGTTATGTAAAACTACAGTCAATTAAAACTCAATCAATTCTTCAGATGTAACCACTTGCTCTAATCAACATAATTAAGCTGAAAACACTGGAAAATACTGAAAGGGAACATGGCACACATACATAAAGCATCTGCTTTTTCAATGACATCAAAAGAGAATCGAATATTTCAAGATAACATCCTCTGGCATAATTAAATATGTCACAGCACTATCGTTTATAAAATCTCTTTTTGCCTTAAAGGGGAACTAAAGCCAGAATCCAAATACTAAAAAGAACAACCAATAGAACATAACATAATATTCTTATGTGTCATTGTTATTTGCTCTGTTTCGCTAGATATCACAATTCAGAATATGAAAAATACAATTGAAAATAGTGCATTGTTCTCTCAGGCTGCAGCCATACATATTACCTTTCCTCCTCCCCCATCTCATGCTAGTGCATGTGAGCCAGTACGTTTGGAAAAGAGTGCTGGGTTTAGTCAAGATAACTGACCTGGAACTTTAATAAACTATAGAATACTAAATCTACCAAGATATTTGACTCTCCCCATTCCTAAATAGTGCACAAGCAAACCAAATTGCCTTTAGACTTCCTGGGAAAGCTGAATTACAACCATATGGATCTGTTCTGGAGTCTGCCTAGATATTGCCACAACTAGGCAGATTCTAAAGCTACCAAGATTAACCCTCCTCCCCGCTCCCAAACAGTGCAACGGCTGTATACATTTATTTTTCAGCTTATTGAAAAAGCTGGGTTACTACCATATGGATTAGTAATAGAATCTGCAGAATGCTAAATCTACCAATATAAATCCCCTTCCTCACTTCTAAGTAGTGCCATTGCTAGGCAGATTTGCCTTTCATGTGCCTGGGAAAGCTAGAATACCACTATGAGGAACTGTAATAGGCTGCAGAATGCTAAATATTCCAAGAAAAGAAAAAACCCTGCTCAATTCTAAATAGTGCCACAGCTAGGTGGCTAGGGTATTATAGAGAGAGGGGGTGTAAGAGAACTACAACTCTCTCCATGTTCAGACTTTTATTATGGGGCAACTCCCAGTATGACTATTATGGGGCTTCAGTGGCCATTAAATGGAGAGGGACAAAAGAGAAGAGAGCTATAACTATCAGCATGTTCACACAATTATTATTGGGCATCAGTGGCCATAACATGGAGGGGGATATAAGAGGAGAGAACTACAACTCCCATCATGTGTAGGATGTTATTATGGGCTATCAGAAGACATTGCAGGGAGTGAGTATAAGCAAAGAACCCCAACTCCTAGTATTCGACAAATCATCATCAATATCTGATGAGTGGGGAACTGACTTCCACCACCAATCAGCAGTTTGAAGAGGCTGTGGCCTCCACAGCTTACAAAGCAGAGCGCTGTACATTGTATAATGGATGTGTTTGGCATTACAACCCAGGCCTGTTTACTTGAATGGGACTAAGCTACATATAGGCCATGTTACTGATGAACACGAAATCACTTTCCTAGGAAGAGGCTGCAGTGCTCACTGGCCTCTTTACAGAGTTAATTGGTTACAGTTTCGGGAGCCAGAACCCCATCGAACAGATGAAACTTGCTTTTATCAACTATACCTTGGATGCTAGGCTTACACATTGCATTTTTGTTGTGTTAAAAAAAAATTCTGATAAAAGTACTGTACATGCTACAGTGCCTTGCGAAAGTATTCGACCCCCTGGAACTTTTCAACCTTTTGCCACATTTCAGGCTTCAAACAAAAAGATATAACATTTAAAATTTTTGGTGAAGAATCAACAACAAGTGGGTCACAATTGTGAAGTGTAACAAAATGTATTGGATCATTTAAACTTTTTTTGTAATAATAAAACTAAAAAGTGGGGTGTGCAAAATTATTCGGCCCATTTACTTTCAGTTCAGAAAACTCACTCCAGAAGTTCATTGAGGATCTCTGAATGATCCAATGTTGTCCTAAATGACTGATGAAGATAAATAGAATCCCACCTGTGTGTAATCAAGTCTCCATATAAATGCACCCTGCCTCTGGATAGTCTCAGGGTTCTGTTAAAGCACAGAGAGCATCATGAAGCCCAAGGAACACACCAGGCAGGTCCGTGATACTGTTGTGGAGAAGTTTAAAGCCGGATTTGGATACCAAAAGATTTCCCAAACTTTAAAAATCCCAAGGAGCACTGTGCAAGCGATCATATTGAAATGGAAGGGGTATCAGACCACTGCAAATCTACCAAGACCCTAAACTTTCATCTCAAACAAGGAGAAGACTGATCACAGATGCAGCCAAGAGGCCCATGATCACTCTGGATGAACTGCAGAGATCTACAGTTGAGGTGGGAGAGTCTGTCCATAGGACAATAATCAGTCGAACACTTCACAAATCTGGCCTTTATGGAAGAGTGGCAAGAAGAAAGCCATTTCTCAAAGATAGCCATAAAAAGTCTTGTTTGCAGTTTTCCACAAGTCACCTGGGAGAAACACCAAACATGTGGAAGAAGGTGCTTTGGTCAGATGGAACCAAAATCAAACTTTTTGGAAACAATGGAAAACGATATGTTTGGCGTAAAAGCAACACAGCTCATTGCCCTGAACACCACCATCCCCACTGTCAAACATGGTGGTGGCAGCATCATGGTTTGGGCCTGCTTTTCATCAGCAGGGATAGGGAAGATGGTTAAAATTGATGGGAAGATGGATGGAGCCAAATACAGGACCATTCTGGATGAAAACCTGTTGGAGTCTGCAAAAGACCTGAGACTAGGACGGAGATTTATCTTCCAACAAGACAATGATCCCTAACATAAAGCAAAATCTACAATGGAATAGTTCAAAAATAAATGTATCCAGGTCTTAGAATGGCCAAGTCAAAGTCCAGACCTGAAATCAATTGAGAATATGTGGAAAGAGCTGAAAACTGCTGTTCACAAACGCTCTCCATCTAACCTCAAAGAGCTCGAGCTGTTTTGCAAGGAAAATGGGCAAGAATTTCAGTCTCTAGATGTGCAAAACTGAAAGAGACATACCCCAAGCGACTTGCAGCTGTAATCTCAGCAAAAGGTGGCGCAAAAAAGTATTAATTCATGGGGGCCGAATAATTTTGCACGCCCCACTTTTCAGTTTTATTATTACAAAATAAGTTTAAATGATCCAATAAATTTTGTTCCACTTCACAATTGTGACCCACTTGTTGTTTGATTCTTCACCAAAAATTTAAAATGTTATATCTTTTTTGTTTGAAGCCTGAAATGTGGCAAAAGGTTGAAAAGTTCTAGGGGTCCGAATACTTTCACAAGGCACTGTATATGTATTTTGTTCAGTGATTTCCGTTCTCTGATTTTCTTCAGCAGTTCCATAGAAATTAATGGAATGGGAGAGAGCATGCTTGACTGCTGCTCCATTCATATAGGAGGGCACTTTGACCCCCACTCTCTTGATTTGGTGGAGATCCCAGCAGCTGGGCCCCCACTGATCAGACACTTAAGCTGCATTTACACGAGCCAATGGTCACCCAGATTATTGTTCCCAACAATCTGCCCTTGTAAATGTCCCACCATCCAATGATCCCGTCGTTCATGCAGGCATCGCCGATCATAGTTTCTGGGCAGCAGATCATGTGGTCTAAAGAGCAATCTGCTGCTCAGAAACCATAAATCTGTGTAAGGATGAGGGATCCCTTGTCCTCATACAGTGAAGGGGATCGCTGTATGTAAATATGCAGTCTCCTTCACTGAACAAGCAGCTGCCAGTCAGGAAGGAATGCTTCATCTCATGTAAATCCGACTTATATGGACAGGGCATAAGTTAAAATCTTGAGCAACACTTCCACTTCCCTGAGTGGAAATTAATGCTTGTTTAATAGCAAATGGGATTGAAGGCTGCAATTAATCTAACAATTAGTGTTGTGTAGTTGCTGTGAGGAAGATTGAACTTGATGGACCTGTCTCTTTTTCAACTATGTAACTACTGTATGTAATGATTCTGTGGATTAAATACTTCACAAATATATGTAACCTAGTACAATTTTTAACATAAATTGTTGTAAAAAGTGTGAAACTGTTCTAAATCATATCTGACAAACAACTGAATTAAGTTATATTTTGTGACAGATGCAACATCCATTTTGTGCAATTTTGTATATACCTTAAATCAACCCATTAAGGGCCCAGTCAATTATCATTTTTTTCTTTTTTGTTTTTCCTTCCTGCACTCCAAGAGCCTTAAAAGGGTTTTCCAAGATTTTTATACACCAGGACCCTCGTCGACTTTTGTGAGAAGGCAGCAGCGCAGCTTACCAAGCACAGCACCGTACATTGTATAGCGGCTATGCTTGGTATCACACTTTGCCCCATTCATTATAATGGGACTGAGCTGCTCCTAGTTCAGTAGGTACATGAACGTGTCATCACTCGGCCTAGGAAAAGCTGAACTTGGAAAAGCTACTGTAAGCGCAATCTTCACTATCTTCTCAAACAGCTGATCAGATACTGATATCCTATCCTGAGGATAAGTTATCAGTGTGAAAATCTCTTAAAATCCCTTTAACGTATTAAAATTCTCTATCCATTTTGTGCAATTTTTGTATATAAATTAATATAAATTAACCTCTTAAGGATTCAGTCAATTTTCATTTTTTAATTTTTGTTCCTTCTTGAACTCCAATAGCCTTAGCTTTTTAAATTCTCTGTTCACATAGCTAAAGGACTTTTTTGTTTTTGTTTTTTTTTGCTACTTTTTTCCTTTGCATTAGTATATTGACAAATAACTTTTTTATATTTCCATCTATAGAACTATTTGAGGGGTTGTTTATTTGCCAAGGTAGCTGTAGTCTTTATTAGTACCATTTTGGAGTACATACAACTAATAATTTTTTTATCCAATTTCCATTACAGCATTGATAGCATGATTGACTGCATGATTCATATTTTATATTTTTATAGTTTAGCCTTTTTTGGATGCTGAAATATTAATTATGTTTATTTTTATTGTAAATTCTTATATGTAAAAGTAGGAAAGGGGTGATTTGATTTTTTCAATATTTTTGTGTTCAAAACAAAACATTTTTTTTACTGTAATTGTTAGTCGCTTTAGGCGAATTTAGCATGTACCCTTTAGATTACTTGTACAATAGACAGCAATAGAATACTATTTTTTAGCCATGCCACAGACAGAGCTTAACAGCCAGCTTACAGGCCTGGGAACCTTCACAAAACCGTAGGCTGTCATAGCAACTGATCGAAGACTGGCTATTTTGCTATCAGGGCTCTGACTGGAAGACAAAGAGATCCCATCTCCCTCTGACTAAACCCACAGATGGAGTTACTATTGACCTCAGCATCTGAGGGGTTAAATGACCAGGATTGGAGTTATCTCTGATATTGGTCATTTTGATTGTCAGCTGTATTAGACAGCATGCACATGCCACATATGGAGTAGGCTCAGCTCGTGAGCCTGCTCTATGCTACAGTCACTCACCTTACAAGGGTGAGCGAGTCAAGGTCTGTGCTGTTTAAGATTTAACATAGCATACTCCAAAAAACCAACATAAGTTAAACTGGAAATTTCCACAGTTATTTTTGTTATATACAGCATAAGGACATGACTTCATGGCATATACTCTTTAATATTTACTTGTCCCTCACTCCGCCGCTGCTGCCATCCCACTCAGACAGTTACCCATCCCTCGCTTTGCAGATGCAGTGTTCTTTCATCTGCATCCCAACCCTATGTGTGCGGTTCTTTTCCTGTTCATCTGCATTTAACTTTTACAGTATGTAGCTGAACAAGAAAAGAACCGCACACATCTGATTGTGCAAAAGAGCCTGCTGCCTGTGTGACAGCACTGGAAACTTTCTCCCACAGGTTAGAAGAAAGGGCAGTTTTATAATAATAATAATAATAATAATAATAATAAAAAAAAGACTTGACTAAGCTGATATTGGTGTGTATATGTCTTCAACTCCCAGCTGAATTGATAAATGTTGCTCTCCAGGCTGCTTCACACTGTGGTTCCACACTGCAAGTACTTTCTCTGATCTACTGCCTTTGCTGTTATTTAATTAATAACATAGAAAGCTGCTCAAATCCCTTTTTGATATGATATATCCAATAAGATTTTATCATGATGTCAATTGACTTCAGTTGCTTGATAGATTGTGATGACTAAGTAAAGATTTACTGTGCTATACTGTATGTATGTGTTTCCCTGTGTGAGACTTGATTTCTCACTTCAAGGTTTTAAACTATTGATCTTAGTTTTTCTTAGTAGCCTGCTCTTAATTGGGACTGATTGTTTTCATTACTGCTACAGTAAGTGAGAGAGTAGGAATATTGAATAATATTTTATTTGCAAATCTAGTCCAGTTATTGCTTGTCTTTTAATTGATTACTTTCACCCAGTAATTTAAATTTTGGGTTTCTGGCCAAAGGCTTTTGAGAAAGTTTATTTAACAGGACAATTATGTAGTGAATGAAATGCAAAAAAGTAAAACATTAAAGGGGTTCTGTCACTAGATTTGTTGCAAAAAAACTGTGTCACCTGAAACATGTGCTCTTGACAGTTGAACATCTTGGTCTTGCAACTCGTTGCTCCCAGAGGCTCCACTCAATTTTGCAAAACATTACGTTTAGGCTAAGTTCACATCTTTGTTTCATTTTTAAATCTTCTGAACTGTCAGAAGAATACAAAAATAAAGGATCCTGAAAAAAAAGAAAAAAAAAACCAGATCCAGTAAAACACAGATCCTGTAAGGAAACGGATCCTGTAAGGAAACAGATCCTGGGCATGCATTATGCACATTTTACATACAATTTTGCCATTTCCATCTGAGATCCTTTTTTTTTATGGAAAAAAAGTCCTACATACATGTATGCAAAACTTTCGTTTTCTATCTAAAAAAAATAATTTCAGACAGAATACTTTTTTTGCATTTTCTGACGGATCAGAAGAATGGAAAATGATATGGTGATGTGAACTCTACCTTACAATGCTTTTAAGGCTCTTCAGGGTTGTGACCATGCTGTGGTGAAGAACTGCTCAGCCAATTAGCCCACAACTGCCTTTCTTTTAATAATGAAAACCGCACTGTATAGCCGGTCTTCATTGGTAATGGCTGTGCGGCACCTTTAATGTACACTTAAACCTTGTTTGTATGGGGTTTGACTGGTTATGTGGTGGCACAATATGCTGGCATATACACTTCTCCAACCCTACAGATGGGAGCACTTATTCTGCCATCTGCTTTTCCTCCTTTTCCAAATGATCTAATATCAATAAAAATATGTAATCACCAAACATCTAGCTCCTCATCTCTCTGCATCTTACTGACTTTTCTAGGAAGTAAAGCCAAAAAAAAAGATGAGGACGATCTTCATTAAGACCTGGCCCCCCTAAGGGGTGCAGACTGTATGGTATTGTTTGGCATGCTGGGCACTAAAATAGTAAAGGCTTCCATCTTATTGGTATTCAATTCTTTTATTAGTAATTTTCAGCAACTCTGTCCCTAGCGCATGAGTGTTTCCCACGTCTCTCCCTATGCTCAGCACACAGGACAATGGTGGAGACCGTGCCGAATGAGAGTTTTATAGGGATGTGACATCACAAGTAATGACTATATGCAGATTGGTTGGCTGCATGGCAATATGGGTTATTTTGCATTCCTGGGCTTGTTTCCTCTGCGTTTAGTTTCACTTTGTAACTCGTGCAGCCACCCCTTTGAATGCATTGCTTCATTCAACATTAATGATGAGCATTGGAAAGCTTAAAGGGGTTGGCCACTTTGTTAGCACTTATTAAAACTCTAAAGAAAGCAGGGAGACATTACACTTAGTAATATATCTTCTTCAGCAGATCTGCCTGGTTTCCTTGCTATAGGAAGCCACGCCCCCTCTGTCCTGCTCTCACAGCTGCCTGTCACGTCCATCCCTGCATGTGCCCTAGTCCATGAAGGAGTGTGTTGCTCTCTGGGTCCTAAAGGTACCCTGCTTGTGTTAGAGGTGCTTTCCTTCTGCTATGACTGTACTCCTGACTATTATACAGGACTGGCAAGGGCTTAGCAGGGACACTTCTTAACAGTGGAAATAAAGAAACTTTTAAGGAGTAAGGGAGACCGAGGAAAAGCTCACTGACTGCAGTGATGTAACAGAGCCAGGAAGGTGCTATGGATAACAAAGTGTGAGCAATCTAAGTGTCTGTCCTATCTATGGCCACTCTACAATGTGATCTTATCACAGACATGTTTATTCCAGCCAGACCAACAGGTCAGGAGCTTTAAACCCTTCTGAGCTGTCAGTATAGCTGAGGTCAGTGATATCAGCAGCAGTCACTGGTCTCATCTGTAAATATGTACCCTCTACTTCCTGCACACTGTACATAGTGATATATGACGCTCCCATGCCGTGATATGTGACCCCCACCATTGTATACTTTATATAGTGATATCTGACCCCTGTATACAGTAATAGTTGAAACCTCCACCACCATACACTGTATATACTGATATGTGACCCCATAACACTGCATATAGAGATCCATGAACCCTGTACAGTGACCCCCTTTATAATGTATATACAGATGTGACCCCCTGTACATTATATATAGTGACGTGTGACCCCCTGTATGTTATATATAGTGACATGTGACCCCCTGTACGTTATATATAGTGACGTGTGACCCCCCTGTACATTATATATAGTGATGTGTGAACCCCCTGTACGTTTTATATATATAGTGATTTGTGACCCCCTGTACGTGATATATAGTGATGTTACCCACTGTGCATTATATATAGTGATGTGTGAACCCCCTGTACGTTATATATAGTGATTAGAGATGAGCGAGCACTAAAATGCTCGGGTGCTCGTTATTCGAGGCGAACTTTTCCCGATGCTCGGGTGCTCGTTTCGAGTAACGAACCCCATTGAAGTCAATGGGAGACTCGAGCATTTTTTGCAGGGGACCAGGGCTCTGCCTAGGGAAGGCTGGATGAAAACCTGGAAGCATCAGAAAATGATGGAAACACCACGGAAATGGACAGGAAACAGCAGGGGCAGCATGCATGGATGACTCTGAGGCTGCCTAATCCCCTCATTAACCCAAATTCTCAGGCAACAGCCTGGTGGTTACCTTCATGGCAATTGTGCTCACCCAGACCAAGAAAGGCGAGGCACATACCCATCACATGTTAGGGAAGCACCCAACTAGGTGCAAAGAAAAATTGTTTAGAGAGAGGGCCTGTAGGTGGACCTCCGGAAAAATTGTTTGGAGAGAGGGCCTGTAGGTGGACCTCCGGAAAAATTGTTTACAGAGAGGGCCTGTAGGTAGACCTCCGGAAAAATTGTTTGGAGAGAGGGCCTGTAGGTGGACCTCCGAAAAAATTGTTTACAGAGAGGGCCTGTAAGTGGACCTCCGGAAAAATTGTGGTAAAAGAGTGCCAGTTGGATCTTTAGCTGCTTTCCCCGGACGAGATTTGAATTCCGGTGAAATCCAGGCTTTGTTCATTTTAATAAGCGTCAGCCTGTCTGCGCTGTCAGTTGACAGGCGTGTACGCTTATCGGTGATGATCGCACCAGCTGCACTGAATACCCGCTCTGACAGCACACTTGACAGGCCACGTGTCAAGCTTTGAAACCCAGTAGTTGTATGGAGCAGAGTGATCGGTCCGGACGTTGGTATAGTCAGCTAGGTACTCCCTCACCATCTTTCTGTACAGATCCCCCTACTCTGCATAGACTGGGGACAGGTGACAGTGTCTTTCTGGGGTGACATAAAACTAGCAAAGGCCTTGGAGAGCGTTCCCCTGCCAGTGCTGGACAAGCTGCCTGCTCGCCTCCTCTCCCCCGCTACTTGGTCCACAGAAACATGCCCTCTGCCACTAGCGATGTCAGATGGGAAGGATTGTTTCAGCTTGTGCACCAGGGCCTGTTGATATTATTCACTCTCATACTCCTTTCCTCTACAGGGATGAGAGTGGAAAGGTTCTGCTTGTACCGTGGGTCCAGGAGAGTGAACACCCAGTAATCGGTGTTTGAAAACATGCTTCTAACACGAGGGTCACGGGATAGGCAGCCTAACATGAAGTCTGCCATGTGCGCCAGAGTCCCAACAAGCAAGAATTCCCTCTCCTCACTGGCCTGACTCTCCATTTCCTCCTCCTCCTCCTCCTCTTCAGCCCATACACGCTCAAAAGTTAAGGACTGAGCACTGGTACCCTCTTCTGTCTCGCCGACATTCTCCTCCTCTTCCTCCTCATCCTCATCCCCTCCTCCAATACGCGCTGAGAAACAGACCGGAGGGTGCTCTGGCTATCAAGCGACATATCTTCCTCCACCGTCTCTTGTGACAAGCGCAAAGCATTTCAACTTCATGCTGAGCAGTGAGTTTTTCAACAGGCAAAGCAGCGGGATGGTGAGGCTGATAATGGTGGCATCGCCGCTGACCATCTGTGTTGACTCCTCAAAGTTGCTCAACACCTGGCAGATATCAGACATCGACGTCCACTCCTCATTGTAGACTTGAGGAATCTGACTGACCTGACTACCAGTTCTGGTGGAAGTTGACATCTGGCAGTCTACAATCGCTCTGCGCTGCTGGTAAACTCTGGATAACATGTTTAATGTCGAATTCCATCTTGTGGGCACATCGCACAACAGTCGGTGAGCGGGCAGTTGTAGGCGGCGCTGCGCTGCCCTGAGAGTGGCAGCATCTGTGGTCGACTTGCGGAAATGCGCACAGATGCGGCGCACCTTGGTGAGCAAATCAGACAGATTGGGGTATGTCTTGAGGAACCGCTGAACTATTAGATTGAACATGTGGGCCAGGCATGGCACATGTGTCAGTCTGCCGAGTTGCAGAGCCGCCACCAGGTTACGCCCGTTGTCACACACAACCATGCCTGGCTTGAGGTTCAGCGGTGCCAGCCACAGATCGGTCTGCGCCGTGATGCCCTGTAACAGCTCTTGGGCGGTGTGCCTTTTGTCACCTAAGCTCATAGGCATAGTACGTCTGAGAGACCGTGACCGAGGTAGGCCCCGCAATCCTCGGTGTGGGCAGCACAAGAGTGGCCCCAGAGTCAGTCTCGGTCCCAGCCTCCACCAAGTTTACCCAATGTACCGTCAGTGAAATATAGTGTCCCTGCCCGGCAGCACTTGTCCACATGTCCGTGGTTAGGTGGATCTTCTCAAAAACAGCGTTGGTCAGGGCACGGATGATGTTCTGTGACACGTGCTGGTGTAGGGCTGGGACGGCACATCGGGAAAAATAGTGGCGGCTGGGGACCGAATACCGAGGGGCAGCCACCGCCATGAGTTTGCGAAAGGCCTCGGTCTCTACCAGCCTTTAGGGCAGCATCTCCAGGCTTAGCAATTTGGAGATGTGGACGTTGAGGGCTTGGGCATGTGGGTGGGTAGAACTGTATTTCCTCTTGAGCTCCAGCGTCTGCTGTAAAGACAGCTGAACGCTGCGAAGGGACACATTGGTGGACGATGTGGAGGATCGTGGAGGCGAAGGTGTGGTTTTCCGGTGGGAGGCACTCATGCCGGGGTCCTGGGCAGGGGGTTGACTAGCAGAGGCAGCAAGTGACGCAGGGGAAGGAGCAGTGGTGTGACCCGCAGGAGGTGAACGGCCTTGGTTCCATTGAGTGGGGTGTTTATACTCATATGCCTGCGCATGCTGGTGGTGGTTAGGCTAGTAGTGGTGGCACCCCTGCTGATCTTGTTGTGGCACAGGTTGCACACCACAGTCCTTCGGTCATCCTCACTTTCTTTAAAGAACCTCCAGACTGCAAACTTCTAGGCCTCGCCACGGGAGCTTCACTACGTGAAACAGTTGCTGCTGATGCACCAGCTCTGGCCCTGCTTTTCCCTTTGGCCACACCACTGCCTCTTCCAACCTGTTCTGGTGCAGCACTCGCCTCCGCCTCAGAAGCACTGTCTTCACTCGGCTTATCAACCCAGCTTGGGTCAGTCACCTCGTCATCCTCCGATTCGTCAGTCTGCTCCCCCCTCGGACTTCCTGCCCTGACAACTACTTCACCACTGTCTGACAACCGTGTCTCCTCAACGTCCAACACCTCTTTACACACTTCTTCCACTAAGTCAATATTGTCATCATCATCATTACCCACAGACTTCGACAGTTGGAAAACTTGGGCATCGGGAAAGAGGTCAGCAGCAACCTGAGAAGTGGTTTGTGACTCTGGGAAGGGTCCAGAAAACAGTTCCTCAGAGTATGCCGGATTGCATTCCAAATTTTCCTGGGAGGGAGCAGACTGGGGGGAAGGAGATTGAGGTGGAGGAGAAAGAGGAGTGCTCCCTTGGGTAACGTGGGTGGACTGCGTGGAAGACTGACTGGTGGACAAATTACTTGAAGCATTGTCTGCAATCCACAACATCACCTGTTCGCACTGTTGTGATTTCAACAGTCCTCTACCACGTGTCCCTGTAAGTTGAGACATAAAGCTAGGGAGTGTAGCTCTGCGGTGTTCCCCTGCTCCCTCATCAACAGGTACTGTCTCACCCTGCCGAGGACCACGGCCTCTGCCCCCTGCAGTAATTGAATGCCCACGCCCTCGTCCTCGACCCTTAGCCCTGGGGTTCAACATTTTCTGTATATAAGTGTATTATATAAAAAATAAATAAATGGGCCTGCTGTACTGAAACCCACAAACTTGTTCAATCTGAACAAGAAAATATATAGGTGGATAAGTTAGAGCAAAATTATGTATGTTATTACGTACCGTGCAGTATGGAGCAATTACACTGAAACTATTAGATTAGGCAGACTTGGTCTGCTTAAGTGCAACCGAGACAAATGTCGCACAGAGATTTTTTTAATGTAGTTGTATCAGTGAGAGCAAAAGACCTTTTTTAATTAAGTCACGTACAGAATGTGTCACCTGGACAGAAAATATGGATTGTGGTGACTGGACAGCTGAACTGTGACACACAGAATGGTTCCACACAGCTGTATGAAATGGATTTGTATCACTGAGATAAAACAACAAAAAAACTTTTTTTATTATTTTTTTTTAACATGACGTGCAGAAACTATCAGTTGACTGACTGTTGCTATTTTGACTGCAACCTAGACAAATGTCGCACAGAGATTTTTGTAATGTAGCTGTTTCAGTGAGAGCAAAAATCCTTTTTTACTGACGTAACGTACAGAATGGGTCACCTGGAATGAAAATACGGATTGTGCTTTGTGGTGAGTGGACAGCTGAACTGTGACACACAGAATGGTTCCACACCGCTGTATGAAATGGATTTGTATCACTTAGATAAAACAAACTATTTTTTAATATTTTTTTTTTAATATTTTTTTTTATATATATATATATATTTTTTTAACGTGTCGTGCAGAAACTATCAGAGAGCAAACTCAGCCCCTGCTGACTGTGGCTATTTTGACTGCAACCCAGACAAATGTCGCACAGAGATTTTTGTAATGTAGCTGTATCAGTGAAAGCAAAAGACCGTATTTGATTACGTGACGTACAGTATGGGTCACCTGGACAGAAAATACGGATTGTGGCTTGTGGTGAGTGGACAGCTGAACTGTGACACACAGAATGGTTCCACACTGCTGTATGAAATGGATTTGTATCACTGAGTTAAAACAATAAAAAAAAAGTGTTATATATGGCGATAGCTGCACTACTAGTGCCAGCCAGCCCAGCCAGGAGACAAAAAATAATGTCTTGTAGCCCTTAGAAGGGCTGTTGGGTTCTTTTCAGATCACTCTTGCCTAACAGAGAACTAAATCCAGGCCCTAACACTCTCCCTGAAATGCAGCAGCTCTGTCCCTAACGACATCCAGACAGCATCTGAGCCGAGAACCTGCGGGCAGTCACTAGTATATTCCAGGGTCACCTGATCAGGCCAGCCAACCCCTGCTATCGACATGTAAGGGCCCCACGTGATGCTGGGTGTACCACAGAGTCTCCTGGCTTGTGAATGGCTAAGTTTATAGGCGCCAAAAATTCAAAATGCGGGAAATGGCATTTCCTCGAGCATGGCGAGCACTTACGAGTACCGTAATACTCGAACGAGCACCAAGCTCGGACGAGCATGCTCGCTCATCTCTAATAGTGATTTGTAACCCCCTGTACGTGATATATTGTGATTTGTGACCCCCTGTGCGTTATATACAGTGATGTGTACATATATATGAAGAGAGAGAGAGAGAGATTTGACTACACTCATTTTCCCTTTTTCCCCAGATGATTGATGGGCTGTCAGTTGGGAGCAGGTCGTGTGATGATAGACAGGAGGCTCCTGTTGGGAGCAGATCGATTTTTACAAATTTATTCATCAGAGTTATTGTGTCACAAAGTTCTGCCCCACCCCCTCCGGCCGTCCGTGCACCTAAACAGAAATCTATGACAGCTCTGAGCTACTATAGATTTTTGGCTTCATTTGAGTCAGAAAACTGGAGAAAATTAACATTAATGTGTTGGGGTTACTGGTTATGCCCTCTCTCTGCCATTGTCATGCCCATTAAAAAAAAAAGCACAGTTAAAAATTTGCAAACACATAGCTTGCAACTTTTTAACGCCACTTTTTAGGAACAAGGGAAGTAATAAATCTCACCCTCATTCTGTTTATGTCTTACATCCAGTGGCACAACTAGAAATGACTAGTCCCCACAGCAAATTTATGAACAGAGTAACCCCCCTCCCCCCTTTACTGTTGGGACTGGGGAACACAGGTGGGCGGGGAGGTCATGTGACTGTTACTCTAGACATGCTTGCTGCAGTGCATGCTGGGATTGTTACTTTCACTTTGCAGCGGCTCCTCCCACACTGCCTGTCTGAGGGAGCTCCTCCAGGGAAGTGTGTCATGGTGAACAGGTTAGATAAATGACATACAGCCTGTACTTGTCACCTGAAATACTTCATGGTGTTGGCTATTGTCTGGGGGTATTTTGGATTTTTAATACTTAGGGTGGCCAACCCCTTCAATCAATTACTATTTTGAATGCAGCTGAAACTAAAACCATACCACGCTATATTGGCCAAATATGAAACAACAAGCTAGCAAAGCTAAGCTAAAAGGATGTTAAAGAGCTGTATGGTCACATTTCATATATCTCAGAAGTATAATTTTAATAGCTTACTGATACAGAGAAACCCAAATAGATAAGACACTAAAACTTGTTTGCTTTCACACATGAAAGCCCCTCTGTGTGATGGTTTCATTTTCTAGACTGAACTCACATGCTTCATACGATCTCTGATCCTATGACTTCAAGCCCAACCATAGGTCTACTGTCTAACATCTTTTGGGTAAAGGACAGTAGACCAGTTGTGTTGTAACTCACAGCATCATTGATCATGAGTAGAGATGAGCAAACTTCTCCAAAATTCAATTTGGCTGCTTTACAAAAAAAAAAAAAAAAAATACGAGCAAAATGGCCTTGGCGACCTCTTCGCACTCAAATTGATGATGTAAGTATGAGGTGTTTTTTTTTTGTATTTTACTGCCATTTCAGGGAAAATTGATTCATTAATACAAAGCACAAGGAAATTCAGCTTTGAGGCAAATCAAAGATTTCCCAAAATTGGATTGAATTCCACTCTGTGAACTTTGATTCGCTGAACATTAGTCATGAGTATGAGTTTAGCTCAGGTGAGCCATGGATGGTATTGGAAATTCATCAGTCCCACATAAATATTTCCCCCCACCCACATACAGCTATCTGAAAGCAGCCTAAGACTATCACACTAATCATTACAAAAAAAATAAAAACTATAGAAAACCATTACATTGTTACATTATTTCATTAGGAAAATAAATTCACTTTCTCACTGGCACAGACCCCTTTAACTAAGTGCATCAAGGGCAAATATATCATACAAAGACAAAGGGAGACTCAGCCCTGGTTGCTTCACACCTTTTGGTATTTAGTAATGGAAGTCTAAGCATAACTGCAGTAGCTTTTCCAGAGACAATAATTTTTTAGTAAATAATAGGATTAGTTATGGAAAAGGTACAAAGTTGAAAACAAATACAAAGCACTTTTTTCTTGACATTATTGATATTATTGATATTGATATTATTTTCTTGACACCTATCAAATGTCCAACGAAAACAAAGCTAGTTGGCCCTGCACCAGGTTGGGGTGTTCCCCACCTATGATGTTGTTTTAGCCTCTTCTTTTTTAGCAGTTTAATCAAGCAAAGCCAGATGGCAACAAAAGGCACTTTAGTTTGTAAGACACTATAATTTATTAGTGGTACCATAGGAAGCAGAAGAACACTACCTTATTTATTTTAGGCCTAAGCTAAATATGGCTGGATTCACACTTAGTGTTTATTTTTGGTGTTTTTTCAATTTTACCTCTAGGGTTTTGGGGGTTTTTTTTAGAGCTTTTTTTTTCAAATGCTATGGCTTTTTTTGTTTCTATGGAGCTTTTTTTTAAGCATACCATGCTCTAGCTGTAGAGGGTTTTTTAAACTATTTTTAGAACTTTTGACCTCCAGCAAATGTCTTTATCCACTACAGCTTCAAACGTGAGACTACCATAGTTTTATAGACAATCATCTTGGCTATCTCATACATAAATTCGACTTGCATTTATTTAGCATATTTAGTTATGCAGATTCTTGTCATGTAACTGTATTGTTACTGTTTTGATCCTGGTGGTGGAACAATCTTTTACTTCTTGACAGTTGGAAGAATACAAAATGAAGGACATCCACCCAAAGCCAAGAGATGGACTTCCAGGCAAAATATTGGAGTCAACAAGTTGGCTCATCACAAAGTCTATCAGTTCTGGCATGACAAACATGACAGTGGAGGTGAGCTGCATGCTTTGTAAGTGTGAATTCACAGAGATCCATGCAAGCACTGTCAACTCGCATTACACATTTCTAGAATTGTTGCCCGAAAAAAGGTGAAGAAGCCTCGACTTCAATATTGTCATCAGAAGCGTCGGCTCAAGTTTACAAAAACATACAAACAGTGGACTTTAGAAGATTGGAATTGGATGATTTGGAGAAATTAGATGAAAGTCAATAGACTGTGCTCCATTGTGTGCAAATGGGTCTTGAAAAAACAAGGGAAAAGCGGGCTAACAGATCGGGAAATTGAATGAACTGTCAAGTTTAGTGGAGGAAGCCTGATGATATGTGGTCGTTTCACAACCAAAGTCGTTGGATACTTGTCCAGGATCGATGGTGGTCTCAATGCTCAGCTATATGTGAGTATCTTACAAGACGGATTACTTTGTACCCTAGAGTACTATGGGTATGGAAAGGATGACATAGTGTTCCAGCAGGACAACAATCCCAAGCATATGTGGAAATTGATAAAGATATGGTTCAATAACAATGAGGTAGAGGTGTTGGATTGGCTCCCGCAGTCCCTAGACCTTAACCCAATCGAACACTTGGGTGTAGAGTTAAATCAAAAGCTGTATTTGTACCCGAGTCAACTAGTATGCACCAACACTGGGAATGTGTAGATGAGACCTGGGAACAGATTTCAGTCAAACATGCTTGAACATGATCAAGAGCATGCCAAGAAGGATTTACGTAGTGTTGAAAGCCAAACGTGGTTTTACAAAATACTAACAAAATAAAAAAAATAAAAAATAATAAAAATTAGAACTTTAGGAGGAAAACAATAGCAATTCAGGTACATGGCAAGAATCTGCATAACTAATCATATGCTAAATATTTGCAAGTCCAATTTATGTATGAGATAGCCAAGATGATTGTCTATAAAGATATAGTAGTCTCACATTTGAAGCTGTAGTCGATGATGAGATATGGAGCCTGAGAGTCTAAAGTTCAAAACATTGTTAGTTACCATTTTGCTTGTCAATGTACAATTCTCCATAAACACTAAAATCAGCAAATGGCATTACGATTTATACCTGGATTTTTGTCTTTTTTTCAACCTGTGTAACAATGTTTATTTCTTTATTAATATGTATAGTTTAATGAAAATTATTTTTGCCTCAGTTTGCAAAGTCCATCAGATAAGAGAGGGCAAGTATAATACTTTTCTTACTGCTTTATTGGTGAATTATCAGCTCCATTCCGATCTGACATTCTATCATGTGACCCACGCTCTGACTATCCAGATCCTAAAGTATCTTCAGTTTGGACTGGAAGTCAGTCTTTCTATGTATCTTGGTCCATACAGAAGACATATTCAGATTTCAGATCCAGTAAAGTATCTATCTATCTATCTATCTATCTATCTATCTATCTATCTATCTATCTACTCATCCATTCATTATTCTTGTTTCTTTAAATAGGGTTATAAAAATAAAACAACTGATATAAAATAAAATATTCTACAATAGGTTTCAATTGTTATGATCATTTTGTACTAGGACTGGATAAGGAAAAATATATTTTTGCTGATTCAAACTGTAGCATTTATTTTAGATACAATCTGTGGATTATTGGCAGCTTTATTCAAAACAGCTGTGCTTTTTTAGAACTTGCCTGCAATATTTGTGAATCATCTTCATGGTGGTTATGTTTCTGTGGAAGACCTCTATTGACTGCAGAAATGTCTTTTGCCCTTATGACGCAGTATACTGATTTTCGATCTATGAATAGAAAATTAAAGCTATTAATCTGCAGAGTAAAATGAATACAATATTTTACATAATCTCTAATTGTACGCTTTGTTTGTTTTCAGTCGCCATTTGCAAGGGAAAGCTTTAATTCTGCCATATATGCAAAAGCTTATAAGTTCCAATGTATGATTTCAAACTGAACAGCTGCTCAGAACTTGAGTACAATGAAAAGAGTCTTTTTTATGTTTCGTTAGCCATCCAGAACTAAATAGTCATTCATGTGGAAAGAATGAAAAGAAAGAACATGGATTTGCATATTCTAATAAATATGGTAATAAAATGGGTAAAATTTTAGATTTAAACCCATATACTGTATTTCTTTTATTTTTTGGTAAAATGAAGGATCACTAATGTATTTAAAATAAGAAGATGTTTTCAATTATTCAACAAAATATATTCATAGATGTAAGAAAGTCACAGTGTGCACTAGGGTTCGGTAGCTGGGTTCCTTCTAACTGAATGAGTCCAGGTAATATTTCATTTAAGAGAAATAACCTAAACATTGTAAAATCACTTAGAGTAAGTCAAGCTGTCATTACTGTACATAACAATATCTGAATATCTGCAAAATACAGCATTAAACTTTGTAATGGATTTATATGAAATATCCGACTGTGGCAAATACACAATGATAGGGGGAATTAAAAAATAAAGAAAACAAAGGGATTGTCTCATGTAAACAACCCCTTTATCTCTTTCCGTTCACGCTGTGACTTTACTTCTTTCCACATTTTTGGAAAGAAAGCAATGAAATAGCTAATGAGCACAATGAATAAAAAATATATTGGAAGTGCAACTCATGCTTTGATAATCCCTCCTTCAAATATGTTCAATGATCCAGTTTCCCTACTTATACCAAAACTGATCTCATGCTGTTTGTGGGAGCAATTTTGCCATTCATTACACCAGTTGTGATACCAGATTTCTTCCTGGGTTGCTTAGAAAAAGTTGCATGCTTCTTTGGACTTTGAACTGGTGTATCAGGTGTACAAAAATTGTATCCATTGTGTCTAACTCAAGCATAAAACAAGTGACCAGACACAACTGATGCAAATAGGGACATCATTACTGTAGCTTGAATTTGTCACATAACATAAATTCACCACACTATTTTCATATGCAAGCAATTCACAGAAGAACCACTGGTTGTCTTCCGACTGCCAAACATTGGAAAGATAACTAGTGACACAATATTGAAAAATCATATTTATTGATTTTTTTAAGGCTGGTTATCCTGTGATGAAATATAAGAAGAATACATGGGCACATATATGTACTCCCTAAGAAGGTTACTAAGTGAGCATAAATGAGTCAAAATATAGTGCTCGATGGACAGCACAAATTAAATGACAGAAATAAAAAAAGAAAGCCCTTTAAAATTAAATTTTTAATCTACTATTTAAAATTGATAAGCACAACTTTTGCTGTCCAAAAAATCAATAAGAAATTAGGACAAATATGTGACACATTAGGGTAGTTTGCATACAAATAGGATCTGATAATAAAAAGGTGAAAAATCATTTAACTAGCACAATATGCAGGTTACAGTTATGCTACATTAATACAATATTTAACACTGTTAAGTATTAATCCTTTCACTTTCACTACCAGAGCCAATGGTAATTGAATTTAAAACACTGTGTCTCTCTGAAGAGACCTAGGATTTTGAAGCTGCAATTCTTATTTTGGCCAGCAGGTGGCAGACAAAATAAAAAATGAGCAATTCTCATCATGGATCTTATAAGAACCATAATGATTCAGAATTTAAAAAATAAAGAGTTTTGTAAACTAAAACATGAGCTACAATACCTAAAAAAGTTTTTAAAAAACTTATGAATATATAAAAAAATGTAAAAATATTTAAATCCCCTTTTTGTAGAAAAAAATAAATACATAAATAACAAAAAATATAAACATCATGGGCATCACCCTGTCTGAAAATGGAGGAATTGTGTTTTTTGACAATTTTTTTTACAATTCCATTTGAAATTTTTTTCCGCTTCACATTACATTTTTCATATTAATTGGTGGAATTAGAAAGTACAACTTGTCCTGCACAAAATAAGCCCTCATATGGATATGTGAATAGAAAAATAGAAAAGTTATGACTCAAGGAAGATAGGAAAGAAAAATGAAAACACAAAAACAAAAACAAAACTCTGGTATCCTAAAGGTAAAATATGCTTTAAATATTCTACAATAAAAAAAGGCATACTCACCCCTTTTCTCCCCTGCCTTTTCCAGTGATATGCCCTGGCTCGCCCTACCACTGATTTAGGTCCCTTTCACATGACCGTGGAGCACGGTCCGGGACGGTCCGGGAAAACTCGGACCGTGCTCCTTCTGAGGGCAGGAGCGCACGGCCTCATTGGTTGCTATGACGCCGTGCGTTTTCTGAGGCCGCCGACCATCCTGGGCCATGCTTCACGGTCGTGTGAAAAGGGCCTTAATCTTCCTACCTACAGCAGTGACTTTCCTAAGACACAAGTCAATGTGTAGGCATTCAATCACTGGCCTCATCAGTATACTGGATTTCACTACTGAGGTCAATAATTACCTGCAGCCAGGAAAACAAATAGCAAAAGGGAAGACCGCGGGATGTGGTGGGAATATTTCTTCTTTTGTTATTTTGGACCATTTGGAGTTTTTATTTTAATTGGATTGCCACTTTAGCAAGCCTGGAATGTTGGGAGAAATAACCATCTGATGCACCATCTGATTTTGGTGCAACAGCTGACCATCCAATTTGTATGGGGGTATCTTTACTCTCCCCAGATGACCGATCTGGCAGCTTATTTTCAACTAAATGATCCTTTTGTTCTTGGGAAGATAAGCCACTGCCATAGTTAGCTGGACTTGCCCACAAATTTTACAAAGCACGTGTGGTCACCTTCAGTTCAGTGTGTTCAAAGCTACAGCATTATTTCTTGGAAAAGTAAAACATCAGCAGCAGCATCACTTTGTGTGTCTCTCTCACTCTTCGGTGCCCCCTGCCCTTCCATAAACTTGTATAGGAAAGCCATATGTTGAATAAATATTATTCCTTTGGAAACTAATTTACAAGCTGTGGTTGTATTCATTTCAGAAGACGGGTTGGAACCCTTCCTACAGTATCTTCATAGTGTGCGGCAAAGATTTACTACACTTATATAGGAATACTTATTTCTAGGTGCGTAGTCTTCTGGTATGGATTTTGCCACTGAACTGAGAGTGAATGTTCAGTAGAGGAGATAAGGGGAGGGATCAAAGTGGCTGATAGGTGTAGAAAGAGGCATTTTTTCTGTAAACAAAAAGTTTCTTCTTTGCTGGTACTACTCAATTTATAAAAAAAAGTTACTTTTTAAGAAAAACTCCAGTTAACATAAAATCTTGATGAACCCCTTTCTGCAAATTGTCATAACTGTATAGTTAAGAGAGGCATTGCCTTCTGCATTTTGATTTACAGTTATGTCACTGGGGTGGAACACGCATAGCAATTATACCTACATCAGCAGTGGGAGGAAGATGTAATATACATCTGGGCTCCTGCTGCAATGACCAAACTTAGAACAAGATCTGATCCTGGCTGTTTAACTCTTTAGATACCATATTTTATAGCATCTGTGGCATCCAACTGGCTAGAAGAGAAGAGTGGCTCCATCCCCATCGCCCAGACCCTATGGGAGTACAAGAATGCAGTGGAGGACTGGATCATCCAAGTACTGGACCATCCGAGGCTGGGAGACGCTACACTGGAGCAGTGAAAGGGAACCGTCCTGTGGTTTTCAGTCGAGCGAGGCTGTGGCTTTCTGGAGGATGATGAGGATGCCAAGGAGTACTTTGTGGTCCGTACCTGCCCCAACCCTGTCACAGCCTGTGGGGGATCAGGTGGAATACACCCCCATGGCATCCCTGAAAGGCCCCTTTGCTACCGGGGTTAGCGTATTATCTAAGCCCCTGGTCCCTATATCACCACCTGAAGTTTGGCCAGAGGAACCACCAGGTGAAGTACGGGTGCGCTGCCTTCAGGAGTCACCAGATGGCACCCTCCATTTCAGGGAAAAGCCACAGCAACAGCCGGAGCCTCTGATCCCTGGACTGCCACCACCACCATCACATTCCTTTCAGGTGGGTCAGCTGATGACTTCATCATTTATGTTCCAGTCCACAGTGATCCACCAGTACCAACTACCCTGGAAAATGATGCCAGCAGCCAGGGGAGCTGGGGCTTCTTTCCTAGGTGCAACCTTGCCTGAACCACTGCAGCCAGAAGTCCTTAGCTCTGCTGTCCCGGCAGGACAATCCGGAAAAGTAAAAGCGCAAGTGGCTGCATCGCTCACCAGTGTGACCACCACCCGGACCCGGTCAAGTCTGACTTCTGGAAGAAGAGGGCAGTGGAGTTCCACCATGGCAGCGAGCTTGGCTTACAGGAAGCAGGAGCATCCTCTGATGTCATTCAGCAGCAGCTCAAGCGAGGAGGACTTCAGGTCCCTCATCTGAGGAACCTTACTACTGGCTGATTTAAAGGACACTTCAGGAGGACCTATGGGAGCCACACCATGGACTGCACCTGACAGGTGAGAGCTAGTTGGCACTTGTTTTGTTTAGTTTGTATTGCCCCCTGTTTGACTCTCACCCAGATGGACATGGCTTGTCAGGACTCCCCCCCATTCTGCAGAAAATTCCCATTTGCGCCTAAGCACGCCTATTCAACCCCCTTTCCCTCCCTCCTCAGGTTATTTGGGAGCCCCCTTTGCAAAGAGGGTTCTCTATTTGCGGCTTTTTTATATTATCCATGTGGATTACATTTAACCTGCTTGGAATACAAATTTACCTCACGTGGATTACAATTGAATTTTGGACTGTGTTCCAGTGTTTTATCATGCCAAGTAGCAACAAAGAGAGACTTAAACGTATATCTGAGCCTTTTTTTGCTTGCAAATGTGAAATTGCACTAAAATGTTTGCATGATTGTCTTTGCTGTATTTTAGCAATAATGTTTTTACAGGTTCAGCAACGTTCAAGCACTTTAGCCGATTGTGTGTATTCTTTTTCAGGTACTGCAATGTGTCCTATTATGCACTTATTGTACAATATTTTTTAGTAAATTATGCACTTAGCCGGATGGCTAGCACCTTACTTTTCTACCTCATATGAACTGCATCTAAAGACTGTACGTCGCGGCCTAGCCTCGTGCGTATGACGTAATCGCGAGTCAATAGTACGCTAAGGATTCATACGCACTTTGTACGCTAATGCTTATGTATTACGTACTTTTAACAAATCTGAATATATGTTCGTAATTTGTGTAGGAATGTTCGCAAAACAACAATTATTTTTTAACGCAAATTCGACCAAATAAATTCGTATTAAAATGCCAGTACCACAAATATTTTTACACCTTTCATTCTTTAAAGAATGGCATGAAGAACCAAAATGATGTCAGCTTTTAAAAATCTATGTTGCTATATTCTCAAAAGCTTTTTTGTTCCATTTTTCACAAATCCACCAGATGGTGCTGATGTTGTAACTTTGAATTTTGCTTGAACTGAAGACTGCTTAACTGAATAAAATGTAAGAATAGTGTTGTTAGACAGATGCTGCTGTGTTTGATGTTACGTTTATCATAAAAATTTGGATTGAAAAAAATGAGGTCAGCAAAGGGTAATATATTTATTATGTGACAGAAAACATATTTTACTGTTCTAAGCAAAAGAATATCTATGGTACATATAGCATAATGCTAGTTGTTTTTTGCTTATTCTCCTAATCCTTCATAAAGCTTGTTTTTGTTATTCTTTTTGTTGTCTATGTTTTTACTAATGTACAGATGGAATTGTGGGTATTGAACAGATTACTGAATATATTGTAAGCTTTCAAATACTGCAAAATTACTGTATAGAACTACAGTTTTGAACTGTACATTGACTGTTCATTAGCCTAAGGTGACTGTAAAAACAACAATACACAGGCAGATTACATTACAAATAGGTAACGTCAAAAGAAGACATTTTGCTCTAAGTGTTACTTGAAACAAAATTGGTAGACTTCTACCCTCTTGCTAACAAAAAAAGCTTGAGCAGTTGTCAACTTTCTGTTTGCCATGAAGTAAATTAAGGAAAGGTCATTATTTCAATCAAAATTACATAACTATAATATACCTAGCATAACTAGAACTGTGCTTGGATTTAAAGCAAAACTCTAATAATGCAATGAAACCTCAAATTTATACTTTAACTTTTTTATACTTTTCTGATAATTATAAATAATGAAATATATTCAGCACAATAACAACAATGAGTGTGGTCTTAAGAGTCGTTATCTGCTAGGATAAGTTGAAATAAAAAAAAATAATACTAATATGTTTACTAATTTAGAGAAATAAATCTGAAATGTACTTCCATTCTCAATAATATATAATTAGACATGAGCGAAGCAATTCGTCGATTCGTTGATTCATATCGAATCTTGGGATTTTTCAGCTGCAAAGCGAATCCGAATTTCCTTGGATTCGTTTCGTATTATTCGTCAACGTACGCAAAATGTTACATGCTAAATATACGTACGATACGTATGAATCGTATGAAACCTACGCATTATGCGTGAGCGGGACAAGTTCGCAAGAGCGGGAAAGTAAAGATACGCCTCCCTCCGAACCGGAAAAAAACAGCCCACCGGGGATCTAACTATTTGCACGTATAGGGAGTGAAGACTCCTCCCTCAGTACTCCACCCTCCTCTGAGTCAAGCAGTCTGAACCAGTTTAGACCAGTGCTGACTGCTGACCTGGAAGCAAGCAAGATAGCAAGCATGGCTCTAAAAAAGTAGCGTGACCGCTGCGGCCACAGACATCAGGGCGTCACAGGTTAAACTGTGCCAGAGAAACCCAGCTTCAGTGCCTGCCTGGCCATCATCATCATCAACTGAAGCTGCGACCAGTGAGACAGCTGGAGCATCTGCTGGTGTTCGTGTGGCTGGAAGGTCTGCTCTGTCTTGTTCAGCGGAAATGGCTGGAGCGTCCACTTCGCCGACCAGGAGCAGTTCAAGACAGAACCCCATTGTTCCTGCATCTGTGATGGCCCGTGCACAGACCCCCTGGGAGTATAAAACCGTGGTGGAGAAATGGGTCATACAAGTTCTTGACCACACTAGGCTGGGCGATCCTTAACTAGAACAAAGGAAGGTAACTGTGCTGTGGTTTTCAGTGGGGCGACGGTCTGGCTTTCTGCAGGATGACGACTGTGGGAAGGAGTATTTTGTGGGCCGCCGGTCGGTGAAACGGCCGTACCTGCTGCAAGCTCATCACAGCTTGTACGTGGGGGATCAGGTGGAGTACACCCCCATGGAGTCCGTGAAAGGACCATTTGCAACCGGGGTTACCCTCCTTTCCAAGCCCCTGGTGCCTTCAAGTGATGCAGAAGTGTGGCCGGATAAACCACCAGGTCCAGGACGCTTGCGCTGCCTGCAGGAATTCCCAGATGGCGTCCTCCGGTTCTGTGAAAAGCCTCAGCCTCAGCCGGAGCCTCTGATTCCAAGACTGCCTGCACCACCACCACGACAGTACTTACAGATGGGTCAGCTGACCACGTCATCCTTCAGCTTTCAGTCTACAATCATCAACCAATATACCAGCTGCAGTGGAAGGTGAAGCCAGCAGCAGCCGGGGAAGCTGGGTCGTCTTCCCTGGATCATGCAACCTTTTCGGAACCGCTGCAGCCGGAGGTTCTTCTTACCACAGCTGTCCCGGCAGGAGGATCCGGAAAAGCTGAAGTGTCTGCAGCACTCGCCAGAGTGACCACCACCCGGACCCGGTCAAGTCCGAATTCCAGAAAAAGAGGGCACTGGAGTTCTACTATGGCAGCAAGCGTGGCCTACAAGAGGCAGGAGCGTCCTCTTATGACTTTTAGCAGCAGCTCGAGTGAGGAAGATTTCAAGTCCCTCGTCTGAGGAACCAACTACTGGCTGGCTACTGTCCAGGACACTGCTGGAGGAGTCAGGAGGACCTATGGGAGCCACACCATTGACTGCACCTGACGGGTGAGATGCTAGTTGGCTGTAGTTTTTGTTTAGTTTGTGTTGCCCCCGTTAGACTCTCACCCAGATGGACATGGCTGTCAGGACTCCCCCATTCTTCAGAAAATTCCCTGTTGTGCCAAAGTGCGCCTATTTTCCTTTTTCCCACTTCTCAGGTTATTTGGGAACCACTTTTGCAAAAAGGGTTCTCTATTTGCTGCTATTTATTATCCGTGTGGATTACACATGACATACCTGTTTGGATTACAATTTTACCTCACGTGGATTACAACTGAATTTTGGAATATTTGTTTTATCATTACCAAGCCAACTAGGAGTCATAAGGAGAGACTCAAACATATATCTGAACCTTTTATGCTTGCAAATTTGAAATTGATTGCACTAAAATGTTTGCATACTTATGTGTTTGCTGTATTTTAGCTACACTGTTTTTAATGGTACAGCACTTTAGCCCATTGTGTGTATTCTTTTTCTGGTACTGCAGTGTGTCTTATTAATGCACTTATTGTACAGTGTTTTTAGTAAATTATTAACTTATTGAAAGCTAACAGCGGTGAGCACCTTATTTTTTCTAGTTCATATAGTCTTCCTCTAAAGACTGTAGGCCGCGGCCTAGCCTCGTGCGTATGACACATTCGCGCGTCATTTATACGTTAAGGATTCGTTCGCACTTTTGTACGCTAATGCTTACATGTTGCATACTTTTACATACGCTGACTGTACGTACGTAATTTACGCAGGAATGTTTGCAAAACAACAATTTTTTTTTTACGTATATTTGATCGAATAAGTTTGTGCGAATACGAATCTTGTCAGATATTCGGCGAATACAAATTTGAATGATTCGCTCATCTCTATATATAATATGATATAATATTTACACTGTACATCTGTGTCGTCAGCTGTCAAGCCATGATCAGGTCAGTACTGATGGCCCACCTCCTCCTCTCCTCACCACCTGCCTCCTCCCTATCTATCACCATAGCATCCCAATGGAGCCTCAGGCCCCTTAACAGATCCCATTCCAGGACCCATTCTTTCCACCAAATTAAAACCATTGGAACTGGGGAGTAAGAGACAGGGTTAACACCAG
The DNA here is from genome assembly GCA_900303285.1 of Rhinella marina. Classification (NCBI taxonomy): domain Eukaryota; kingdom Metazoa; phylum Chordata; class Amphibia; order Anura; family Bufonidae; genus Rhinella; species Rhinella marina. Next base: position 28,589 of record ONZH01013450.1, read on the forward strand.
GAGGTCAAGTGAAGAGTAAATTTTGCAGGCAAAGGCGAAGTAAGGGGTTGGTCTGTGGTCAAACATCCAGAGATACAAATAGTAGTGCAAAACATGCTTGTACAGTTGCCTGTTTAAATACCCCACCAACAGTAAGCACATGGCACCAGCACCGACTCTAATTGGTCTAATTTCACTGTTGGCTCTCATCATTGGTAGGCCGACCAGCCCCAGTGTCATCTTGGCTGGTTACCCCAGCAACAGAACAATGTCTCTCCTCTGCTATTCCTCCACTCTCTACTACTTGTCATTGTGTCTTTCTACTTCCTTATTTGTAGGGAACCCACAGCAGGTTGTGCTTGGTACTGCAGATGTCGTTGCTGAAAAGATACCTTGGATTAGGTACAATCTGCCTTTCTGTAGCTGAACTCTATACAGTAGTTGTGGCACAAACCAAACAAGCAGTTTATAAGCATGGTATCACTTCTCATTTCTCATTAGTGAGAATCAGAAGGGTCTTGACTTAAAGGGGTTATGCCATGATTGATATAAAAAACAGACACATAATACATTACAATACCTTTCTAACAAAGCTAGAACCAGCCCTGTACAGCACATGGATCCAGAGATATCACCATCAATTGCTTCAATTGCTCTGCTGGATTATCTTCAGCCTGCTAACTTAGGGGTGTGTCCTTTCTGCTGCTGCTGTCTCCCTGTAACTTCCACAGCTTCTAACAGAACACATGGCTGGCAGCAGTTGGAGATTTAAACTGAGCATGTTTAGCCAGCTGAGTGAGTTGGACAAAAAAGAAGGAAAAGAACAAGCAGCAGGTGGTGCTATACAGATACAGTTTATTAAAGAGGACCTTTCATCACTTTTTGAAATACAAACTAAAGGATCTACCTTATAGGGCGGCCCCCGCTGATGCCCTCTCTTGTTTTTTTTTTCCAAAAGAGCCCCCCGTTCGTCCACAGGACCCCCGTTGTATGTGGCGCGGATTATGCTAATTATTAGTATTGGAACAGGGAGGAGAAGACTCCATGTTCCTCAGTGGGCGTTTCCTTCTCCCTGGCTTTGAGCGCGATCCAATCAGAGCGGATCTCTCACAGCCGGGGAGAAGGAGCTCAAGTTCTCGCGAGATTCCCGCTCCAGAAGCACGCGAGAACTTGAGCTCCTTCTCCCCGGCTGTGAGCGATCCGCTCTGATTGGATCGCGCTCAAAGCCAGGGAGAAGGAAACGCCCACTGTCAAAATGCTACCAATAAAAACTGCAGATCACCCTACAAAAAAATGAGCAACCACACAACTTCATTGGTAGAAAAATATAAATGTTATGGGCGTCAGAATATGACAAGACAATACAATATTTTATTTGAAAAACAAAAAGAGCTTTTCAACTTTTCAAAAGTAGTAAAACAGTAGAAAAGCATATAAATTTGGCATTTCCAAATAAAGTAAACATTTAATTTTTACCTTTGCATGCAGCACAACATACAGTTAAGGCACTAACAATTTCATAAAAATGTATAATAACTAACCAATAAAATAAACCAAAAATGATCTATTAAAGTCTATTTTTTTTTCTTGTATGGTGTATCCTGCCCAGCAGAAAAGATAAATCAAGCCTTTATACTGCCATGTGAACAGAGTGCACAAAAACAATTAGGGCTATTAGAAGGCAGGGAGGAAAAAATGAAAAAATAGGCCATGTCTCAAAAGGGTTACAGTGAGCACCATAAAAATGAAATGAAACCCTAAAAACAAGCCCTCCCATAGCACTGGAGTTGGAAATATAAAACAGAGATATCAGAATATGCAATGCATATATTATTGGTAGCATTTTATTCAAGTTTTTTTTTTTTGTCTTATCTTTTTTTTTTTTTTAATATTTTTTTTTGAATATTTTTTTTTAAATGTATTCAAATTAACTTTTGTTCCAAAAAGAAAAGAACACTAAGCCACACTGATCCCAGCATAAATAAGAAATGCTAATTTTCGTATATTTTCCCCAGAAACCCAGAACAGCATTGCCTGGCCAACAATACTGCTCATAGTTACTACATGCTACCCATAATGAAAATGAGTACACCCCCAGACAAAGGCCTTGCAGCTATTTATGCATTTTTTATCTGCTAAACAAAAAAATCACCTGGAAAGAGCTATTTACAAATAAGATGTTGATTTAGCTATTACCCTATCTATGCATTATGGCCTGTTTAAAAAGCTGAATATTCACAACTAGCGTTAAAAAAAGCAAAGCATCCAAAGTGGAATTCGATCTGAAGTTCAGGAAAAATTAGATTCGCAACAAACCAGAATTCCCTCGCGCTTCATGGTAACAAATAGTTTTTTTCCTAAAATGACAGCTACACCTGTTACAAAGTGAAGGTAAGAAACCCAGGAATTTAGGGTCACCCATACTGCTGTGCAGGCAGTCAATTCATAGCTAGTCAGCCCCTATATAAAAGTTAAATCCCGTTCAGTCTCCGCCATTTCACTGTGAGCTGTGAATAGGGAGAGAAGTGACAAGCGCTAGGAACAGTGTTCAAGAAGGCCTTTAATTGTAGAATATTGGATATAGAGAGTGCAGGGACAGTGTAGAGAGATTGTAGAGAGATTGTAGGGAGGGCATAGGGAGACTGAAGGGACAGAGCAGGTACAGTAATCTAAAGCTGAAGGGATCCATAGGAGACAGCACAGTTTGCATCAATCTCTGTGTAGGGCACTGAGCTAATTGAATAGTGTCCACCTTGCTTAATAGATAAGCAATTCCATTAGGCCTTGATTCTCAAATTGTGCTGAATAACATGTCTTGTTCTACTGTTATTGGGGTGTTCACATAGTTTAATAGATAGACAATTCCATTAGGCATTGATTCTCAAAATTAGGTGAATATCCTGCCTTGTTCTACTGTTTTTGGGGTGTCCACATTAACATAGTAAAAGAGTAACATAGTTTATAAGGCCGGAAAATACATCTGTCCATCCAGTTTGGCCTGTTATCCTGCAAGTTGATCCAGAGGAAGGCAAAAAAAACCCTGTGAAGTAGAAGACAATTTTCCTCACTTTAAGGGAAAGAAATTCCTTCCCGATTACAATCAGGCAATCAGAATAACTCCCTGGATCAATGACTCCTCTCTAGTAATGATAACTTGTAATATTATTACACTCCAGAAATACATCCAGGCCCCTCTTGAATTCTTTTAGTGAACTCACCATCACCACCTCCTTAGGCAGAGAGTTCCATAGTCTAACTGCTCTTACCATAAAGATTCCTCTTCTATCTGTGTGTACATACAAACCTTCTTTCCTCCAGACACAGGATGCCCCCTTGTCACAGTTTTTATTACTTTAGTTGCCCTCCTCTGAACCCTATCCAGCTCTGCTATATCTGCCTTCTTGACAGGAGTACAGAACTGTACAAAGTACTCCATGTGTGATCTTACTGATGATTTGTAAAGTGGCAGGACTATTTTCACATCACGGGCATCTATGACCATTTTGATGCAACCCATTATCTTATTGGCCTTGGCAGCAGCTGCCCGACACTGGTTTCTACAGCTTAGGCTACATTCACACGAATCGTTGTGTTTTGCGGATCCGCCTACTGAGGATCCGCAAAACACTGATACTGGCCCATGTGCATTCTGCAATTTGTGGACCGCACATGCTGCAGCTATCAAAGAAATGCCTAATCCTGTCCGCAACTGCAGACAAGTATGGAACATGTTCTATTCTTTTTTTCTTTTGCAGGACAGCGGTACGGAGCAACGTGTGCTGTCCGCATCTCAGCTCAGAGGCCGGGAAAACAACAGAGGCCGTCTGAAGTAGTCAGTTTGTGGATCGCTAAAATTCCTAGGTCCGTTTTCATGTCAGTGTTACCCAGTGTTTTACCATTTAGTATGTACTGTTGACTTGCATTATTCCTTCCCATGGGTATAACCTTACATTTGTCAGTGTTAAATCTCACCTGCCACTTCTCTGCCCAAGCCTCCAATCTATCCAGTTCTATCTGTTGCAGTATACTGTCGTCTTCCGAGTTAATTACTTGACACAGTTTAGTGTCATCTGCAAAAATTGATATTTTACAGTGCAAGCCTTCTAGCAGATCATTAATAAATATATTGAAGAGAATAGGGCCCAGTACTGACCCCTGTGGTACCCCACTAGTGACAGTGACCCAATCTGAGTATGTGCCGTTAATAACCACCCTCTGTTTTCTATCACTGAGCCAGTTACTTACCCACATACAGACATTTTCTCCCACTTCTCATTTTGGAAAAGTCCAGATATTCAACATCTATTGATTTGCCGTGATCAAGTCTAGAACTTACCTCCTCATAGAAACTGATTAAATTAGTTTGACATGACTGATCCCTCATTAAGCCATGCTGATATGGAATTATTTGCTTATTTTCATTGAGGTACTCAAAGATAACATCTCTTAGAAAACCTTCAAACAGTTTACCCACAACAGATGTTAAACTTACCAACTTATAGTTTCCGGACTCTGTTTTGAATATTGGCACCACATTTGCTATGCGCCAAACCTGTGGAGACATGTCAAGATATATATATATATCGGCGACGCAAAATATACGCATATTTATTGAGAATGTACGCTTATGCGTACAAATTCAGTTAAGTAGCGTACAATTGACAACGCTACACTGTATGTTCGTTACTTGAGTAGGAATGTTCGCAGACGCAGTGTATGCGTACGCTAATGCATACATATTCAGTTAAGTAGTGTACAATTGACAACGCTACACTGTATGTTCGTTACTTGAGTAGGAATGTTCGCAGACGCAGTGTATGCGTACGCTAATGCGTACATATTCAGTTAAGTAGCGTACAATTGACAACGCTACACTGTATGTTCGTTACTTGAGTAGGAATGTTCGCAGACGCAGTTTATGAGTACGCTAATGCGTACATATTCAGTTAAGTAGCGCACCTTTGACAACATTACACTGTATGTTCGTTATTTGTGCGGGAATGTTCGCATTAGCGTACGCATTAGTGTAAATTCTCAAATATGCGTATATTTTGCGTCGCCATTGTTGAAGTCACTTGGATTTTTTCCACTTTTTTCATTGTAATAGCAACTGCAAGTAAACGAAACTGTACCCTATCTGACTCCCATTATTGTAGAAGCAATTATTCAGCCGTTATAGCAAGGTTCGTTTTAGGTTCGGTTCGTACGAATCCGAAATTCAAGAAAGTTCGCCGAAGCGAACCGAACTTTTCAAAAGTTCGCTCATCCCTAATATATATATATATATATATATATATATATACACAGTGCCTTACAAAAGTATTCAGCCCCCTGTAACTTTTCAACTTTTCAACCCAACAAGGGGGTCACAATTGTGAAGTGGAACATCATTTTTTGGATCATTTAAGCTTTTTTTGTAACAATAAAACTGAAAAGTTGGGCACGCAAAATTATTCGGCCCATTTACTTTCAGTTCAGAAAACTCACTCCAGAAGTTCATTGAGGATCTCTGAATGATCCAATGTTGTCCTAAATGACTGATGAAGATAAATAGAATCCACCTGTGTGTAATCAAGTCTCCGTATAAATGCACCTGCTCTGTGATAGTCTCAGGGTTCTGTTTAAATCACAGAGAGCATCATGAAGACCAAGGAACACACCAGGCAGGTCCGTGATACTGTTGTGGAGAAGTTTAAAGCCGGATTTGGATACCAAACGATTTCCCAAGCTTTAAACATCCCAAGGAGCACTGTGCAAGCGATCATATTAAAATGGAAGGAATATCAGACCACTGCAAATCTACCAAGACCCGGCCGTCCCTCTAAACTTTCATCTCAAACAAGGAGAAGACTGATCAGAGATGCAGCAAGAGGCCCATGATCACTCTGGATAAACTGCAGAGATCTACAGTTGAGGTGGAAGAGTCTGTCCATAGGACAACAATCAGTCGAACACTTCAAAAATCTGGCCTTTATGGAAGAGTGGCAAGAAGAAAGCCATTTCTCAAAGATAGCCATAAAAAGTCTGGTTTACAGTTTGCCACAAGCCACCTGGGAGACACACCAAACATGTGGAAGAAGATGCTCTGGTCAGATGAAACCAAAATAAAACCCTTTGGAAACAATGCAAAACGATATGTTTGGCGTAAAAGCAACACAGCTCATTGCCCTGAACACCACCATCCCCACTGTCAAACATGGGGGTGGCAGCATCATGGTTTGGGCCTGCTTTTCATCAGCAGTGACAGAGAAGATGGTTAAAATTGATGAGAAGATGGATGGAGCCAAATACAGGACCATTCTGGATGAAAACCTGTTGGAGTCTGCAAAAGAACTGAGACTAGGACAGAGATTTATCTTCCAACAAGACAATGATCCTAAACATTAAGCAAAATCTATAACGGAATGGTTCAAAAATAAACGTATCCAGGTCTTGGAATGGCCAAGTCAAAGTCCAGACCTGAATCCAATTAAGAGCATGTGGAAAGAGCTGAACACTGCTGTTCACAAACGCTCTCCATCCAACCTCAAAGAGCTCGAGCTGTTTTGCAAGGAAGAATGGGCAAGAATTTCAGTCTCTGGATGTGCAAAACTGATAGAGACATACCCCAAGCGACTTGCAGCTGTAATCGCAGCAAAAGCTGGCGCAACAAAGAATTAATGCAAGGGGGCCGAATAATTTTGCACGCCCCACTTTTCATTTTTATTATTACAAAAAAAGTTTAAATGATCCAATAAATGTCATTCCACTTCACAATTTTTACCCACTTGTTGATTCTTCACCAAAAAATTAAAATGTTATATCTTTTTGTTTGAAGCCTGAAATGTGGCAAAAGGTTGAAAAGTTCCAGGGGGCTGAATACTTTCACAAGGCACTGTATATATATAACACTGTAAATCTGATGGGCAGCAATATATATAATTAAGTTAAGCAAGTTTTAGGCAAAGGGGAAAAAGTAATAATTAAAAAAAAAAAATATATATATATAAATATATATATATATATACATTCCCTTGATTTTCTTCTGACCTTTTGTTTACATGCAATAACAACAATCTATGCCCCTCCCCCTGCTCTGCAAAGGAAGTGAATACAAGTGCTGCCCTGAGTGACATGTTTTTCTGCTATGATACTCAGCAGCCTGTTGTATGTGTAGGACTACAAGTCCCAGCTGTACAATGACACTGCTGATATACATGGGATCTTCCCCTACCTTTCTTGTGCAATACTCTACAGATCTTCTCTAGTGTGTCAGCTCCTGTGCCCAGCATTTGTCTCCTCACTGCCTGCAGCTACTCAGTAAAGCATTCAGCCCTGAGTCTGCTGGCTGAAGGGGTTAAAATCTTATCTGAAAGAATCCAGGCAGACAGCAGCAGCCAGCAGTGCAAGGGTCGTGGCTGACATAATAGGTCATGTGACCATCAGTGTAATTTGAGAAAGGAACTACTGAAGTTGAAGTAAGTGCATTGAAAAAAATTGCATTTGCCTAGTTAGAAACATACAAAGGACAAAAAAATAATTTGGACAACCCCTTTAAATATCAGAAATAAGGGTCTGGCTATGACATTACTTAATTCTTCTAGGATACAGGGATGTATGCCATCTGGTCCCGGAAATTTGTCTATTTTAATCTTTTTAAGATGCCGTTGTACTTCTTCCTGGGTCAGACAGGGCACTTTTGGGTCAGACAGGGCACTTTTAATTAACATTAAATAACTTATTTTACATACACAGTTACTGTTACTGTACAGTATGTCTAACAGACAGCTGCCAGAGCCCTCCAAAGGAACTGACAGTGGCAAAAATATTGCTATAGCTAGCACAAGTAGCAGCAGAAGAAAGGGGGCGGTAGCAGCCACAGCAGCAGGCCAGAGCTAGTGGTCGTGTTTTAATGATTAATCCCGTTGTCCTTGAATGGTTGACTCAGTCTTTAACATCATCTTAACTAACACCAGACACCCACAGCCAGGAGTCGATGGGTTCCTTTGACACCACACTTAGTGGGCATAACCCACCCAGGACCAAGCTCTGTACCCTCTCCCTTCCTGAACCTACCACTTTCCTTTGCTGCTAGGCAAGTAATAATGCATGCCACTAGCTCAGCTCCACATATCAACAAGGATACTCTTATTGAGGACATCTCAGATTTAGAGGAAAGATCTGCTTCTTCCTCCTGTAGAAGAATAAATAGTGACAAATACAGACGAGTGGGAGCAGGTGTTTCAACCAGTCAGGGACACGGCATGAGACTTGTGGGGGATAAATAAGTGACAAGCAGACAGTAGTGGATGATGATGAGAGGGATGTATCATCATCAGGGGATGAGTGTGGCAGCTTGCCAATGAGACAGCGGAAGGATGGCAGCATGCCGCTAAGACAGCAGGGTGCATATGTGGTAGTGACAAACAATCATTACTGAGTGGTGGGTGTAAAATGCCATACACAGGTGTGTACTTATTTTTCATCAAGTCGCTTGGGGTCATCAGCGTGTCTGTATGTCGTATCTGTGGGCAGAAGGTGAAGTCCTGCCAGGGTTACAATGTTGGCACCATGCCCTGCATCAACACATGGTGCTCACCTTAAAGAGGCCTGGGTAAACTGTGGCGCTAATGTTGTGCTACAGCCTGACACATCTCCCAGCGACCCACACTCTTTCTCCAGCAGTCAAGGCTCTACCACTTTAGCAGATGGGAGCTTTGTTTCCTTCACATACTGTTCTTGATGCTCCTCCTTCTTATCCTACTCCTTGTCACACATTTTGCAAACAATTGATCACCGAAGCGATTGCAAAGAAACAGCAGTATTTGTGCACTCATCCAATGTTAAGGTATTTCAACATGTTCTTTGCCAAGTTGCTGGTATTACAGTCCTTCCCTTTTCATGTGGTTAACTCTGCAATTTCAGCTAACTGATGGCTTGTGCTGAGCCAAGGTGGGAGTTCCAAGCCGTCACTACTACTCTAAATAATCGGTATCAGCCCTGCATATGCACATTAAGCAGAAGTACATGAGCCTGTCGGTGTCTAGTAAAGTTGATGGCAGCTTCTTTCTCCTGTGTAGGAGCTGTAACTATGGTCAAGGACAATATACAGTATGTCTTTACTGCCCACTAGGATAAATGTGTTTTTTGCTCAGGCCCACCAGCAACTTGGCCAGGTGATGGAATTGTTGCCTCCACGTTCTCATACTGTGATTCTGGCATCAATGTCCACCTCTGCCTTCTCATCCTCCACTCAAGCTCCACTGTAGGCACAGTTCTGAGTGGTCCTCCAGCACACCACCTACACAGAGCACAGCAGTGTCATACTCTTCTGCACCTGGTCAGCCTGGTCAGCGCCTGAAGTCTTCCACCCAACTGCAAGGCATCTTGAAAATGGCTAAGAAAGTGTGCATGCATTTTTACACTGAAAAGTATGCCCTCCTTGAGCTGCAAAGGCAGAAGTGTTGTCCAACATCGCCTGATATTAAACGTTTCCACCCATTGGAACTCCACCCTCCACATGTTGGACCAACTATATGAGCAGAGGAAGACCGTGAACAATTTCTTCTTGATGCGGGCGAACAGGACCATCCCTGTGTAACTTTGACATTAGCCAGTGGCAGCTTATGCATGACACTTGCCGTTGGGAGCACCAGAGCAACACTTATCACAAACAAGTCCTTTTAAGAGGTTATATAAAGTTACGCACACAAAATAGGAGATAACTATTAGATCGGTGGGAGTCCTACCTCTATAAATTCTACCAATCACATGAAAGGGGCCCCGTATACCATGGAGCCCCCTGAATTGAATTGAGTGGCAGGTCAGGCAAGTGCTATACTTGGCTATCTCCAGAACTTTCATAAAAATTAATGGAACACCCTTGTGCATACCCGCCCAGCGGCTCCATTCATTTCTGGGGACTTCATGGGGTATGGGACTCCCACTGTCCACTATTCTGTAGATAAGGGATAACTTTACGTAACCAGAAAGTTTTTGAATGTATATGCCCCATAGAGCCTTTAGCTTGGGAGACACATGGGGACACATCATCCTTAGTTGTTGCTATTGGTTTGTTCTGTGGTCTCTCTACCCCTCCTCCTTTTTTTGATTTGCAGTTTATTTACTTCCAGTAATGGCGCATGTGCAAGACTTACACAATCCTGCATTACTGGTGGCCATCGTTGTGTGGCAGAATACTAATATTTCACATCACCCTGAACTCACCATTGCCCAGTCAGTCCAGACCTAAACCCCATAGAGAATCTTTGGTAAGACTTCAGCTGCAGCTTTAATTTTATAGAAAGATGGTCCTCCAAAGTATTGATTCAGACACACACACTTTTCAGATTTTTATTTATTAAAATTAAAAAAAAAAAAAAAACATTTAACATCTTATGTACAGCAGGTTTTGGTTTGAAAACCCGGCAGCAGATAATATGGAAACAAGAGGAACACAGTTTTTTTTACACTAGCTAGATCAAAAATTTAATGACTGACTTTTTTCACTGATCTGAGTAAAGTGTACAAAAAGACAAAGCAAAAGATAGAGATATATTTTTATATGCTAAAAAAATGCACCTGTTCAGGAAGTGGAGTAATTAGTCTGGTGTTTAAGTTGTTAAGAGGCATAGACTTTTTATAAAATGTGGTGACTCTCCAAGCAGTCTGTGGGCCAGAAATTCCAATATATGCCAGATGTGAGCTGATACAGATTTGAACTATTATTTTAACCTGTTTCTGAAGCACATTATTGAAGCATGTTAACCTGTTGGGCCACTAAACCCCCCTCACTTGTCTCATCACTATTTCAAAATGGCTAGAGAATTTAAAAGTCGAAAATTATGGTACAAACATGGCATGCACCATAATTTGCAACTTTTTTACACAACAATAGTGATAAAAATTGTTGATAAATTTTCTGCATTATCTTTTCTTTTCTACCATTTTGTGTCACAAAAATAATGGTAAGTAAAGAAAGTGTTTAAAACATAAAGCTAAAATGTTAATTAATATCATACCACATTTGACTCATGTGCTCAACTTCTACATTTGCATTCATTTAGAACAGAGAATAGTCATAATATTTGGGAGTGTTTATGAAAATATTCTCATATTACATTTCTTATATTTGATTTGCACCTCTTATAATTAATAAAATTGATTGAAGCTCTTCTGTCCTGTCTGAGAAAGCAATCAGCATGTAATGCATTTTAACTTATTATACCAAGGATTTTCCAAGTTTTACAATCATAAAACCTGTGCAATATACAGCACAGTAGTGTTAATAAATATTTGCTGATTTGCTATATTTTACATTTATTACATTATTTTCTTTTCATGTCTTCCAATAAAGCTTGTCCCAGGAGCTAGACAAGCTCATTGTAAACATTAAAGAAGACTCTCAACAAGAGATACAATTATATACACCTTCTTTATAAAAGGATTATGATATGCTTTGTTTTATTTCAGTCTATGCTATTATAGTGAATAAAGAAGAATAGAACATCTATGAAATTAAAACATTTGCAAATTGTGTTTTAATATTTAGTTGATTCATTTGAATTACCAGTAGTACTCTTTTACTTATGTCATTATTTTATCTACCTTCATTATCTTTTCCATACACTCAGATTATCTGTCTCAAATATTGATGGTTCATTTAGCCAACAGTGACATTATTGAAACATGTATGGATTATCATTACTTCTTGTTTGCAGTGGAGGTCACAATCTAAGTATATCTTTTCTTTGTTGTGTGGGAGGAATCCAGATTGCCTGAAGGAAACCCACACAATCATTGGTAGAACATACAAACTCCATCCAGATGTCCTTGGGTGGATTCAAACCTAGGAGCCAAGTGATAGCAAGGCACCAATGCCAAACACTGAGCCACTGTTAGCAAAGGTTTAGGAATGGCCAAAACAGGGCAGGAAATATGTATTTGATTGCTGGGGGTCCGCTCACTGATCATAAAGTAGCATAAAGTGGTGATAGTATTACTGTATATTACAACATTATTTATTGGGTCTGATCATTTCTCTATAGATTATTTAAAGGAATTTACTGAGAACACTTTAACTCTTTTGAACAAAGACCCTATACAATACAAAATTTAAACAGATATTTTAATGTATAGGAAATATCTAACAATAAAATAATAAAACAAACCTTTTAATGCTAGGACTGGGATCATATTAACAAATGATACAATGCATTTGAAAAGTCTTCAGAACCCTTTACCGTTTTCAAATTATGTTACTGTATGTTGCAGCCTTATGGTATAATAATAAAAAAAAATCCCCCATCATATTTTCACCCATCAATTTGCTCTTAATATTCCAGAAAGAGAATGTTAAAACATTAGGAATGTTTGCCACTTTATTAAAAACAAAAAAATAAAAATAAAATTTTGCATGAACATTATTTTTTAGCACAAGGCCACAACATAATATGAAAAGGTGAAAGGGTCTGGAATAGACTTTTCAAATACATTGTATGCCTTTGTCCTTCATAAATAGCAATGCAAAACAAGGAATGCTAATAATTCTGAGACATTTTGAATTGCTCTCAGTTGGACGACGAAACAAGTTACTGATGCAAGAAGTGATTGAGTTATGCACTTTACTATCTATTATATTGAATTCTATTTCACTATTGATGTGAACTTAACCTTTGTAATGTTAAAGATATTGTTCAAGTAATAGTGATATGCATGTACTACCAAGAAAAAGTGCTCATCATGGCATACATATTATGCTGTGGAAAAGTAATCTGACTGACTCAAATTGATTTCCAAGGATTTTGTATAGAAAATGTAATTGAAATTGACAATACCCTATCATACTGTATTTGCAAAGAAATTGTTTTTTTTATCATTATAAGGACTTCTGAAAACACATTTACACAAAATGTTACCAGATAAACAGAAATCAAGGATACCAATACAATTTGGAAGGACACAATCAATATGTAATTTGTCTCAATTCCTTCTAGCAAAATGACAGCTGTAACATGAACACTGATAGCTTCCAAAATACTGATTGTACAAATCCCTCTAGCAGTGGCAATTATGAAAAGCCTCTGCCCTGAAAGATTAGGTCCTTTATTGTGAAATGGGGCTCTGCAAAACATGCATTAATATGCATAAAGACAGTGACTACTATGAGCTGAGCCACATCGCGTGCAGAATAAAAACTTATAGACAAACATCCAAAAAAAATATGTTTACAGCTGGTTGGCAGTGGAAATTAGCAGCTTAGGAGACGGAAAAAAGAAAACATTAAATAGAGATATGAATAGTCTTGCTTGACTGCAGTGCCTGTAAATGCTGCAGATATGAGCACAGATTTTTGAATCTGTTTGACTCTAATAATAAAGTATTATATAATATTAGCTATTTGCAAAAAAATTATGTTTTTACGCCATAAGAATAGCACATGACCACCACTTCATTGCTGGCAGCCTATCAACAGACCAGTTATGGATTGCTGGGAAATCTGTGTTGAATCAGCTGGGAATTGAAGTGTTGAGTACTGTTTTTTCCATTATTTTAGATAATTCTTCAACTTTTTTTTTTCAAGAACGTGAGCAACCCCATTAAGTTGAGGGGAGGAATCATGTAAACTTGGTAACTTGATATACTGTATATTTTTTTACTAAGTTTTGTGTTATATGACATTTGTATCTGAAACTAATTTAACAAGTTTGTGAAAATGCAATAAATCATTGAGGGGCAAATACTTGTTTCCATAGCACTGTATATGACTTCTTAAAGCTTTTAACAAGCAATAATATCAAAGCAACTTAGCAAGTATCTGAAATAGTTGTTGATACAGCATTCTAGTGAACATATTCATCTATATAAATGTGTATTATAATCCTGTTAGACACAGTATATCAGGAAAACATGTCCCTGAACAATTCAGCTGCATAGTGACTTGTCTTGTAGCTAAATATGTCTACTTCAGTAAGTTTACCCAATAAATACTAGTTTGCAATGCTTCAAGGATTTTACAAAACCCTTAAGGCACAATGACTGCTAGTATGGCAGGGATTGAGCTTACATTTTCTATTAATTTGCTAATTTCAAATGCCCAGTCTTTCAATAGTTTCCATTATTATCAATACATAAATTAACATTTAAAAAGGAATGTCAATGACTACTGCATGCTGTGGTCCAGTACCTTGTATAGTATGTTCCAAGAAAACTATTAAATGAATTTCAATTGTTTTCTGAATGGGAATAATGTACAGAAACACAATTAAATGCAGTAGTTAGTCCATTTCTGTAAAGTAGAAGATCACCCTTAGGTAGAACATATGTGCAAGTGCTTCTGTTTGTGCGTTAATGGCTGCAAAGCTGTTTAATTCTGTGATTTACTGTATATTTAATTGCTTTCTTCACTTGACAGTCTTTTTTCTTTCTAGAGGACTACAATAACAGAGACATATACCAAACAACCACTTGAAATAGACTAAACTAATAATACTTAAGAGATACAGGTGACATAAAAGTCAGTAGACACATACAATAAGTATAGATTGTTGTGTGGGTAACGAGTAATGTATTGTATAATATACCTTCTACTCGATCTTAGGAGGATAATGTACAGTAAGCTGTTGAGGATTTCTCTGACAATACAAAAAGTTCAAGACTGCTGGACTCCATGGTAACTTTTTTTTTTAATAATTGATAATAAGGGACACACTATTTCTTACAAAGCACAATTCTTTATAATGAAAGATGCAGTATGCCTTATAAAACCCAAGTGTTCTTGTGAAAGACTTAATTTTGAGGAGAAACGGATGTTTCAATCACTGATTTAATAACAAAAGAAAAATCTCTGGTACTGTGTGCTCTCATTAAGAAAAATATGAGAAATGTTCTGATCAGTTCATTGCCCTTTATCACACACAAAAAATAATTTATCCCGCAATGTAAGAGATGCTAAACCTTTTGCAATGAAATGATGACAGACAAAATCTGGATCGCCCACACACTGTAAAGGAACTATAAAGGAACATTCACGTCTTCTACTTTCAATGTTGTGTGCCTGATTCTCTGCACTAAGGGGGAGGTTTAGCAAAACGCATTGCAACTAGAGATGAGCGAGTAGTGAAATATTCGAAAGTTCGAAATTCGATTCGAATAGACCGCGAAATTCGACTATTCGAACGACTATCGAATCCCATTATAGTCTATGGGAAAAAAATGCTCGCCACTTGGAAATCTCAATTCGACAACTTGGAGGTCACCAAGTCCACCCTGAAACCTCAGAAAAGGATGCCAACACTGCTGGAATGCAACTGGGACAGCAGGGGAAGCATGTCTGGGTGCATATAACGCGCCCAAGTCTCACTATTACGCCACTATCACAGCCTCTCAACAATACACTCCAAAGACAATATAACCTCTCTGTAAAGTGAGACCATACAAGGAAACCTTCTTTCCTCTACATTGCCATGGACCCCAAGCCAAACTAGACAAAAAAGAAGATGAAATTCTGCACCCCTTAAAATCACGTTGCCTATAACAACCACAGATGGCATAGGCAAAGGGGGAAAGCAAATAGACCCCACCCCTAATTGTCATTGTGTGTGTGTGTGTGATGTGGTCAGACATGTCTTCTTTAAAATGTAAAAACAACTCAAACACATGCAGAAGCCTTAAAATGCCCAAATTGTTGGCGCTTGAGATGTCAGTGACCCGACCTGGCCCAGTGTCATGTCTAGCAGGTAAAGCAGTGGGGATGTTGAGATGCGTAGGACCGCAAAAGGCAGGAAGAGGCCGTGGGCTGCCAAGGCTCATGGAAAAGGCCAATGAAAAATTTGTGGACCCAAGAGGTGAGACCTTTAAAAATTTTGTTGAGACCTAGCCCAAGAGTGAGACCTGATAAAAGGTTTGGGGGCCCAAAGAGGTGAGACCTTATATAAAATCTTGATAAAATTTTGTGGAGCCCAAGAGGTGAGACCTGTTAAAAATTTTGTGGAGCGTGGCCGCCCAAGAGAGACCTTGAGAGGCCGTGAGACCTAAAATATGTGGGGACCCAAGAGAGTGAGCGTTAAAAATGTTTGTGTGGAGGCCCAAGAGGTGAGGTGGAGCCCACCCCCAAGAGGTTGTGGAGCCCAAGAGGAGAAATTTGTGGAGGCCAAGAGGTGAGACGTCCTGAGACGTGAAAAATTATGTGGAGCCCAAAGAGGTGAGACGTGTTTTGGGGCCCAAGAGGTGACTGTTAAAAATTAGTGGAGGCCCAAGAGGTGAGACCTGTTTAAACATTTGTGGAGGCCCAAGAGTGAGACCTCTTAAAGAGGTGAGACCTTATTGGGGCCCAAGAGGTGAGACTTTAAAAATTATGTGGAGGCCCAAGGGTGAGACCTGTTAAAAATTATGTGGAGGCCCAGAGTGAGACCTGTTAAACATTTTGTGAGGCCCAAGAGGTGAGACCTGTTAAAAATTATGTGGAGCCCAAGAGGTGAGACCCCCAAAAGGTGAGACGGTTAAAAATTATGTGGAGCCCAAGAGTGAACCTGTTAAAAATTGTGGGCCCAAGAGTGAAGTGTAAAAATTATGTGAGCCAAGAGGGACGTGTTTAAAATATGTGGAGGCCCAAGAGGGAGACGTGTAAAAATATGTGGAGAGCCTGTTAAAATGAAAGAGGTAACCTGTTAAACATTTTGTGGAGGCCCAAAGGTGAGACCTGTTAAAAATTATGTGGAGCCCAAGAGGAGACCTGTTAAACATTTGTGGAGGCCAAGAGTGAGCCTCTTAAAAATATGTGGGCCCAAGAGGTGAGACCTTTTAAAAATTATGTGGAGGCCCAAGAGGTGAGACCTGTTAAACATTTTGTGAGGCCAAGGTGAGAGCCCAAGAGGTAGACCTGTTAAACCCCAAGAGGTGAGACGTGTTAAAAATTATGTGGAGGCCCAAGAGTGAGACGTGTTAAAAATATTATGTGGAGCCCAAGGTGAGAGTGTTAAAAATTATGTGGAGGCCCAAAGAGGTGAGACCTGTTAAAAACTTGTATGTGGAGGCCCAAGAGTGAGACCTGTTAAAATTTTTGGAGCCCAAGAGAGGTGAGACCTGATAACATTTGTGGAGGCTGTGGGAGGCCCAAGAGGTGAGACCTTAAAAAAATTATGTGGAGCCCAAGAGTGAGACCTGTTAAAAATTATTGAGGCCCAAAGGTCACCTCTTAAACATTTTGTGGCAGCCCAGAGGTAGACCTCTTAAAAATTATGTGGAGCCCAGAGGTGAGATGTTAAACTTTGTGGAGGCCCAATGAGGTGAACCTGTTAAACATTTTGTGGAGGCCAAGAGGTGAGACCTCTTAAATATTTTGTGAGGCCCAAGAGTGAGACCTTTAAACATTTTGTGGAGGCCCAAGGTGAGACCATTAACATTTTGTGGAGGCCAAGGTGAGACCTGTTAAAAATTATGTGAGCCCAAGAGGTAGACTCTTAAACATTTTGTGAGGCCCAAGAGGTGAACGTGTTAAAAATTATGTGGAGGCCCAAGAGTGAGACGTTTAAAATTATGTGGAGGCC
>ONZH01013451.1:0-35820 GCA_900303285.1 Rhinella marina
GGCACTCTCTCCAAACAATTTTTCCGGAGGTCCACCTACAGGCCCTCTCTCCAGTTCCAGTTTCCAGTTTTATTTGCGCAAACTGCGTACATTTTTTTTTTGGGATAGGTGTGAAAAATAATATTACCTGCGTATCTATATTGCCCAACATTGGATACGGTAGCAACAAGAAGACCAAACACATGCTGCCCACAGGGATCCGCAAATTACTGGTCCACAATGTCAAGGAGCTCGAGGTTCTGTTGATGAGCAACAAGTCCTTCTGTGCAGAAATCGCCCACAACGTCTCCTCAAAGAACCTCAAGACCATTGTGGAGAGAGCGGCACAGCTCGCCATCAAAGTGACGAACTCCAACGCCAGACTGCGCAGCGAAGAGAACAAATAAATATCTCTGTGGTTATTTGTGCTAAATAAAAGTTAAATAAAGACACAAAAAAAAAAAATTGATCTGTTCCTGTGCCTGATCCACCCAAGTTGAATCTGTCCCATCCTGAGAAAGTCCCCCAAAGGAGTCCCCACTGTAACTTGCTTCCCATACAACTACCTCACCCCCCGACACCTGTGTCTCGCCATTGTTCACCACCTCCTCAGACAACACTGGTAAATCCCCACTGTCAGCACATGGAGACTGCAAAAGGTCTTGCGAATTGGGGCAGAGAATGTTCTGGGGTAGCACATCAGAGAAGGGGTGACTATGGGGTTCCAGGGAGTATGTGACCACATGCAATCTCCATCTAAAAAGTCATGCCACACTTGATCGAGCTCATAATTGACAATTGTACTGGTTGATGCTAAATTTTTAAGTTGGGGTCCTGCGTCGTCATTCTAACTACATCCGGCTGTTGTCACCACCACACACGCTAGCCCAGGGGGCACTCCTCTGGCTCTTCCAGCTCAACCTCCTTCCCCCCAGCCTGCCCCCCCCACCTACAGGCCCTCTCTCCAAACAATTTACGTCTTTTTCCTATCTTTCTCTCTCTCCAAACTATTTTTCCGGATAGCTGCCATATACGGTATTAAACTGAGTAGTATACATAGAAGACATACTACACTTGATCAATCTCATAATTTACGACTGTACCGGTTGATGCTAAATTTTTAAGTTGGGGTCCTGCGTCATCATTCTAACTACATCAGGCTGTTGTCACCACCACACACGCTAGCCCAGGGGGCACTCCTCTGGCTCTTCCAGCTCAACCTCCTTCCCCCCAGCCTGCCCCCCCACCTACAGGCCCTCTCTCCAAACAATTTATGTCTTTTTCCTATCATTCTCTCTCTCCAAACTATTTTTCCGGATAGCTGCCATATACGGTATTAAACTGATTAGTATACATAGAAGACATACCACACTTGATCAATCTCATAATTTACGACTGTACCGGTTGATGCTAAATTTTTAAGTTGGGGTCCTGCATGATCATTCTAACTACATCCAGCTGTTGTCACCACCACACACGCTAGCCCAGGGGGCACTCCTCTGGCTCTTCCAGCTCAACCTCCTTCCCCCCAGCCTGCCCCCCCACCTACAGGCCTTCTCTCCAAACAATTTATGTCTTTTTCCTATCTTTCTCTCTCTCCAAACTATTTTTCCGGATAGCTGCCATATACGGTATTAAACTGAGTAGTATACATAGAACACATACCACACTTGATCTATACCAGGGGTTCACAACCTGCGGCCCGGGGGCCACATGCGGCCCTTGATACCATTCTGTGTGGGCCCCATCCATCTGGTAACAGACATGTATGTCCATGTTTTGTGGCTGCTCACATGCATTTTTCATGTATTTCTCCCATTAGATGGGACTCCTGGAACTTTAACTAGACATTAATGGTATACACTGTGTGTTCAATCTGCCATAAATACAGTATTTCAGTTGGTAATACCCCTTTAAATTTTATTTTCGGCCCTTGACGTTGGTTCAGTCGGACAATGTGGCCCCCACCCAGAAAACGTTGTGCACCCCTGATCTATACTGAACGTCACTTTTAAAAATACGTCATTTTCCTCTCTTTCTCTCATTTGTCTGGGTTGCAATTAAGCAGACCATGTCTGCCTAATCTAATAGTTTCCGTGCAATTGCTCCATACTGCACGTCTTTTTCCTCTCTTTCTCTCTCTCCAAACTATTTTTCAGGATAGGTGCCGTATACGGTATTAAACTCAGAAGAATACATACCGTACCGGTTGATGCTACAGTTTTTCCAAATCCATCCGGGTGTTGTCACCACCACACACGCTAGCCCAGGGGGCACTCCTCTGGCTCTTCCAGCTCAACCTCCTTCCCCCCAGCCTGCCCCCCCACCTACAGGCCCTCTCTCCAAACAATTTACCCGGATAGGGGACGTATTAGATATTGTACAGATGTTTTTTTTGGTTCTTCTTTGAATTGCCTCCTGACCTGTGATAGGCAGAGCATGGACACGTCCCCTTAGCTGCAGTAGAAAAGACACTCCCCTGGCCAGAGCAAGCTCTTTTTCCTTTTCCGTGGTCGAAAAATCCATGAACTATATGGTTCCAAGATAGGGGACGTATACGATTTTATACTGAGAAGAATAAATACCACACATGCCCCACTAGGAGAATTTGGGGTAATGGTGGGATTAGGCAGCCTCAGAGGCATCCATGCATGCTGCCCCATCTGTTTCCTGTCCATTTCCGTGGTGTGCACCCGAGCATTTTAGTGCTTGCTCATCTCTAATAATTTTCTTTTCACTTCACACATGCCTGCTGCTTTGTGTTAGTCTGTCACATAAAATGCAAATCAAATATATTTGTGGGTGTATTGGAAAAAATATGTAAATGTTCAACAGGTACAAATACATTTTCAAGGCACTGTATCTAAGTAAGAAACAGATTTGCAATGCAAGGCTATCACTTGTCTGCTTTGATGCTTGACCTAACAAATTTTACTAACCCCTTAGAGATGAGAGACGTACTATGTACGTCATGATGTGGTGTTAATTACCGCATCATGACGTGCACAGTACGTCATGAGCTCCAAGTGTCACCGCAAGTACACAATTTAAATTTCATCTCTATTTTCCTTTACATAGTTACATAGTTAATACGGTTGAAGAAAGACACATGTCCATCAAGTTCAACCAAGGGAGGGGGTAGGAGTGATGAAGGGGAGGGGGATGGGTAACCTTAAGACATGACTCTACATTTCTTAATATGTGGTGACCTTCTTTTTCTCTAAGAATTTATCTAAGCCTGTTTTGAAGCCCTCAGCTGTCTTTGCTGTGACCAGCTCCTGCGGTAGACTGTTCCACAGATTTACAGTTCTTATAATAAAGAAGGCTTGTCACCCCTGGAGTCTGAACCTTTGCTTCTCCAGGCGGAGGCAGTTCCCCCTTGTCTTTTGAGGGGATTTTACCTGGAACAGTTTTTCACCATATTTTTTGTATGGGCCATTTACATACTTATACAGGTTGATCATGTCCCCCCTTAAACGTCTCTTCTCAAGACTAAACAAGTTTAACTCCTTCAATCTTTCTTCATAGCTAAGATGCTCTATGCCCCTTATCAGTTTAGTTGCCCGTCTCTGCACCCTTTCCAGCTCCAGGACATCCTTTCTATAAACCGGAGCCCAGAACTGAACAGCATATTCCAGATGAGGCCGTACTAATGCTTTATACAGTGGTAATATGACATCCCTGTCCCGCGAGTCCATGCCTCTTTTAATACATGACAATATCCTGCTGGCCTTAGAAGCAGCCGATTGACATTGCATGCTATTCTGCAGTCTATGGTCTACAAGGACACCCAGATCCTTCTCTACAAGTGACTCTCCCAGTGTTACTCCCCCTAGGACATAGGAGGCATGCAAGTTGTTAGTACCCAGATGCATAACTTTACATTTATCCACAATGAACCTCATCTGCCAAGAGGATGCCCAAACACTGAGTGTGTCCAAGTCAGCTTGTAACTTCTGCACATCTTCCATAGACTGGACTCTGCTACAAAGCTTAGTGTCATCTGCAAAAATTGAAACAGTGCTGTTAATTCCTCCCTCTATATCATTAATAAATTAAATAAAAGTGGACCCAGCACTGAACCTTGGGGTACACCACTTATAACTGGGGACCATTCAGAGTAGGAATCATTCACCACCACTCGCTGAGTACGCTCCTTCAACCAGTTCTCAATCCAGTTACAGAGTAGATTTTCTAATCCAACCGACCTTAATTTACCCATCAGACGTCTATGAGGGACCGTGTCAAACGCCTTTGCAAAGTCCAAATGCACAATATCCACAGCCGCCCCTCTATCCAGACTTCTACTCACTTTTTCAAAAAAACCAATCAGGTTAGTCTGACAGCTTCTGTCCTTAGTAAAACCATGCTGGTTATCACTTATAATACTATTATCCAAAACATATTCCTGTATATAGTCCCTTATTAGACCCTCAAAAAGTTTCCCCACAATGGACGTTAAGCTCACCGGTCTGTAATTCCCCAGGGATGACCTAGAGCCGTTCTTGAAGATGGGCACCACATTTGCTTTATGCCAGTCCCTCGACACTATGCCAGTCACCAGAGAATCTTTGAATTTTATATACAAGGGCAAAGAAATTACTGAACTAAGTTCCTTAAGAACTCTTGGGTGTAACCCATCCGGTCCTGGAGCCTTATTCACCTTTACTTTGTTTAACTTAGCTTTGACCATATCTATATTGAACCAGTTGAGTATATTACATGAAGTATCGCCAGCACTTACTCTACCGACAGCAGCTCCCACCTCTTCATGTGTATATACAGAACTAAAGAACTCATTCAGTAGCTCTGCCTTTTCCTGATCCCCAGTAATCAATTCCCCATCACTATTATTCAGGGGTCCTACATGCTCTGACCTAGGTTTTTTTTGCATTTATATATTTGAAGAATTTTTTGGGATTGGTTTTGCTATCCCTGGCCACCAGCCTTTCATTTTGAACTTTTGCTGCTTTTATAGTCCTTTTACAATCTTTATTAACCCTTTTGTAGTTATTAAAGGATATGGCAAACCCCTCTGATTTGTATATTTTAAATGCCCTTTGTTTTTCATGTATTGCCCTTTTAACATCCGCATTAAGCCACGCAGGGTTTAATTTTAAGCGTTTGTATTTGTTCCCCTAAGAATAAATTCTGAAGTATAGTTACCCAGTGTAGATTTGAAGGTCTCCCATTTATCATCTGTGTCACTACTTGACAACAGCTGCTCCCAGTCTATGTCCTGGAGTGTGGCCCGTAACCCTGGGAAATTGGCCTTTTTAAAATTAAATGTTTTTGATCTCCCAGCATGTTTATGCTTTCTACACTTTAGGATAAAAGTAACTATATTGTGGTCACTATTACCAAGGTTTTCCCGAACAATTACCTCCTCAATTATCTCTGCATTGTTAGATATAACCTGATCTAACAGTGCATCACTTCTTGTTGGTTCTTCTACAAACTGGCCCAGAAAATTATCCTGCAATAAGTTAAGAAAATCTCTCTCCTTTGCAGTTGAAGCCGATCCATGACCCAATTCAATACCAGGGAAGTTAAAATCTCCCATTATCACTACTGTACCCGCCTGGGCAGCCCGCTCTATTTGTCTATGCAGCTGATCCTCTGTCTCCTCAGTGATGTTTGGGGGTCTATAAATTACACCAAAAATAATTATTTCATTGTTAGTCTCCCCTTGTAATTCCACCCACACGGATTCTGCATTCACACAATCATCACCCACTATCGTCTCCTTCATACTTGCTTTTATACTACTTCTGACATACAGACATACTCCTCCTCCTTTCCTATTCTCCCTATCCCTCCGAAACAGAGTATAACCCTGGAGATTGACAGCCCAGTCATGCGAAGAGTCCAGCCATGTCTCAGCAACTTCAACTATATCAATTTCCTCCTCCAGTACCATGACCTCAAGCTCAGCCATTTTGCCTGCTAGACTTCTGGCATTTGTGAACATACACTTTAAATTACCATGTGTTTTTGTACATTTAG
Source organism: Rhinella marina (assembly GCA_900303285.1). NCBI lineage: Eukaryota > Metazoa > Chordata > Amphibia > Anura > Bufonidae > Rhinella > Rhinella marina. Next base: position 5,986 of record ONZH01013451.1, read on the forward strand.
GTTTAGAAATGTAATTTATTGATGTTTTCTGACTAGACATGTTTTTTTCTGCTGAAAATTCTTGTGGAATACCTAAAGGGTTAACAAAGTTTATAAAATCAGTGTTAAGTAACTTAAGGGGTGTAGTTTCCAAAATGGGATCATTTATGGGGGGTTCTACTATGTAAGCCCCACAAAGTGACTTCAGACCTGAACTGGTCCTTAAAAAGTGGGTTTTGGAAATTTTCTTAAAAATTTTAAGAATTGCCTCTAAAATTCTAAGCCTTCTAATGTCCCAAAAAATAAAATGTCATTTACAAAACAATGCAAACATAAAGTAGACATATGGGGAATGTTAAAAAATAAATATTTTATGATTTTTTCATAAATAAAGGTGACATACAGTACAGACCAAAAGTTTGGACACACCTTCTCATTCAAAGAGTTTTCTGTATTTTAATAACTATGAAAATTGTAGATTCACACTGAAGGCATCAAAATTATGAATTAACACATGTGGAATTATATACTTAACAAAAAAGTGTGAAACAACTGTAAATATGTCTTATATTCTAGGTTCTTCAAAGTAGCCACCTTTTGCTTTGATTACTGTTTTGCACACTCTTGGCATTCTCTTGATGAGCTTCAAGAGGTAGTCACCTCAAATGGTTTTCACTTCACAGGTGTGCCCTGTCAGGTTTAATAAGTGGGATTTCTTGCCTTATAAATGGGGTTGGGACCATGAGTTGTGTTTGGCAGAAGTCAGATGGATACACAGCTGATAGTTCTACTGAATAGACTGTTAGAATTTGTATTATGGCAAGAAAAAAGCAGCTAAGTTTAGAAAAATGAGTGGCCATCATTACTTTAAGAAATGAAGGTCAGTCAGTCCAAAAAATTGGGAAAACTTTGAAAGTGTCCCCAAGTGCAGTCGCAAAAACCATCAAGCGCTACAAAGAAACTGGCTCACATGAGGACCGCCCCAGGAAAGGAAGACCAAGAGTCACCTCTGCTGTGGAGGATAAGTTCATCCGAGTCACCAGCCTCAGAAATCGCAGGTTAACAGCAGCTCAGATTAGAGATCAGGTCAATGCCACACAGAGTTCTAGCAGCAGACACATCTCTACAACAACTGTTAAGAGGAGACTGTGTGCAGCAGGCCTTCATGGTAAAATAGCTGCTAGGAAACCACTGCTAAGGACAGGAAACAAGCAGAAGAGACTTGTTTGGGCTAAAAAAACACAAGGAATGGACATTAGACCAGTGGAAATCTGTGCTTTGGTCTGATGAGTCCAAATTTGAGATCTTTGGTTCCAACCACTGTGTCTTTGTGCGACGCAGAAAAGGTGAACGGATGGACTCTACATGCCTGGTTCCCACCGTGAAGCATGGAGGAGGAGGTGTGATGGTGTGGGGGTGCTTTGCTAGTGACACTGTTGGGGATTTATTCAAAATTGAAGGCATACTGAACCAGAATGGCTACCACAGCATCTTGCAGCGGCATGCTATTCCATCCGGTTTGCGTTTAGTTGGACCATCATTTATTTATCAACAGGACAATGACCGCAAACACACCTCCAGGCTGTGTAAGGGCTATTGGACCAAGAAGGAGAGTGATGGGGTGCTACGCCAGATGACCTGGCCTCCACAGTCACCAGACCTGAACCCAATCGAGATGGTTTGGTATGAGCTGGACCGCAGAGTGAAGGCAAAAGGGCCAACAAGTGCTAAGCATCTCTGGGAACTCCTTCAAGACTGTTGGAATACCATTTCAGGTGACTACCTCTTGAAGCTCATCAAGAGAATGGCAGGAGTGTGCAAAGCAGTAATCAAAGCAAAAGGTGGCTACTTTGGAGAACCTAGAATATAAGATATAATTTCAGTTGTTTCACACTTTTTTGTTAAGTATATAATTCCACATGTGTTAATTCATAATTTTGATGCCTTCAGTGTGAATCTACAATTTTCATATTCATGAAAATACAGAAAACTCTTTGAATGAGAAGGTGTTTTCAAACTTTTTGGTCTGTACTATATATTGACTCAAATTTATGACTGTCATGAAGTACAATGTGTCTCAAGAAAACAGTCTCAGAATTGCTGGGATAAGTAAAAGTGTTCCAAAGTTATTACCACATACAGTGATACATGTCAGATTTTCAAAAATAAGCCTGGTCACGAAGGTGCAAAATGGCCCGGTCATTAAGGGGTTAACCTAGGGCTAACTGTTACGTTCCTGAGAAATGCTCTTTAATTTTAGCTGGCTTACTCTCTTTCGTAAAATGTATAACGTTTCAACTTAATGGTGATATACCTTTTAATTTAAATGCACAATTTTCTGCCATACCATATATTACTTACTGGAGGTTTAAAGAACAGTAATAAAACATTTTCCTTGAACTTGAACCCAAATTGTCAGTTCTATGAATAATGACAAACAATCCTTTTTCTTTGAATCTTCATTATATTACAGAGTGTACACAGCATTTCTGCTTCCTTGCTGCTTAACGGTTTGAAACCTCTAAAACTCCATATAATTTTAAATAACTACTTTGCAAATGTGTTAGAGCAACAGGGTCACATTACATATTAGAATATAATTATGGAAACAGAGACAAGTCCAGCTAGTTAATACAGTGCTAACTATTCTACACAAAGAAGAAAACAAAATTGTAAAAGATTGTAACTAAGGGTGAATGAATCGAGTCAGAATTAACCAGATTTGTTACAAATTTCACAAAAATTCATCCAACAATCAAATCCAAAGCTTTTCTGATTTGTTTCGGACGAATCACTTAAACAGAATGCAGCGCCATTTTACTGTCCATGCTGGTGGTCAAAACTATGAAGGAGGAAAAAGGATGATGAGAAGACACTTTGATGAAGTGAAGAGGAGAGCTCATCCTGACTGGCTCACAGGCTGAGGTACAACATGGATGAGCCAATTAGGGGGCTGCAGGCAGGAGGTTCTTGTATAGAATGAGCAGAAAATCATTCTGCTTTGTACTTGCAGCCTAACAGGAAGCTATGCTGTGGCTCTGCCTCTGCAGACTGATAAACTGAGCTAGGGACAGTATAAGAAGATTACAGAGAGAGAATAGATGATAGGACTAGTATAAGAATATTATAGGGAATAGGAGCTACATTTGGGAATCTGAGGTGTATTAAAGGGCTCAGGGAGAAGAACTGTTCACTGATCTGGTGTATTTGCAGGCTGGCTACTGTCAGCTCAACTTCTGCCAACTAGTTGTATATTACAGATTCCTGGAAAAACAGAAAAAAAAATAAATACGTTCTTTCAAGCACTGAGGAATTGCTATTTTTTTTCAAGAAACTATTTTCTGTTTACTATTTATAATTGAGCATCTCTGCACGTTCAAAAATTGCAGTCACACCCGAGTTTTAGTGAAAACGTTGTTCTTTTAAAAAAAAAATCAATAATTTTACTGCAATAAAAATAACATGGCAATCATAACAACAGTACCATAGCCATGTTACTGAACACATGCATTGCTGCAATCTAAAGGATGAATAAGGTACAGCAGAAAATGCGTTTAACATCAGTAACATAAATTACAACTATGCTACTGAAGGCAGCTCTAGCTCAAAAGATGTCTGGCATCACCGCCAAAGAATTGCAATCACACTTCTGTTTTAGTTAAGGGCTGGTATTGCTGCTTCAATGCGTGTGGTTCAAACATATTTCACAGCAAAAATTGCATTTACTACCATTGTAAATTGTCAATACCAGTGTATTGTGTGTTTGTGGAAGGGGAGGGCTTCAGGACATTTAATATTACCTTTTTATTTAAAATTCAGATAATTTAATTTCCCTAGAACTGTTTAATAATATGTGTGTGTACCAAGCATGTGACTTTTCATTTACAATGAAATGTCTGGAAAACAGAAAAATGCAGAATATGAGTAGCAGCACGGGACGTGAATCATAGCATCCGAAGGGGAATTCGGTCCGAAGTTTAGGAAAACTTTGATTTGCAATGAAGCCAAAGTTCATTGAATTTTGTGGTAACAAATCAGTTTTGCCTAAAATGGTGGCTGCATGTGTTACAAAGTGAAAGTAAGAAGCTTGGGAAAATGAGATAACCCATAATGGCATGCAGCCAGCCAATCTGCAGGTAGCCATCCCCTATGATGCCACACCCTAATAAAATCCTCATCTTGTGCTGTCTCTGCCATTGTCCTGTGAGCTGAGCATAGGGAGAGACGTGACAAACTGCTGATGCAAAGTGTTAATAGGCCAATATTAGAGAGGGAGACTGCAGAAAGAGTGCAAAGAAACTGTAGGGAGACTGCAGGGAGAATGTATTGCCTTAATGTATGGGTATACCTGATTTATAGCGATTTGTGCAGCCCATCTGTGCTGCCCAATGTCCCCTAATTATACTACTGTCAAAATAAAAGAGCCAAAGGACACAGCTACAGAACTAGAGAATGATGGGGCCATAAGCAAACTCCAGGCATCAAACCCCTGACCATTCCCCAAAATAAATACAAACCTCCAGACAGACCCCAAAATTTATGTCCCGCAAGACTTCGGTGATAACTCACTTTGCCAGAGCCCATACATTTAAATGTTGTATGAAGACAAATCTCCGTACAGCACTGAAAGTTTTGAATCGACTTCCAATCTAGGACAAGGCTACTCATCTGACCACAAAATTCCTGCCCCTACTTCCTCCAATCCCTGCAGACTCCAGTGTTCATGTGATCCACCCCACCCCATCCCTTCCCTCAGATCTGACAAAAAAAATTGAATTGATCTGTATTTTTAAAAATGGGCTAACATTAGAAAAGTTGATAAAATAAAAACAATACTTACCAGTTCAATCTAGTGCTCTGACCTCTTTATACCATACCAAGGAAAGCGCCAAACACTGTATAGTGACTGTGCCTGGTACTACCGCTCAATTCAATTCACTTTAATGGGATTGAGATACACAAAGGCCATGTGACCGATGAATATGATATCAAAGCGCTGTATTTACCCCTCCTCCGTGCTTACTCTTCTTGGGACCCGCACTGCTGTGTTCTGGCTGCCTACAGTGTCAGGACATACAGAGCGCACTATGACCTGACTCAGGTGACTGTGCAGCACGGGACGTGAGAACAGCAAGAGAGCCGGGGAGACCACCAGACCAGCAGAGTTGCAGGAGAGATAAGTTACTTTATTTATTTACTTTAAGTCTGATCTGAGGTCTGATATGGGGGGGTCTGATAGGTCTATTGGAGGTCTGGTCTGAGGTCTGATATGGGTATCTGTAAGTCTAATGGGGGTCTGAGAGGTCTAATGGGGGTCTAGTCTGTGAGGTCTAAATAGAAGTCAGTGAGATCTAGTGAGAATCTGGTCTGAGGTCTGATATGGTGGTCTGGAGGTCTAATGGGGGTCTGAGAGGTCTAATGAGGGTCTGATCTTAGGTCTGATTTGGGGGTCTGGAGGTCTAATGGGGGTCTGAGAGGTCTAATGGGGGTATGTTCTGAGGTCTGATATGAGGATCTAGAGGTCTAATAGGGATCTGGTCTGAGGTCTGATATGGGGGTCTGTAGGTCTAATGGAGGGTCTTAGAGGTGTAATGGTGGTCTGGTCTGAGGTCTGATATGGGGGTCTGAGATGTCTAATGGAGGACTGAGAGGTCTTATGGGGGTTACGTCTTGAGGTCCAATGGGGTCTGAGGGGTCTAATGGGGTTCCAATGTGAAGTCTGACATGGAAATCTAATGGGAATCTTATCTGAGTTCTGAAACTGCAATGTGCAAACTAAATACAAAAGGGACCCTTATCTAGGTATTGGTTTATTATTACAATAAATATCACTATCACCCAAAAGGGGCTCATAACCAAATTTTTACCCAGACTTTTTTAGTTGATAATAAAACGTAACTTTTAATAACACTATTAAGACAGTGAGCACTTAATGGTTTAAAAACGCTGCCTGCTACGACCTGTGTCTTGGTGCGAGCGTAATGATAGCAGAGTGAAAAATTTATGGTGGTGTGGGTGTGCACAAATCCCACACCAGCCTGAATAGATTAGGCTGTTCAGGCTGGTGTGGGATTTGTGCACACCCACGCCACCATAAATTTTTCACTCTGCTATCATTACGCTCGCACCAAGACACAGGTCGTAGCAGGCAGCGTTTTTAAACCATTAAGTGCTCACTGTCTTAATAGTGTTATTAAAAGTTACGTTTTATTATCAACTAAAAAAGTCTGGGTAAAAATTTGGTTATGAGCCCCTTTTGGGTGATAGTGATAGTTCTGAAACTGGGGTCTGATATGGGGTCTGACCTGAGGTCTGAGTTGTGATGGGTGGTCTCATCACAGGTTTGATATGGAGGTCTAATTTGAGACCTGATGTGGTGGGGGGGGACTCATCAGAGGTTTGATATGGAGATTTGATCTGAGGATCTGTTGTGAGGGTCTTATCTGAGGTCTAATATGGGGGTCTGATCTGAAAGGTAAGGTGTTTTTTGTACTGGCACACAATATAAAGAGGTAGTTTTTGTACTGTGGAACATTATAAGGGGTTATTTGCACTGACACACATTTTAAGGGGGTAGTTTTTGTACTGGCATACATTAGGTTGTATTTTTCTAACAATCAGAAATGTTCCCTGTGATGGCCACAGCTATTTCACACATTAAATCAGTCCCTGGTAATGAGGATAGAACTGTGAAGTTTTTAGTTTCTATAGTAATAACTTTTGAACCACAAGAGATATTGCAAATCTAATTGTGGCAATCAATTTCTGAGAAAATTCTTTTCTCTGATATGCTACATGACCTACTTCCCATTGTAAAAATTTACCCTTGACCCAATATGGCGGCTTTCAAGATGGTGTCCTTGTTCTTGACATAGCCTAAATGATAGTCTCTCTCACCCATTACTTGCTGGGGTATTTAGATATTTCATTTTCCCGCAATTTTGAAATAAAAGGGTGCCCTGAGTCTTTTGACTCACCCTGTATATGTGTGTATATATATACTTTATACAGTACATTTTGTACAACTTGCTGTTCTGTAACATTGAGCTTAACAGCAAAATTTAAAACAGTTTGATTCATGAATCGCCAAATAATTTTCCCGGTTTTATTAGAATTGGTATTTAAACGGTCCTCCTCATCATGCTGTTCATTTATTGACATCATGAGACCAAGACAACACCTAACAATTGATCAAGAGTACCTTGCCATTGCAAGGCTTTAAGCAGGATGGTCTCAGACAGAAGTGGCTACTGAGCTTAGAGTGTCACAGAGTGTCATCAGCAGGTTCCAACAGAGATGCAGAGAGACTGGAAGAGTCACAGAAAGGCATAGAAGTAGACGTCCTTTGGCCACATCCCACACTGATGACCGCTTCATTGTGAACAATGCCCTGCAGAACCTGATTATAAATGCAACACAACTCACACATTTTAGAGAGGTGAGAGGCACCTAAGTGTCACGTTAGACCATTCGAAAATATTTACATCAGAATGGTCTGCATTCTAGACTACCTGACCATACGTCTTGCATGGGCCAGGGAGCATCTGCGCTGGACAAGGGACCAGTGGACTTCAGTGCGGTTCACTGATGAAAGTCGATTCATGCTGAGCAGAAATGATGCTCGCAAATTATGTTGGAGACATAAAGGAGGGCGCTATGCATCAGCCACTGTTGTCAATGACTTGAGGGCTCAAGTGGGATTCCATGCCTCAGCAGACAATAAATTGACTTGTGAACTTCATAAGACATCATTTTCAAGCTGTAATTGATGCTCAAGGCCAAATGACAAGTTTTTGAGAAATTGACATTTTTTGTGGGGGTATCCCCATGTAAATGTCCCTCATGCAAGTGCACAAGGAATGACATATGTGGTGGCAGGAGAACACATAGTGAAAAATCCCAAGCAGACACCACAGACCAGGTCCTTGATAATACAGATCCCAGATTAGCCCCATGTTCATAAAAACACAGATAAGACCCTAAATTTATACAGACCACAAATTCATATGGTCCCTCTATAACCTATTTTTCTTAAATTCAGACCTCAGATCAGACCCTAAATTAATGTTCCCCCTCCCTCCCTCATATCCCTGCAAACCTCAGTTCAGATCTCAAAATTTGTGACACCCCCCCCCCGTTCCCCCTATAGATCCCTTCAGACTTCTTATTAGACCACAAAATTCATGCCCCTCCATCTTCAGATCCCTTTAGACTCCAGTGTTCATGTGAAACACCCCTCACCCCCTTCACCTCCCTCAGATCCCTGCAGACATCAGATCAGATAAAAAATAAAACAACTTAGCTCTCCAGCTCCGGACAGCTCATCTACTCTGCAGCTTGGCTCTTTTTGACGCTCTTCACTGTGACTTGTCATCTGCATAGTGTCAGGTCAAAGGGCGCTTCTATCCCTGACCTGACTCTGTACAATGTCACAACACAGTGCAGCTGCCAGAAGAAAAGCACAGAGGGATGAGTGACTCAGAGCTCCCTGTCTTGCAGCTCCTGTTTTAGAACGTTCTTTTTTTTCCATTGACAAATTTTAACCCACAAACTCGCCCCTCCTCTCCCCATCACCTGCCCGACATCCTGGCCCAGAGTACAGTAATGCCATCATCACTTGAAGCAGTCAGTCATCGTCACTGCTTGTTCTGCTCACACTACTACTTCTCCTCTTCACCGTTGTCAACCTTCAAAAACAGAAAATGTGGCCAGGAAACAGCTCTACATGCCCAACAATCCGCTGGTGCGCAGGCTTCACTGACACCTGACCAAGTTGCTGGTGGGGCTGTACCACTTAGAGAGTACAGTATGCTGCCTTAAGGGAGCTCATGGCATACACTCAGCCTCACTAGAAGATACCTAGCCAGTATTATTTTTCAAAAAAAAGCCACCCCGTCTTGTATGCTCGCTGGGAGACAATGTGAGCAGCTCCTTGCAATTCTTGCTGTGTAACAAAGTGCATGCTATGGTAGACACCTGGATCAGCTATTATGGCCAGGGACAGCACATGTTTTTCATGGCCCACTGGGTCAATGTTTTTCATGGTGAGGTAGCACAGAAGCAACAAGGCCATGAGGACCTATTCACACCCCTACGTTTGTGTTAGTCTATTTGTCACACTAGCTGCTTACCCAGCTCCTCCACTTCACCCTCTCTTCCCTAAGCACTGCCATTCAGTGTTAGAGCTGATCAGCTTGAGAGAGAGTAGCCATACAGCCAATCACTTGCAAAGGTGCATCAAGCAGATGTCTCCCCACCAACTGCAACTGGCCAAGGTGGTCAGCAACAATGGCAGGAGCATCAAACAACAACATCAACATCAAATAACACATGTGCCCTGCATGGTGCATGTAATAAACCTGGTCATGCAAAACTTTAAAAAAAAAATACACTGGCTTGTGACAGTTACTAGCAATGTCCTTGGAGACTGTCCTCCTGGACTTGCAGCAACAGAAGTTTTGCCATTACACTGCTTAATCTATTACATTCCAACTAACTGAAATTTAATTTTGCACATGCTAGAGCATCTGTATGAGCAGTGTATAGGCGTAAATGATTTTGTCATGCACTAGACACTTCAACAGAGTACATGTTTTGTTTCTAGGTCAGGCAGTGGTAACTCATCAGAAATGCCTTTCTCATACTGAAACCCTCCAAAGAGGCCACATATTTGTCAGTAGGGATGACTGCAGCATAAACAATGACACTCCCCTCATATTTATCTTAGAACAGACGCTCACGCTGATGCAACAAGAGACGATGGAGGAAGAAGAACACCTAATGCATCTTGCTGTCTGTCCTGAAGCTGTTGGAGACCCACAAGAAGAAAGTCCAATGAAAGTCCAAACTTTAGACTCTCCTTAAATCAAAACGGCAAAATGTTTTTCTCCTGTTGAAAAGATGGCCAAATTACCAAGATATACTGTGTATGCTGCTTGGCGCACCTTTCAGCAAGCAGATGCGTTATACCCTCAGTCTCAGGCCATTCTGCCCCCTGCAGAGTCACCCACCTCCGACCGTCTCTGTTACCACAAGCCGACGACACTGCAGCAACAGCCAGTTCAGTATTGTCACCATGATGGACACATTTTTCAATGTGCCATGTCAGGCTGAGGCAAGTTTAGCAAACAGAGACCTACCACCTCAATGCCCAGGTTCAGTCCTACTTGGTGCATAACATGTTCCCTGACTCCATGGGCTTCTGGCAGGCAGACTGGAACAGTGGCCTGAACTGGTACAGTATGCTCTCTATTTTCTCTCTTAGCCAGCCTCCAGTGACATCTCAAGTGTCCAAAACATCACTTTTATCAAAATGAACAAGGCATGGATCCATGAGGATTTTCACATGAGGCTGATGAATAGATCAACCTTTGCTGATGGTGTCCCATCTTGCCATTGCCACTGTCTACCTTCTTACCATCATATTCTGTATCACATGGCTGCTGCCGCCATCAAGTCATTGTACTGTCTGCCTGCCTAACATCATGTTGCGTACCATATGGCTGCTGCCGTTGCCAAGACTGTCATATTTGCATATTTACTATTTACCCCTACTGCAACTACAATTACCAGTACACAATTGCCACTACTCTTACTACAAACATCTACTAATACACAATTAAAAATTGTGTGTTATATTAAAAAGCATAACACATCGGGGCGTGGCTTAGCCGACGAGAGCGATGGCAGCGTGAGAGCACAGCTCCTGCACCACTAGCGACTATATCGCAGCATACCTCTCAAGTCATCACCCAAAACGGGCCAGTGGGCTTAGATCTGCACTCCCATCAAGATGGGGAAGAATAAAAGACAACTACCCAGATTAAATAGTGAAAACCTAGAGAAATATTTTGAGAAGGGAAAAATCCAAGATGCCACCGGCAGCCCGGGTCGCGCTGACTCACCTTCCTCCGTGCAAGCATTGAGTCCGATGCAGGTCCTGCGCATCAACACCCCTTCTCCTCCTTCAGCGTCTTTATGTCCTTCGCGCTCCAGTTCTCCATCCCTGCCTCCCACACCAGACGAGGTTAGGGCCCCGGGACAAGACTCAGCTCTTTTCCAAGACGGAGCCAACGCGGGAAAAGCAGTTGCGCTAACTACTTCGCCTTCTTCCAGCCCTCAGAAAAGGAAACAACATATAGACCACGCCAGTGACCCACAAGATGGGTCTATTTTCCAGGACTCTACTGATGTGACTTCCAAAGTGGTACCTTTTATTGAATTTCCCGCTTCTGAAAAAAACGTATCGTAAGATACTTTAAAACATATGCTTAATGCTTTAAAGTCCTCAATGCATCAGGACTTAGCAGCATTGCTCGCCCCTTTATCCACCAAAGTGCAAGCTGCAGAGAAAAGAATATCACATGTTGAGTTGAAAATGGCTGAATTTGCCACCTCCCAAAACACAGTCATAGATGCCCACAATGACATGTCTGACGAAGTGGAGGCACTAAAACTGAAAAATGGCAGATATTGAGGACCGATCACGTAGAAATAACATCAAATTTCGTGGCATCCCTGAAGATATTCCCAACTCAGAATTGACTCCCTACTTGAAAAAGCTCTTTTTGGCTTTATAACATCATCTGACTCCTCAAGAGTTAATAATTGACAGAGCACACAGGGTTCCAAAACCCAAACATATTGATCCAGATGCTGCAAGAGACACTCTAGCCAGAGTTCACTTCTTTCCTACAAAAGAGGCAGTTATCAATGCCGCCAGAAAGGAAGGTACACTACCTGTGCCATTTCAATCCCTTCATCTGTATACAGACCTTTCTGCGTATACGCTGCATCAATGCTGCTTACTACTGCCAATTACTATGAACCTGAGGGAATGTAGTTTTGGGGGATATGGGCATATCCATTGAAACTACTGATTACCAAAAGTGGTCAAACACATGTAGTCCGCTCCTTTGAAGAAGGACAGTCTCTATTAAAAACTTGGCAGATCCCTCTTTCTATGATGGACCCAAGAAGACCTTCTCCCTTTACTCCGAGGGCTCAACATGATCACCGTGCATCTCCTCAGCTGTGACGCAAATAATGTGGTCATCCCCTCCTCAGTTACCAGGGACTACTTTCTCAAGAAGATACTTGAAGTCATCCTCAACATGATCCTGTTGTATATCCTTTTTAAGTTTCACATAAGGGAGTCCTGATCTCCCACTTTACTCACCTCTGCTGTTAGTGGAGAGTTTTTAGGTATAGCACCTTTATCAGTGTAATAGGTGCGTCTCACTGTTGTATGGTTTTATACTAGTGCTTTTACATTTGTTGATTCTTCCAGAGCTTTTGGCTTCATAATGGAATTATCGCCCTCCTTTGCCTTTAATGGCAATGTTTTGATTTGGACTTTTTATTGTTTTACAGATTCTTACTTACTTAAGAGTCCTTTTGAATATGTTACTGTTCACAAATATAATGTTTTTGCAGGTTCTAGGTATCACAGCAGCTTCACTTGGCGACACATCCCAAAGCCATGGGATTGAAACTTTTTTCCCTTAACACCAAGGGTCTCAATTGTCCACAGAAAAGGGCTTACTTATGGAGAGAGGCGCTGTCTTCTGGAGCAGATATAATCTGTGTGCAGGAATCACATCTCCTGCAGGCAGATGCAAGCCGTATTAGACACCGTCTCTTTCCCACTATTATTCATGCACACAATGTAAAAAAAATCTAAAGGGGTTTTTGTGGCAATTAAAAAATCTGTTTCTATTTCGATTATATCAACGATTGTAGACCAAAGAGGCAGATTCGTCATCCTGGTATGCAAGGTGAACAATATTATTTATACCCTGGTGAATGTCTACGCACCCAATGTATGCCAAATATCATTTCTTCACAAGGTGATGAGAAGAGTCCACAAGGTAAAACAGGGCAAATTAATTATATGTGGTGACTTCAACACAATTTCAGATGCCTGCTTAGACTCTACCAACCCCTACAGACGCTCCCCTTCAGGTCTACTACCCTTTTTACAAACTGAGAACCTAGTGGATGTCTGGCGGGCTCAACACAGTCAGGAAAGGGATTTTACTTTCTTTTCGCCAATACATTCCTCATATTCCCACATTGACATGTTTATAGTAGACCATACAGTCTTGTTCCATGCAGTATCCTCTTCTATTGGCATTATCCAGTGGTCTGATCATGCCCCTATTACATTGATAGTTTCGGAACAATTCCAAACCCAACCGTCACCTGTGTGGCGGAACAATACTTATTTACTTTCACACTCCAAATATAAACCAGAGATTTTGTCAGCCATAACAGAATTCTTTCAGTTTAACACTGGCTCAGTATCTGATCCCTTTGTACTCTGGCAGGCCCAAAAAGCCTATATTAGAGGGCTTTTAATTAAATATAACCATATAGAGAGGAAGGGACGAGAAAGGCACATTAAACAATCCCTAGATAAGATTGCTCAATTAGAAAAAACAAACAAACAACATCCCTCAATTGCCGTATCTGCTACCTTATGTGAGGAAAGAAATAAATTGAGACAACTGTTGCATACAGATTTTCATAAAACTCTGACTAGACTAAAGGCCAGGTTTTATGCAAAAGGTAAATTATTAGCTAATAAGCTTAAGCAACAACAGACTAAAACTAAAATACCTTTCCTGCTCCACCCTTCCTCTGGAGCTAAGCTTTTTGACTCTAGAGATATTGCAGAACAATTTTGCCTATATTATGCAAATCTGTACTACCTTAAAGACTCCATTACCCCACCAACAGATTATGAATCCTTGGCTTTAAGACTTTTTGGTGAACGCACATCTTCCCCAACTTTCTCCCTCCCAATTAGAATCTCTAAATGCACCCATTACCCACTTGGAATTGAGAAAAATAATCACCTCCCTTTCTTCTCTTCCTTCTAGAAAATCTCCAGGGCCTGATGGATTGTCAAACGAATATTACAAACACTTTTTTGCTCCTTTGACCCCACATTTACTAACTATTTTTCAAAACGTTATGTCAGGAACTGCATTTCCATCTGTTGATATGTTGATGGCCTTAATAGTCACGCTCCCCAAACCTGGAAAACCAGAAGACTCCCCCCAAAAATTTCAGACCAATCTCCCTCCTCAATTTGGACATTAAGATATTTGCAAAGCTAATTGCCACTAGACTCTCTTCAATCCTCCCACACTTAATCAAGGAAGATCAAACGGGATTTGTTAAAGGTAGACAAGCTTCGGATAACACGAGACGTATATTTGACCTTTTTAATACAGCTGAAACCAACAAAACTCCAATGATAGCTGTAACATTAGACGCTGAGAAGGCGTTTGACCGGCTTAGATGGTCTTATGCCTTCTCGGTCTTGGGAACGATGGGTTTTTCAGGCCCTATAATCAACACAGTACTAGGTTTATACTCAAACCCTATAGCGAAGGTCTTTGTTAATGGTGTATTATCTGAAAAGTTTCACATTAAAAATGGATCCCGCCAGGGATGTCCTTTATGCCCTTTGATATTTATATTGGCTTTAGAAACTCTCGCTCAACATATCCGCATCTCCGAAGATGTGAAGGGATTGGAGATAGGAGGTAAATCACATATTATTTCCTTATATGCAGACGACATTATTTTAACTGTTACTAACCCCAAACGATCACTGACAGCAGCTTTCACACTCATCTCCACATTTGGCTTGTTATCCTACTACAAAATTAATAATTCTAAATCACAGGCTCTCCCAATAAACATCCCAACACCAGAACTCCAATACTTGAAAGGACTCTTTCCATTGGACTGGCAAGACCTATTCCTACCACACCTTGGGATTAAGCTCACATCACCATGCTCCCTTGCATGCCAGAGAAACTACTGTATGTACCTCTCCTTAATATTATGTCCAAAGACTTTGCTAATTTTGCCATGAAAGATATATCTTGGGTGGGCAGAGTTGCCTCATTTCAAATGATGACACTACCCAAACTGATATATATGTTTAGAGCGCTGCCAATTCCAGTTCCAAACTCTTTTTTTTAAAGCAGCACAGAAACTCCTAAATTCATATATATGGAATGCCTCACGTCCAAGGATAGCAAATTCTATATTACTCAGAAAGAAAAAGGCTGGGGGAATAGGTTTACCATCCATTAATGACCTTTCCATTGGGCTCTCCTTTATCAGAGAATGGTGGGACCCCTCTTCCACCAAATCGTAGGTACACATTGAGTCCCACTCCCTAACTGAAGGCACATTACATGATTATCTTTGTATGGCAGTGTGGAAACCTGGCAAATACATACTCCTCTTTTGACAGTCTCCCACGCTAGAATTTTGTGGTCCCAGATCCACCGGTCTCAAGGAACACCTAGTTCCCTACTACTTCCTCATATCTCCATAGCAGTTTTAGAAGCATATATTGGAAATATAGATCTACATAAGTGGCGTGCTGCTGGTATTTCATCTGCTGTTGAATTGATTGATAACTCTACTATGATTCCTTTTGAATCTCTCCACAAGACGAGGGGCCTACTTCATTCTGAATTCTTATCATATTTAAGGATTCGTCATTGTCTTGACTCCATCCTCCGAAATCCCCCCCATTGCAATTCTGATATTCTTAAGCTATTTCAACAACTATTGTTGTTCAGGAAAAACTCTACTAGATACATATATGACCTGATAGGTGACAAATCCATCCTAATTAAGTCCACTCCTATATTATTCTGGGAGCAAGATTTGCACAAACTATATTCAGAGGAGGAATGGGTCAACGCAATATCATTTTTAGTATCTACATTCAAGTGCACTACCCATTATTAAGCTGGTTTAAAGACGATACTTAGATGGCATTTTACCCCCTCAAGGCTGAGCGTCATTTACCCAGGTACCTCCTCATGTTGATGGAGACAATGTGGACAAACTGGATCTTTATACCACATACTATGGTCCTGTCCAAAACTTGCATCATACTGGCAACAGGTTTTCACATTGATTCAACGAGTCACTGATCTCCATATCTCTCCTTCACCA
This sequence comes from Rhinella marina, assembly GCA_900303285.1. Taxonomy (NCBI): domain Eukaryota; kingdom Metazoa; phylum Chordata; class Amphibia; order Anura; family Bufonidae; genus Rhinella; species Rhinella marina. The sequence continues at coordinate 21,958 of ONZH01013451.1, forward strand.
GCATTGGCATTTTTATTTCTGGGTATTGACCAAATTCCGCTTCATTATAGAAGTGTTACTGGACATATTCTGTTACACGCTAAGTTGGTGATTATAAGGCATTGGAAATCTATTGACCCCCCAGACTTAATGGAAACCATTAGCGCTTTAAATACCACCTGCAGATATGAAAGATTGTTACCTGACACCATGATATCTCCTAAAACTAGAGATAACACATGGGCCCCTTGGATGTTAAACAACAGTTATAATCCATAACGCCAAGTGATTTTTGTAGTAATATTGATGTCAAGATACCTAGTGACCTGCACCTGACTTATAATGCTTATAATGTTTATTTTTTCTTTTCAACTGGTTATGTTTTTTTTATTATGCTTTAGTCAAACAGTTACGTGTCTGTTCCTGTTATTGTGATCATTATTATACAGGCAGACACACGCTAGGCTCCACTGGTCGAGCCTATACATAAGTAATACCTATGTCATTACTACTGTACACTTATTCTATGCAGAGACCTCCGTCTTATTGTACTCATTGTACTTAATGTTGTATTTTATGTTTATACGATTGAAAAATAACAAAAAAAAAGATTTTTTTTCTAAAAAAAAAAGCATAGCACATACCACTGCACAATTAGTTTTTAAACACACTATATGTTAACATAATTTACCCATAGCTATATCATGTAACTTGACATTATTTGCGACTGCTGTCATTGCTTTCAAGAGCTTGGTGTCTGTGTGGGAGAGGGGGGCAGGGTTTGGAGAGAAAGAGCAAACATTTTAAAAAACTTAACAAAAAGAGATAACATCTTTTCTAGTCCTAGGGCTAAAAGGTGTTATACACCAATTTCAGTATAATTATTGCAACCTCAATTTGTGTATGATAGATTTGGGTATGAATACAACTTAAAAATTTGATGAACCTGACAAGAAACAGCTTTCAAGAAATTTGCTCATCTCTAATTGGTTTTAGCTCTTATTAGTTTTAAGAGTTACAAAATTATCCTCCCTTGCTTTGTTTGTCTTTATCAGTTTGAATTTTTTTAACATATTTTCAAAGCCTAAACAATTTTCATCCATTTAATTCTATAAAGTTTGTCCACAGAGGGTAATTCAGCTATGAGTGATCTCACCAAAAGTACCAAAGATGAAAATATTCTGTATGCTGACCAGAATCTAGGAAGCTATGTACTTTTGGTTTACTTTAAAGGATCAAATTAGAAATGGGTATTTTTTAAACTCAATGAGGGAGATTTATCAAACTCAAAGACGCTAGGAAAAATGAATGGTAAAATCTGATTGGTTGCTATGGGCAACTACACCAGTTCTACTTTACACCAGTTTGATAAATCTCCCCCAATATTCCTAGCAATCAAAATTTTTTTTTTTTTTGTCATAAATTTGTTTATTGAGAGACAGCAGAAAAATAATCAGGAAGGCATATTACATCGGAATGCAGATACAATAATGATTTGTTAATGACCGGAGATGCGATATCCTTCAAATATTCAGACAAGACAAATAATAATGAGTCTCACATTTTACATTTTAGGTACGGGGGAAGGGTGAGTCAAGATACATAGGAAGGAAGGTTGGGGGGGTAGCGGGCTAGGGAAGGTGAGGGAAGTGGGTAGGGAACAAGCAAAATGAAATAGTTCTATTAACCATAGTATCTTAGGACAATAAACACGGGACACATCGAAACATCAAAACATCTCCCAGAGCTTGCATCAAAACTTCTTGTCAATATAAAATAAGTCAGGTAAGACTCATGTGACATGAAACACTGACAGCAGTTTGAAAATGACTAAAAGCAAATGAAAAGAACATAAAGCCGAATTAGTCTCAAACACAGAGGCGAGCGAACATACAAGCCACTTACATAAAGCCAATGTACCCATCCTTCTACTGTGAAGTACTATGCAAAGATTGCCTATAGTCTAACCAGGGTTTCCAAAGTTTAGTGAAAGCCGAGTGGGATCTGTTTGCCCAGCTCGCCAGTTCCTCCAATCTATAGATTTGATCCACTCTATCAAACCACAAGGAAAGAGAGGGTGGAGAGGGATCTAACCATTTAAGTGGGATTAGGAGTTTGGCTGTCTGGATAAGGTGAGTAGATAAGTTTGTTTTGGAGGGAGACCATGTGGTATTAGGTAACCACAGAAGAATAGACTCTGGCGTAAAAGAGGAGGTAATGTTACATATTTTCTTCACAACTTCAAAGATGGCATTCCAAAAAGGTTGTATTTTAGGGCAAAACCAAAATATATGACCTAACGTCCCCGCATCTTTCCCACATCTCCAACAGGTGTTAATGTCACTGAGACTCATTTGAGATAACACTACTGGGGTTTTGTACCACCTCGTCATAATTTTATAAGAGTTTTCTTGGGTTCTAACACAACGAGAGAAGCCATGTGAGTGCGAATGAATGATATCAATATCACTTTTAGAGAAAATACGCGAGAGGTCAATCTCCCAACCCCTAATATATGCTGGTGTGCCTTCTTCTTTTGAAATAAGTTGTTTATAGAAGAAAGACAATAATCTAGGGGGTGGCTTATCAGTACCAATCAGTTTCTCCAACCAGGATAGTGCAGACAAGGTAGGAGAGATCCTAGTCAGGTCCTCCAATGCTTTATGCAAGTTGGATTCTGCCAAAAAATCAAGAGTGTGAGTGTCATCTGGGGTAAGAAAAGAAAAATCAGGCGATTTTTTTTAGTTAAAGCCAAGAAATCTTGTAATGTATATGATCCGCATCTGTCCTATCCTGGTGGCAAAACCGGCAGGCCCGGGTGTAACAGAAATGGGAGAAATCTGGCTGGCATATGACCCGAAGGTGTACTAAAGAGATAGCTATCTTTATTAAGTAGTTGTATAACACGAAAAGTACTTTTTGTGATGTCATTCAAAAGAGTAGATTTTCTAGGAATGTTCCACAGCCCTATTGCGTCAAGTGCATCTAGGGAAGCTTTTTCACATTGTAAGTGAAGATTATCATATCGAGTATCTACTAAGTGTAACCATCTCTTCAGGTGAATGGCGTAATAAAATGTCTGAGGGTCACAAATACCAAAGCCTCCAGATTGGCGTGGTAAGATAAGTCTGGAGAAGGAAAGTCTTGGTCATTTCCCTCGCCACAAAGAGGTAGTAAAGAGAGATCGAATCTTTGTAAAATAAGACTGTGGGATATGGATAGGTAACATTTGCAATAAATACAGCAATTTGGGCATGATATATGTTTTCAGCATATGCTTCCTTCCTATCCACGAGAGGAACGGAACTGACAGTGAAGAGAGCTGTGTTTTGATTTTTTGCAATAGAGGAGGATAATTGGCTGTATATAGAGAGGACAGTTTGCTAGTTATTTGGATACCCAAGTACTTTATCTGGGAGTGTTGCCAATGGAAGGGGGGTATTGATTTAAGTCTTTGGAGATTATTCAAAGGAGTATTGATATTGAGAGCCTCTGATTTGCTGTAATTTATTTTAAAATTGGAGAGTGTACCAAATTTTTCAAATAAATCTAATACTGTAGGAAAAGCTTGCATAGGGTTTGATATCATCAAAAGCAGATCGTCAGCGAACGCTGCACATTTATGGTTGTTATGCCCTATAGAGATTCCTTGTATATCTTTATGTTCTCTAATGGCTTGGAGCAGGGTCTCCATAGTTAGAATAAATAAATAGGGAGATAGTGGGCATCCCTGTCTAGTGCCATTGCTAATAGGGAAGGCTCCAGAGAGGGTTCCATTCACTCTTAGCCGTGCACTAGGTGCATCATATAGCGACATCACAGCCTGTATTAATGGTTGAGGAAAACCAAATTTCTCTAATGTCTTGACTAGGAAACCCCAATTGGTTCTATCGAATGCTTTCTCAGCGTCTGTACTAAGGAGGATCAAAGGTATTCTGTGGAAGATAGCGTGATGTATGATGTGGATTACTCTCTGTGAGTTATGGCACCCCTCTCTGCCTGGAATAAATCCAGCTTGCTCAGGGTGGATCAAATGAGGCATCAAGGTTTTAATTCTATTAGCTAATAACTTTTCCCAGATTTTAACATCTACATTTAGTAGTGAGATGGGGCGATAACTTCCACAATTGGAAGAATCTTTACCGTCTTTGGATATGAGTGTAATATGTGCAGAAAGTGCCTGCGCTGGGATGGGAATCCCTTGTAATAGAGCATTGCACCATTTAAGCATATGAGGTATAAGTGATGGTAATAACTTCTTATAATAGCCAGCCGGGAGGCCGTCTGGACCCGGGCACTTATTGAGGGGGAGGGATTTTAATGTCTTAGTCAATTCTTCCCTAGTGACTGGTGCCGTAAGAGCCGCCTGGGCTTGTAGTGGGACAGTGGGCAAGTTTATAGACTCCAAAAAAGCCGTTATTTGTGCCTCACATGTCACATCAGGTGCCCGCTGATTGCTTTTTAAATTATATAGAGACTCATAGAATTTTCGGAATTCTTCAGCAATATGAGCTGTCTGCGTGATCTTATTCCCTACAGAATTAGTTATGGATTGAATAAATGAGAAATCTTTTTCTTTTTTAACTAGACGGGACATCAATTTATTGCCCTTATCTCCATGAGCATAATATCTGAATTTAGAATATTGATAAGCCTTAGCTGATGTTATATTAAAATGGTCAAGGAGCTGTTTCCTAAGTTCAGTTAACTCCTTTTGGGCAGAGAGCGAAGCAGATCTTTTATGAATCATTTCAAGAGATGCTATTTGTGCTAAAAGAGAATTGAGCATCTTAAGGCGCTCTTTTTTCTTGGCTACACTCAAGGCTATCAGTTCTCCACGTATATACGCTTTATGAGTCTCCCACACAATACTCTGTGAAACCTCTCCTGTGTCATTGAGTTAAAAAAAGAGGCAAAGTTTTTCAGCCAATGATGCAACAGTCACATCTGAGTCTAGTAGGGTTTCGTTTAAACGCCACTGCCATTCTCTAGCTGGTAAGTCAGAGACCTGTAGTGTAATTGTCATAGGTGTGTGGTCTGAAATGGTGATAGGCCCGATATCAGCTTCTTGGATTGAATGAATATGGTTAGCAGAGCTAAATATGTAATCTGATCTCTGGTACGTATTGTGCACTGATGAATAATATGTGAAGTCCTTAGTATTGACATGCAGTAATCTCCAAACGTCAAGTAGTTGGGCATTATGTAAGGCTCGATATATCTTTTTAAGATTTACTTGAGAGACAGCAGAGGTACCTGTAGAAGTGTCCAAAGTTGGATTTAATGCAATATTTAGATCGCCACCCACTATCCTAATACCTTCTGCGAAGCTTTCAAATTTTTCTAAGGTTCCTTTAAGCCATTTGGCTTGATGTACATTGGGAGCGTACAGACTGGCCAGCGTGATGGGAATGGAGCCTAATTTCCGCTTAACAAAGAGAAATCTACCCTCAGGGTCTACATAAGTGACTGAATGAGCAAAGGGGACAGATTTCTTGATTGCAATGCTGGTGCCCCTGGAGGTCCCAACATGGCAGCTGTGATACCAATGACCAAAAATGGATCTGGGAAGGTTAGGAACTCTCCCAGATTTAAGGTGAGTTTCTTGCAAAAAACAAATATCAGTGTGTAGGCGTTTTAAAAGAGAGATAACCTATGACCTCTTTTGTGGAATGTTGAAGCCTCTAACTTTAAAGGAGGTGATTTTTAAAGATGCCATGTTGGGTCTCCAGGTTCACCATGGTCGAGCCACCTGAAAGATTTCTGGGAGATAAAAACAGAGAACAAAGAACAAACCAAAAAACAACAACTTATGTAAAATATGTCACAGAAAAGTAATGCCTTAGCAGGGCTACACTGGAGGCCCTGAAGGCATGTGGCCAGGGGGAAGATATACATCTCTTGGCCTGATCAGAGAGCGCGGGGCCCTGAATCCAAAAAATACAACATAACTAAACATTTAGACATTTAGAACATCTATGGGCAAGGTGTCAAAAGAAAGCAGGGCATAAAGGATATCATGAGGTGCCACTGGACAGTGGTGTGTCCCTTTCAAAAACCCAAAGAGATCCTCTATGAAGCTGTCCTGATTAGGGGTTCAAGTTGACATCTTTTTGCTTTTGGGTGAGCAGGTCTTGGTGACAACGGACCATGGTTCAAGCGGAGGGAGAGGTGGAATCGGTTCCACAGCAACCACAGGTAACCAAGATGGAATATCTAGTGGCTGGGTGTTCAGGAGGTGCCATGCTTGAGGCAAATCAGATGGAGAGCGTATAGTACATCTTTTACAGTTTGCTGCAAATGTGATTCCGAATGGGAACAGCCATTTGTATAGGATCTTCTGGCTTTTCAGTGTGTCTGTTAGCGGTTTCAAGGCCCTTCTTTTTGCCAACGTGGAAGGAGCAATATCATGGAATTAAGATATGTCAGTTTGCTCAAATTGAAGCGACTTACGCTCCCTGGCAGCAGATAGTATGGCTGCAGTATCTTGATAACTGAGTAGGCCGCATATCACATCTCTAGGTGGTTCCTCCGGTTTTGGCACAGGCCTAAGAGATCTGTGTATTCTCTCAATGGAAATATTAGCTGCTCTGTCAGCGCCCAAGAGGTCAGTGAAAATCTCTCTGGCTGTAGACTCTAGTAAACTTTGATTAACTGATTCTGGAAGTCCCTTAACTCGAACATTTTTCCGTCTACTACGGTTTTCCTGGTCCTCAATTAGTGAAAACGCTAAGTTTAGGGACTCAGATTGGGCCGTGGCCTGCTGCTGCATTGCAGCGCTGTGCTGTATAATGGCAGACTGCGCTGACTCAAGAGCCTCTACTCTGTGGCCTACATGGCGTACCTCCATTTTGATGGTCGACAGTTCTTTCAGCACAGGAGCCAAGCCTTGCTTTATGGTTCTTCTCAGAAAGGATCTGGTGACTTGTGCTGCCTTTTGCTCCCCATCGGTGGCTACAGAGTCAGGGATGCTGTCCATGTCTGAGTCTTCATGCGCCTCCTCCACTTGTTCCCGCGCGCCCACCGCCATCTTGAGGGTTCGGGCAGGAGATGCGCCCGACTGTCTCTTTAGGAATTTATCCAAATCTGCCTGTTTCTTTTTCCCCCTTGGGGAGTCTGGTAGGTCCTTAGGGCGATCCCTGCCGATCTTCACCATTGTATAGCTGATATAAAGGTTTTATGGCTGATAATTCAGGGCCCACGCAGCAGGAGCTCAGCAAGCTGCAGCCGTCTCAGTGCGCGGTCAGGCTCCGCCCCCCCCCCGCAATAAATTTTTAAAGATTTTTTGGCTACTTTACTTTTTTACTTTGGCAGTATTATTCCATTGACAAATACAAAATATAGCCCGTCTGTAGCATAGAGAGATTAAAATTTGTTAAAATAGTTAAATAACCCATGATTAGCGTATTGCTTCTGTAAGAGAGTTATATCATCTGCTGGTAAAATAGTAGATTAGTAGAAATTAAGGTAACAGTATTACAGCTCTATTGTTCTATTGATAGGCCTAGATAAAGATGTCAACAGAAGAGCATTATACTTATCAGTGTAATATGTGATGCTCTAATTATGTCACACATTCCCTTTCTGACTGAGAAAGTCAAACGAGGCTGTTTCCCGTGCTCCAAACAAAGGAGGACGTTAAAAGCCAGGACAAGAAGTAGAATGCATAAAGTGACTTATCCAGTAAGCTAATCACCCATGTATTTCATAAAACATATTATATTCACATATAGGCTGCTAATAAAATGTAATGGTAGTGTTTCTTTAAATAGCTATTTTTATTACTGTAATATGTTCAGGCTTCTGCCATTTAAATCCTGCAATCCACTGCATTACAGTGCTATGTAGTTGTAGCCGTTGATATATACATCTAACGCCATTAGATGGTGGATAAAAAACCAAGAATGTCATCAGTAGGCTGACTCTTGTTATAAAATCTTGTTATACTGTTTCATGCATGTACTACTTCTTTAAATGGGTTATCCAATAGTAGAAATACCCCCCCCCCCAATGCCCAGGGCCCTTCTATAGATGATACTTACCTGGTCCCCGGCACCCGCGTCACTGCGGATTGCTGCATCGGCCTGTCATGAGGTTCAAAACATCTAGTGACAGGTGACACAGCCAATAGCAGGTAGCGACAGTGACCAGTCTCCCTAGCATGGCGTGTGGCACTAGGGAGACTTGCTACCGTCGCAGCCTGCCATTGGCTGCTCACCCGTCACTGGATGTTTTGATCCACTCGATAGGGAGATGCAGCAGCGTCTGTGCAGTGATCAGGAGCAATATGGGTGCTTGGGACTGGGTAAGTATCATCTATAAGAGGGATCCATCTTTGAGGGGGGTATTTCTACTATTGGATAACCCCTTTAATGTGTTTAATATGTTATTATTACCTTTACTTATATAAAGGCAGTACAAGCAAAATGACTCAACTAAGTAATTAATTTACAAAGCTATTATTTATAATCAATATACACTCACCGGCCACTTTATTAGGTACACCTGTCCAACTGCTCGTTAACACTTAATTTCTAATCAGCCAATCACATGGGCGGCAACTCAGTGCATTTAGGCATGTAGACATGGTCAAGACAATCTCCTGCAGTTCAAACCGAGCATCAGTATGGGGAAGAAAGGTGGTCTGAGTATTTCAGAAACTGCTGATCTACTGGGATTTTCACGCACAACCATCTCTAGGGTTTACAGAGAATGGTCCGAAAAAAGAAAAAACATCCAGTGAGCGGCAGTTCTGTGGGCGGAAATGCCTTGTTGATGCCAGAGGTCAGAGGAGAATGGGCAGACTAGTTCGAGCTGATAGAAAGGCAACAGTGACTCAAATTGCCACCCGTTACAACCAAGGTAGGCAGAAGAGCATCTCTGAACGCACAGTACGTCGAACTTTGAGGCAGATGGGCTACAGCAGCAGAAGACCACACCGGGTGCCACTCCTTTCAGCTAAGAACAGGAAACTGAGGCTACAATTTGCACAAGCTCATCGAAATTGGACAGTAGAAGATTGGAAAAACGTTGCCTGGTCTGATGAGTCTCGATTTCTTGCTGCGACATTCGGATGGTAGGGTCAGAATTTGGCGTCAACAACATGAAAGCATGGATCCATCCTGCCTTGTATCAACGGTTCAAGCTGGTGGTGGTGGTGTCATGGTGTGGGGAATATTTTCTTGGCACTCTTTGGGCCCCTTGGTACCAATTGAGCATCGTTGCAACGCCACAGCCTACCTGAGTATTGTTGCTGACCATGTCCATCCCTTTATGACCACAATGTACCCAACATCTGATGGCTACTTTCAGCAGGATAATGCGCCATGTCATAAAGCTGGAATCATCTCAGACTGGTTTCTTGAACATGACAATGAGTTCACTGTACTCAAATGGCCTCCACAGTCACCAGATCTCAATCCAATAGAGCATCTTTGGGATGTGGTGGAACGGGAGATTCGCATCATGGATGTGCAGCCGACAAATCTGCGGCAACTGTGTGATGCCATCATGTCAATATGGACCAAAATCTCTGAGGAATGCTTCCAGCACCTTGTTGAATCTATGCCACGAAGAATTGAGGCAGTTCTGAAGGCAAAAGGGGGTCCAACCCGTTACTAGCATGGTGTACCTAATAAAGTGGCCGGTGAGTGTAGATTGTGATTAGAGATGAACGAGCACTAAAATGCTCGGGTGCTCGTTATTCGAGTCGAATTTTTCCCGATGCTCGGGTGCTCGTTTCGAATAACGAACCCCAATGGGAGACTTGAGCATTTTTTGCAGGGGACCAAGGCTCTGCCTAGGGAAGGCTGGGTGAAAACCTGGAAACCTCAGAAAATTATGGAAACACTACGGAAATGGACAGGAAACATCAGGGGCAGCATGCATGGATGCCTCTGAGGCTGCCTAATCCCACCATTACCCCAAATTCTCGGGCAACAGCCTGGTGGTGACCCTCAAGGCAATTGTGCTCACCCAGACCATAAAAATTTATCGTGGCCCTATATGGCTGTGACTACAGATTGACCGAGTTACACTGCAGGAGCAGGCGAAGCACATAAAAATTTATTGTGGCCCTGTATGGCTGTGACTACAGAGTGACCGACTTGCAGTGCAGGAGCAGGCGAAGCACATAAAAATTTATCGTGGCCCTGTATGGCTGTGACTACAGAGTGACCAAGTTACAGTGCAGGAGCAGGCGAAGCACATAAAATTTATCGAGGCCCTGTATGGCTGTGACTACAGAGTGACCGAGTTACAGTGCAGGAGCAGGCGAAGCACGTAAAAATTTATCGAGGCCCTGTATTGGCTGCTGTACTACAGAGTGCCCGAGTTACAGTGGAGGAGCAGGCGAAGCACATAAAAATTTATTGTGGCCCTGTATGGCTGTGGCAACAGAGTGACGAGTTACAGTGCAGGAGCAGGGCGTAAGCACAATAAAACTTTATCGAGGCCCTGTATGGCTGTGACTACAGAAGTGACCGTGTTACAGTGCAGAAGCAGGCGAAGCACATAAAAATTTAGCGTGACCCTGTATGGCTGTGACTACAGAGTGACCGAGTTACAGTGCAGGAGCAGGCGAAGCACATAAAAATTTAGCGTGGCCCTGTATGGCTGTGACAACAGAGTGACCGAGTTACAGTGCAGGAGCAGTTGATGCACATAAAAATTTATCGCGGCAGACTGTTGGGGGTCAGAGGACCAGTACAGTTGGGGGGAACTAAATGTATCGGGCCTGTTGGCTGGACTATCAGAGTGACGAGTACAGTTGCAGGAGCAGGCGAACTGCACATTAAAAATTTATCGTGGGCCCTGATCATGGCGGGCCACGTGACAACACGAGTGATCGAGTTAGACTGACGGTAGCGGGGTAACCACCCAACAAATTTTAGCCTGACATCAAGCATGGCGGTGGACACCACCAATGCCTTTGTCCGACTTGAGAATTGCAGTTCAAATGGCTGTAGGTGAGCCTCCCAATTTTTTTTTTGGGTGTTGGAAGTCACCCTCCGAAAAAAATTGTTTTTGTGTTCTGTGGTTGGACGATACTGAAAAATTGTTTTAGTAGTTGTCTGTAGTTGACGCTCCTGAAAATGGTTTTACGAGTGTTCTGTAGTTTGACGCTCCGGAAAATTGTTTGGCGATGAGAGGCCTGTAGGGTGGCCCTCCCGGAAACATTGTCTTTAAAAGAGTTGCCAGTTGACCCTCTTAAAAAATTCCCTTTTGAGACAGCATTTGGCAATGAAGAGAAGGAGGAGGGGGAGTAGAGGAGAGGAATCGGATACGTAAGGAATCTTATTCTTTAGTTGCTTTCCCACGGAGGAGATTTGAATTCCGGTGAAATCCAGGCTTTGTTCATTTTAATAAGCGTCAGCCTGTCAGCGCTGTCAGCGCTGTCAGTTGACAGGCGTGTACGCTTATCGGTGATGACGCACCAGCTGCACTGAATACCCGCTCTGACAACACGCTAGCGGCAGGGAAGGCCAGCACCTCCAAGGCGTACAGCGCCAGTTCATGCCACGTGTCCAGCTTTGAAACCCAGTAGTTGTATGGAGCAGAGTGATCATGCAGGACGTTGGTATGGTCAGCTAGGTACTCCCTCACCATCTTTCTGTACAGCTCCCCCCTACTCTGCCTAGACTGGGGACAGGTGACAGTGTCTTGCTGGGGTGACATAAAACTGGCAAAGGCCTTGGAGAGCGTTCCCCTGCCAGTGCTGGACAAGCTGCCTGCTCGGCTCTTCTCCCCCGCTACTTGGCCCACAGAACCACGCCCTCTGCCGCTGGCAGCGTAAGATGGGAAGGATTGTTTCAGCTTGTGCACCAGGTTCTGTTGATATTGATTCACTCTCATACTCCTTTCCTCTACAGGGATGAGAGTGGAAAGGTTCTGCTTGTACCGTGGGTCCAGGAGAGTGAACACCCAGTAATCGGTGTTTGAAAAAATGCTTCTAACGCGAGGGTCATGGGATAGGCAGCCTAACATGAAGTCTGCCATGTGCGCCAGAGTCCCAACACGCAAGAATTCCCTCTCCTCAATGGCCTGACTCTCCATTTCCTCCTACTCCTCCTCCTCTTCAGCCCATACACGCCCAAGAGTTAAGAAGGACTGAGCATTGGTACCCTCTTCTGTCTCGCCAACGTTCTCCTCCTCTTCCTCCTCATCCTCATCCCCCTCCTCCGATATGCGCTGAGAAACAGACCGGAGGGTGCTCTGGCTATCAAGCGACGTATCTTCCTCCACCGTCTCTTGTGACAAGCGCAAAGCATCAGACTTGATGCTGAGCAGTGAGTTTTTCAACAGGCAAAGCAGCGGGTTGGTGAGGCTGATAATGGTGGCATCGCCGCTGACCATCTGTGTAGACTCCTCAAAGTTGCTCAACACCTGACAGATATCAGACATCCACGTCCACTCCTCATTGTAAACTTGAGGAAGCTGACTGACCTGACTACCAGTTCTGGTGGAAGTTGACATCTGTCAGTCTACAATCGCTCTGCGCTGCTGGTAAACTGTGGATAACATGTTTAATGTCAAATTCCATCTCGTGGGCAAGTCGCACAACAGTCCGTGAGCTGGCAGTTGTATGCGCCGCTGCTCTGCCCTGAGAGTGGCAGCATCTGTGGTTGACTTGCGGAAATGCGCACAGATGCGGCGCACCTTGGTGAGCAAATCTGACAAATTGGGGTATGTCTTGAGGAACCGCTGAACTATGAGATTGAACACGTGGGCCAGGCATGGCAAATGTGTCAGTCTGCCGAGTTGCAGAGCCACCACCAGGTTACGCCCATTGTCACACACAACCATGCCTGGCTTGAAGTTCAGCGGTGCCAGCCACACATCGGTCTGCGCCGTGATGCCCTGTAACAGCTCTTGGGCGGTGTGCCTTTTGTCACCTAAGCTCAGAAGTTTGAGCACCGCCTGCTGGCGCTTACCCACGGCACTGCTGCTGTGCCTAGAGCTACCGACTGAAGGCGCCATGCCCACGGATGGTAATTCGGAGGAGGAGGGGTTGGAGGAAGAGGCATAGTACATCTGAGAAACCGTGACCGAGGTAGGCCCCGCAATCCTCGGTGTGGGCAGTAGATGAGCGGCCCCAGGGTCATACTCGGTCCCAGCCTCCACCAAGTTAACCCAATGTGCCGTCAGTGAGATATAGTGTCCCTGCCCGGCAGCACTTATTCATGTCCGTGGTTAGGTGGAGCTTATCACTAACCGCGTTGGTCAGGGCACAGATGATGTTCTCTGACACGTGCTGGTGTAGGGCTGGGACAGGACATCGGGAAAAATAGTGGCGGCTGGGGACCAAGTACCGAGCGACAGCCACAGCCATCAGGTTGCGGAAAGCCTCAGTCTCTACCAATCTATAGGGCAGCATCTCCAGGCTCAACAATTTGGAGATGTGGACGTTTAGGGCTTGTGCATGTGGGTGGGTGGAATTGTATTTGCGCTTGCGCTCAAATGTCGGCTGCAAAGACAGCTGAACGCTGCGCTGGGACACATTGGTGGAGGTTGTGGAAGATCGTGGAGGTGAAGGGGTGGTTGTAGGGTGGGAGGTGCACTTGCCGGGGTCCTAGGCAGGGGGTTGACTCGCCGAGCCAGCATGTGACACAGGGAAAGGGTCAGTGGTGTGACCCACAGGAGATGAACGGCCTTGGTTACACTGAGTCGGGGGTTTAGCACTCATATGCCTGCACATGCTGGTATTGTTTAGGCTGGTAGTGGTGGCTCCCCTGCTGATCCTGGTGTGGCACAGGTTGCACACCACAGTCCGTCGGTCATCCTCACTTTCTTTAAAAAACCTCCAGACTTGCGAACATCTAGGACTCGGCACGGGAGCTTGACTCAGTGAAACAGTTGCTGATCTACCTGCTCTGGCCCTGCTTC
>ONZH01013452.1:0-188873 GCA_900303285.1 Rhinella marina
CCTCACATCAGCCTACTGTGCCCCATTCAGACCTCAGATCAGCAGAATGTGCCCCCATCAGACCTCAGATCAGCTACTGTGCCCCCATCAGACCTCAGATCAGCCGTATTGTGCCCCATCAGGACCTAGATCAGCATTTGTGCCCCATCAGCAGACCTCACATCAGCCTACTGTGCCATCAGACCTCAGATCAGCGTATTGTACCCCATCAGACCTCAGATCAGCAGAATGTGCCCCCATCAGATCCTCACATCAGCCTACTGTGCCCCATCAGACCTCAGATCAGCCTACTGTGCCCCATCAGACCTCAGATCAGCAGAATGTGCCCCCATCAGACCTCAGATCAGCCTACTGTGCCCCCATCAGACCTCAGATCAGCGTTTGTGCCCCCATCAGACCTCCGATCAGCATATTGTGCCCCCATCAGACCTCAGATCAGCAGAATGTGCCCCATCAGACCTCACATCAGCCTACTGTGCCCCCATCAGACCTCAGATCAGCGTATTGTGTGCCCCCATCAGACCTCACATCAGCCTATCAGACCTCAGATCAGCAGAATTGTGCCCCCATCAGACCTCACATCAGCCTATCAGCCTACTGTGCCCCATCAGACCTCAGATCAGCGTATTGTGCCCCCATCAGACCTCAATTATCAGCAGAATGTGCCCCCAATCAGTCCTCACATCAGCCCTACTGTGCCCCCATCAGACCTCAGATCAGCGTATTGTGCCCCATCAGACCTCAGATCAGCGTCAGTATGTGCCCCCATCAGACCTCAGCATCAAGATTGTGCCCCCATCAGACCTCAGATCCAGCCTATATTGTGCCCCCATCAGACCTCAGATCCAGCGATCATTCAGTGCCCCATCAGACCTCAGATCATCAGCGTTATTGTGCCCCATCAGACCTCACATCAGACCTCAGATCAGCACAATTGTATGCCCATCAGACAGACCTCAGATCAGCAGATGTGCGTACCCCCATCAGACCTCAGATCAGCCTACTCAGTCAGCAGACCCCATCAGACCTCCTCACATCACTCCTACTGTGCCCCATCAGACCTCATCAGATCCTCAGATCAGCAGAATGTGCCCCATTGTCCTCATCAGAAGACCTCAGATCAGCGTTCAGACCTCAGCCCCATCAGATCAGACCTCAGATCAGCAGTATTGTGCCCCCATCAGACCTCAGATCAGCAGAATGTGCCCCATCAGACCTCAGATCAGCGTATTGTGCCTCCATCAGACCTCAGATCAGCGTATCAGCGATATTGTGCCCCCATCAGACCTCAGATCAGCAGAATGTGCCCCCATCAGACCTCAGATCAGCGTATTGTGCCCCCATCAGACCTCAGATCAGCGTATTGTGCCCCATCAGACCTCAGACAGCTCAGATCAGATCGCGTATTGTTGCCCCCATCAGACCTCAGATCAGCCTACTGTGCCCCATCAGACCTCAGATCAGCGTATTGTGCCCCCCATCAGACCTCAGATCAGCAGAATGTGCCCCCATCAGTCCTCACATCACACCTACTGTGCCCCCATCCTCAGACCTCAGATCAGTTATTGGCCTCCATCAGACCTCAGATTCAGCCTATTGTGCCCCATCAGACCTCAGATCAGCGTATTGTGCCCCCATCAGACCTCAGATCAGCAGAATGTGCCCCCATCAGACCTCAGATCAGCGTATTGTGCCCCTATCAGACCTCAGATCAGTGTATTGTGCCCCCATCAGACCTCAGATCAACGTATTGTGCCCCCATCAGACCTCACATCAGCCTACTGTGCCCCATCAGATCTCAGATCAGCGTATTGTACCCCCATCAGACCTCAGATCAGCAGAATGTTCCCCCATTAGTCCTCACATTCACCCTACTGTGCCCCCATCAGACCGCAGATCAGCGTATTGTGCCTCCATCAGACCTCAGATCAGCGTCAGCGTATTGTGTCCCCATCAGACCTCAGATCAGCGTATTGTGCCCCCATCAGACCTCAGATCAGCGTATTGTGCCCCATCAGACCTCAGATCAGCGTATTGTACCCCCATCAGACCTCACATCAGCCTACTGTGCCCCCATCAGACCTCAGATCAGCCCACCCAGCCACATAAGATTAAAATAAAAAACCTTTCTTACCTGTACCGCGCTGCGGCTGCACTCCGGTGCGGCGCTCCACTGTCTTCCCTGGCCGGCGCACACTATGACCTGGCGCTGCACGCAGATCTGAGGTCTGATGGGGGTCCCTAAATACAAGTGAGCGCTTCCATAATGGAAGCGCTCACTTGTATTCGCCTGATAGTCATCCTTGCTGGGCCCCCCCTGAGTCACTGGGCCCGAAGCCGTCGCCCCCCCTGCCCCCCCGGTAGCTACGCCTCTGGCTGTACAGTCCGGTTTTCAGACTCCCTGTCCTCCGTCCAGCGCAGGGCCTGGATGGACGCAGGGATGTCCTTTTGAACAGCTCCTGCGCTGTGCTGTCAGATAAAGTGACCCTCCCTCCCACCCCTGCAGATGACCTGCGGTTGATCTTACCTTAATTTTTTAAATCCCCATGGGCTGCAGAGTGGGAGGAGACGTGACCAGAGTTGGTCGGGGGCGTGGTTTAATAGAGCCGGGGCGGGTTTTACAGTCCATCTTTTCAGGGTGCCCTGAGTGGCCACCCTATGTATGACCACCCCTCCATTCACTTCCATAGGACTGCTCATTATAGCACTCACACAGTCAGTCCCATAGGAGTCAATGGAGCAAATGTAGTTACTGGATCTATCACCGACATATTCTATAAACGATAGCACCATTATATGAAATTAAATTGATATATACCTAAATATAATATAAATATATAATAACAACGTATTTTGTTTTTACTCATCAAAAATTACAAAAGATTATTCCATGGCTCTTCTATCTTACTTGTATTTCTATTCATGGTAACTCTATGGTAAAAATAACCACCACACAAGAATAAAAACTTTATTGTACATAATTAAAACATAAACATTTATCTTTTATGCATTCAACTCGTTAACTGTTTGTTATCCTTAAAATGTGTAAAAACTCAATAAAAACGTGTTGTAGGGAAGAAGAAGTAAATGGCGCGGTGATCATGTATAGGGACCACCGGTCTGTTCTCATGAGGCTCTTCCTGAACTCCATTCTCAGGATCACTCCCAGTGATGGGACCCCCAGCATTTAGAACTTATCCCCAGTCCTGTGGTCAGGAGAGAAGTAAAAACCCCTTTAATCTCTCTGGGATTTGCACTCACTTCACTAGCACAGTCTATACATAACAATGTCACCGCCATCTCACTTCCTACAAGTAACTGCAGGGTTATAAACTTTTACACTGGACATTTACTTTAACTCTTTAAATGTTTTTTACTGAGGTAAAAATGCATTTCTGATCCACGGGATAGGGGATAAGCATTTGATCGCTTTGGGTCCGACCACTGAGACCCCCACTGATCATAAGAATGGGGTTCTTGATTCTCCCAAATTGAAGCATCTGATTTGAGAATGAGAACAGGGGTCCCAAATGAGTGGAGGGAAAGCCAAGCATGTCCGCTGCCTCTGCATTCATTCTCTATGAGATTGCCGAAGATAACGAGTCCTGTGCTCAACTATTACTGGCGGTCCTATAGAGACTGAAGGGAGCGGAGGCGCACATGATTAAAATGCATAAAACCATCCTGTAATTAATTTTTTAAGGTCATAGTCGGAGATTTTTTAAATGTGGTGCAAAGGAAAACAGTTGCCCATAGCAACCAATAAGATTCCACCTTTCATTTTTCATTTTCCATGGGATCAATCTGGATCCATCTGATTGGTTGCTATGGACAAATAAGTTTTCCTTTGCACCAGATTTGATAAATGTCCCTAACGTGTGCAGCAGTAAAAATGCATTGTGCGAGATGTATCAAAACTGGTACAAAACTATCTTAGTTGTCCATAGCAACCAATCAGATTCCACCTTTCATTTTCAAAAGGAGCTGAGGTGGAATCTGAGTGGTTGCTATGGACAACTAAGACAGTTTTCCTTTGCACCAGTTTTGCTAAATCTCCATAAAGTGTGTTTTCAGCAGGTAATGCAGCAGTAAAAACACATCCAGTTTTTCCAATGTGCTCAAAAACACATCAACCAAGCACCCTTCCCTGTGTAACCCCAGCCTGGCACGAGACAACATAAGAGGAGAAGACGCCATTTCCACCAGTTTTTGGCCATTTTACATGATACATTCCAGGTGACAGAGCGGCAATAGATATGTGCTGTGTGAACAGTGTTATAATTGTGTGGCTCCATAGATTATCTACCTGAGCATCCCTGCTCGTCCTGTATATCGTCTTCTGCTTTCTTGACCTTCTTGGCCCCTTGTCCTGAGCTGAAGATGGCGGCTCTCTTCTTGGCTCCCATCTTCTGGACCTGATGTTTGGTCCTCTTGACTGAAGACTTCCTCCCATCAGCCGATGAGTCCATGGTCCATCTTCTTTTCTTTACTCCTCCTTTCTTCTTCTCGTCCTCCGCATCCATAATATCGCTCTGCTTACGTCCAGCAGACATGTCTTCCTCCGTCGTCACTCACTTCTAACTGTCACTTCCAACTGTCACTCACTGACATCCAGATGTAATCATCACAATTGCCCTGGTCATGTGACCAGCAACTGACCAATCACATTCAAGAGAAAACTTTTATTTTTTCTAATACAGTAAGATCTAATACACTGACATTTATAGATCTGTCAAAGAGCAGTTTCTGTTTCACCAGAGCATCTTATGAGTGACAGTGGTGTACATATATGTGAGAGGGCCTGATGGCAGAGATTAAGGGCTAGTTCACACTTCAGTGTTTGGTCAGTGATTTCCATCAGTGATTTTCAGGTGATATAAGGTGCAGGTTACAAACACAAAAGAAGTGCAGATCCTTCCCTTACACCTCTACACATCTACATCTCTGTGTAGGCTTTATTTCTGGTGTTGACTCACTGATTGAAATCACTGATCAAACACTGACCAAATGCTGATTGTGTGAAAAGGGTTGAAAATTGGCCCTTTCTGATGGTGTTTAACTTTGCTATATCCCAAGTGCATACATAGAAATAGGGCCACATAGCAAAACTTAAATATTCCCTCCAACCCAGTCTGACAAAATAACAGACTTTTATAGGGGAACTCTGTTAATACTGATGCACCATGCATACGGAGGCCATTATCTCTTCCCTGGGGATGAATCTGGCTTAGACTTAGATGCCAGGTCAGAAAGCAGCGCTCTGTGCCTCACTGAAGCCTCACCCACACTGACTTCATAAATATGGAGCTCTGCCCAAACACCTGATTATTTATGTATTTACACCACACAACTGGCTTATAATTCTCTCTCTACAATGTTTATTCACATTTCCCTTCACATTGTAGATGATAACACTGGCTGCCTGCAGCCACCACTAGGGGGAGCTCAGTGAACAGGAATTTACATAGCTACCATTGAACTCAATCTCTCTACACATTGAGGCCAGGCCCTCTTTCACCATGGGCCCCATCGTAGTGCCATAGTCTGCCTCCATAGTGACTACACCACTGCCACAGCCTTATCCACCATCTTCTATCCATGATCCGTCAGTCAGTCCTCTCGTCCCCTTGTTTATAGGAGCTGCTCACCACCCATTACACTAGGACTGTGTTCACACCTTGTTTGTGAGCAGCACCCACTGCCTGTGTAAAGGCACAGTAACAGTGTCATACAATGCAGGACTAATACAAGCTGGATATAACAATTAGATAGTTGTTAATAGGCTCCAACACAAGCTCCACTGCACCCCCCCCCGCCCCCCACCCCAAAATTCTGCTATTGGGGAACCCTCAGTAATAAATAATAGGAAAAGCTGCATAATAACCTCTTCTGCTAAATATTACACCCTTATAGTTATTGGGGTACACGTTATGTAATTCAGACTCATCTTGTATTGTTTGGTCCTGATGAAGGAAGGAGAAGCCATGTGATGGAGATCTCCTGGTGATGGAGGACAATTACCCTTTTATCATCCTTATAACTGGCTGCCTGGTCACATTTTAAAGAAAGAAAGTTAGATCAGCATTACACTGAATAAGAGAATAATCATCACGTACACACAACCTGATTAATCTGATTACCTTCATGGCAGATTTATCATGTTTATGTGAAAACAAAATGTCACAATTTGTTCGTGCAATCATGGTTTTTGCACTGATCATGTCACAAGTGGATGGAACGTTACATGAAGGGGCGTGTCCTCTCACAGTCTGACAGATTTACTATAATTTCCACCAGAAGCTGACAGAAATTATAGCATGAATCTCATAGCTGCCATAGATTTAATTTTCTGCCCCACGGACTAGTAAAAATTTGCCAAATTTTATTAAAAGACCTGACCCTGTTATCAAGTTTCTAACATCTTACACCAACGCACTTTAGGACAAGACCGGTGTATGAAATGCCATTAAACTCCCTCCAAAGAGCGTTCAGCATTTCCTACCTAATAGAATACAACCTGTACTGACAGAAACAAGAAATTATGAGGCCACTCATCCTAAAAATGTTATCACAAGCTCAAGTATCAGACACAATAGTGAGATCAAGATGAAAAGAAAGTGACAAAAAGCCTGAGACAGAATGAACTCAGCAGGTCCTGATGATGGTGAATTCTTGGATGTGGCCATTTGTCTACTGCAAACCTGTGGTCCACCAAGGAGAGCTGCCTACAAAAAATATATAAAAAGAATTAGAACATGAAAATAACACACTTTTTATTAACTGTGTATTACCGCGTGCCTGCACTTTTAACACATTTTTAATTTGTCTTAGTGACATAACAAAGGTTTTTATCAGTGGGGGTGTGAGTGCTAAGACCCCCACCAATCACTGAGACGAGGAGAAAGAATTAGTCACACTGAGCGCTGTCTCTCCTCACTGCTTAAGACGGACTGGAGACGCGGTCATAGACTTTCTATTGAGTCTGTCTTCTATATGGAGAAGAGACAGTGCTCTATGTGGACACTTCTTCCTCCACGTTTAACAATCGGTGAGGGTCTTGGCACTCGGACCCCTACCATGACATCCAAAGTTTGATAAAACAACAGATGCCTTGTAAAGGTCCATTCACACATCTGCATGAATTGTTCTGCATCTGTTCCGCAATTTTGCGGAACGGGTGCAGACCCATTCATTTTCAATGGGGCCGCAAAAGACACTTCCACACTTCCGTTCCGCAGCCCAACAAAAAAATAGAACATGTCCTATTCTTGTCCACAGCCACAGATAAGATAAGGCATTTCTATAGTGCCGGCACATGGCCGGTGTCCGTGTTTTGCAAAATACATGCGGACATGTGAATGGACCCTAAAGGAGTTGTCCCATGATAACTTCTCCCTTATTCATAGGATAGGGGATGTGTCTGATCAGAGGGGGGCAGTGGTCGGACCCCGCTGATCAGATATTTTTCCTCTTCTCACAGGACAACCCCTTTAACTACTGTATTTATTCCTTCATTCAATGGGCAAAACCTGTGGAAAGCTAAAGTGTCATCATATAAAGTAATGGAATGGCAAGTATCATAGGAATGTATAGGAGTCAACCCCAGTGTGTTTCCTCTTCTCACATCAATGAATTTGTTTATAACAATGTGACCATATCATCCAGATGGTGGATCCCAGGGGTATTCCTGGGGTCTCAAAAGATCCGGAGTCCAATTCCCAATGTATATGGTCCAATTCTTTAAAGGGGTACTCCGAAAATTAAGAAAATTAAAATACTTAAATATTATTTCATGATAAATATATTCCCAAATACCTTTCATTAGATATAATGACTCGTTTTGTCTGGGGAGCAATCATTAGGAGAAATAAAATGGCCGCTGTCCTATTAGCACACACCTGTCCTAATCACACAGGAGGACAAGTTACTTCACAACACTGAGGTAAAGAGCTGCCTCATCCTCCTCTCTGCTCCACTTGTCAGGGATTATGATCCTGAATACAGATGATAAGATCTTCAGCTGAATGTCTGTAGGAATTGAATTCCTGAGCAGATGTGGCTAATGAGCAGCAGCACTTTTATGCAGTCTCCATTACCACAGTCTGTCCTCCCTGTACTTCGTGTCTCCTCATGAACTCAATTCCCACAAAGATTTAGCTAAATATCATATTAAACTGTATTCAGGATCAGAATCCCTGACAAGCAGAGCAGAGAGGAGGATGAGGCAGCTCTTTGGCTCTGTGTTCTCAAATAACTTGTCCTCCGGTCTAATCAGGACAGGTTTTGTGTGTACTAATAGGACAGCAGCCATTTTGTTTCTCCTAATCATTGCTCCCTAGACAAAACGAGCCATTATAACTAATGTAAATTATTTGGGAATCTATTTATAATAAAATAATATTTACGTATTTTCATTTTCTTAATTCCCGGAGAACCCCTTTAAAGGGAACCTGTCATCTCCGAAACACCCCCTGAACTAGAGTAAGTGTTGTATAGTGTAAGTGATGCTGAATCCGAATATGTAAGTTTTATCTTCATACTCACTTCCATTCCGACGCTGTGCTCCCACAAACCTGCAGTAAAATGCACTCAGGTGCACTCAATATCAGGAACTGATATTTTTTTCTTATTTTCCTACTCTAAAACCTAGGTGCGTCTTATGGGCCGGTGCGTCTTATAGGGCGAAAAATACGGTACTTTTTTCCCCACTGTATTCTCTGTCATCATCTTCTCCATTTGGTCCAGACAACTTCTGTCAGCGGCGCCTCGTCTCTGCAGAGACACACAGACATCTTAGCTTCCTCACTTTTCAATCATCATCCCCCAACCTCAAGTCCCAACAGACTTATCCTGCTGCTCGCTGTGCGCTCGATACCCTCAAATACCATCCTGAAGAAAAATTAGTGCCATACAGAGAGTCCCCCTATAGTAATAGTGCTCCTCCAAGTCCCATCAATAGTAATTCCCCTAGAATACCCTCATTAGTAATATTCCCCCTACAGTGCCCCCAACAGTAATAATGCTCCCCAAGTGTGCCTCTCTTAGTAGAAGAGCCCTCCAGTATTAATAATGCCCTCACAGAGCCCCAGTACAAATAAGGCCCCCTATAGTGCTCTTAGTAGATGTAAGGAGGATCTATAAATCACTGCTATAGAGCCACCAGTAGTAATAAGAACGGCTATAATATCCTCTGTATATAAAATGTCCCTGGGGGCGTGGCCTGACCGGGCATGTAAGCAGACGCATGGTGTGGAGCTCCTGACTAAGTCTCCTGTATACTCCCCATTTACCTGCAGATTTATTGGAAAACTTATCATTAGCCTGTGTGGGATTGCTCCCTCTGCGACCTGGTCCCTTCCAGGGGCGATATGACGTGCCAAAAGACCAGAGAAAAGGAAGGAAAGGGATGCAGTCTCTCTACACCAGCTAAACAACATGGCGCCGCACAAGCCTCAAAAATGTCAGAAGTGGCTGTGTGGCTACAAAAGTTTGCCCGCTCCTCGACACTCTCAGCAAGCGTCACAAATCTGGAGGTGGACAAGGCGTCTGAACTTAAGGTTGCCACTGGGAATGATTGCCTTTGCCCCATAACACTCACAGAGATGGAGGTCAGTACAGTATCGGACAAGGATGTCTTTGCGGCGCTTACCTAGTTGAATACGCATATGGGAGGTCTCAAGGAGGATATTCTTATTATCAGACAAGACATGAGGCAAGTGAAGGAGCGGATTGGTGAAATGGAGGGCAGACTAAATGCCGTAATTGCACTGTTAGAGCAGATACTATGTTATTTCCATTAGTCCTTATCTACATTAAGGGATCAGGAATTTCTTTTTCCCCAGCTTCTCTAATGCAGGGAGAAATGTCTGCTATGTTAGCGGGTTTGTTTGGGTGGGAGGGGTGAGTTCGGCAAGACATTATGTATGTTTTATTTTGGCAAATCACGGAAAAAGTTGCACTACAACGGTAAATGTAAATGGCTAAACCCTCACGCTGATGTTAAAATGAGACTTTCGCCAATATATCCTTATATCAAGAACATACCGGAGCCCGAGCACCCCGTCAAGGTATCTCAGAGTGGCTCGGGACCTAACGCTAACCTACCTATGCCATATGGGCAATTACAGAAGGAGCATATAGGCCGACACACAGCAACCTACTCCTAGTTACCTCCAGCGTGAGATCACACATACAATGGGAGGAGGGAGGAGACTGTGAGGCCCACCTACCAATGACTCATGTGACTCAGGCTGCACAGGTGTACAAGAATGTTACCATAAGATGTAAGTAATGGTACATTCAAACCTGGAGTTGCCACACCTCCAGGTGTAAACATACTAACACAATCACGGAAAAAAGTGGTCTAAAATGGCAGAAAAGTGCTCAAAACCCCATATGCTGTAGCACATATCAAAAAGGGGGAGCAAATCCTGCACATGTGATCCGTTGCTAACAGCAATCCCCAGCAAAAATGCATACAATGGAGGATGCCTACAACGGATCACATGTACCACAAAAACATCCTACACAAGGTAACCAATTGTGCGGATGTGACAAACTATATAATCAAGCAAATCACGGAAAAATGTGCACTACAACAGTAAATGTAATTGATAATATATGGCTAAACCCTCACGCTGATGTGGCAACTCCAGGTCTGAATGTACCATTACTTACATCTTATGGTAACATTCTGATGCACCTGTGTAGCCTGAGTCACATGAGTCATTGGTAGGTGGAGCTCACAGTCTCCTCCCTCCTCCCATTGGATGTGGGATCTTACGCTGGAGGTAACTAGGAGTAGGTCGCTGTGTGTTGGCCTATATGCTCCTTCTGTAATTGCCCATACGGTATAGGAAGGTTAGCGTTAGATCCCGAGCCACTCTGAGATACCTTGATGTGGTGCTTGGGATCCGGTATGTTCTTGATATAAGAATTGAGCGAACGTGCTCGTACCGCTCAGCTCCCCTGCGCTCGCATGGGCGCAGGCAGCCGCTTCCGTCGGGTGAGGAGGACAGAAGCGGCTGCCTGCGCCCATGCAAGCGCAGGGGAGCCGAGCGGTACAGTGCTCGTTACGAACACGTTCGCACATCTCTAATAAGATTATATTGGTGAAAGTCTCATTTTAACATCAGCGTGAGGGTTTAGCCATGCATTATCAATTACATTTACCATTGTAGTGCACCTTTTTCTGTGATTTGCTTGATTTTATAGTTTGTCACATCCGCACAATTGGTTATCTTGTGTAGGATGTTGTTGTGGTACATGTGATCCGTTGCAGGCATCCTCCATTGTATGCATTTTTGTTGGGGATTACTGTTAGCAACGGATCACATGTGCAGGATTTGCTCCCCTGTTTTGATATGCACTACAGCATATGGGGTTTTGAGCACGTCTCTGCCATTTTAGACCATGTTTTTTCCATGATTATGTTTTATTTTGGGCTGTGCAATGGCTCTCTCTGGGTGAGCAGCATTGGGCTTGTTCTTTTCTGGAGATGGTTTGATGATGGGTTCCCTCAAGATTATTGCCTGGAATGTGCGGGGAATGGGCCAGAACTCTAAAAGGCATGATGTCTTTTGAGCTTTGCAAACATACCAGCCAGCAATCCTCTGTCTTTCTGAAACACATCTTACTCCTGACAAAACCCATCTGATTCATGTGGATGGTGCATGAGTTTCACTCTACTCCGCACATGCACAGGGAGTTAGTATCCTGGTACATAGAGCTCTCCCCTTTGCTGCTAGAGATACTTGTATTGATAGTGAGGAATGGTTTGTATGTGTTGAATGCTCCCTACTCCACTTTAACCTGATATTGATGGCGGTATACGTTCCCCCACCATATTCTAATGAGATTCTGAAAAGAATTCTAGCATTCACAGCTAAATGTCCTAATGTACCAATCCTGTTGGTGGGAGACTTTAATATGTATTTGGATAGGTTCCTAGATACGTTTCATCCAGTTGTCTGTGATCATGGTACCTCCCCACCTCACTGGCTAGGTTACTGTCGGAGGTTGAATTATGTGACCTATGGAGAGTTATGCACCAGGGAGAGAGGCAATACTCGTGCCACTCCTCCTCACATAACTCACTGTCCAGAAATGATCTGGTGAATGTCTGATCATTCCCCAGTTCTGATACAGCTGCATCTAGGGAATTTGGGACAAGGTCCAAGGCCCATATGGCGTCTGAACCTGTTCTGGCTCCATCTAGTGGACACGGGTACTGCAATTTCTAGTGCCATTGTAGACATTTTCAGTCACAACATAGGGTCTGCATCTGGACCCATGGGACACAGGGAGTAGGCAGTACTTCACTTGACGCAGCTGAGACTTTTAATAGCGTTGAGAGGGAATACTTATGGGCAGTTATGTTTTGGCCCGGTTTTCCTAAAGTTAGTGAAATTGCTTTATAATGAACCAAGAGCTAGAATCCAGGTCAGTGGGTGACATGAATCTAAAACAACAGCTTAGTGAACCCTAGTGTATATGGAACTCCGAGGCAGATGGATGGTCACTGCACTAAAATTGCATTGTCAGAAAAGGCTTCGATTTTTGCAGCAGTATCCATATTGGACCTCCGCTGACTGGTAAAGTGTTTAATTCTCCAGTGAGTCATGTTTTTTGCTTCCTTGAGTGTCAAGAGAGAAATATCAGAGAACAAACATCTTCTAAATATTGCTGAAAGAACACAAGCTTGTGATGGAAATTATGGTCTGGGGAATGTTTTTGTGACCTTCTCTGGGCCCACTTATCCATGGGGAAGCACTCTCAACTGATCTGGGTATGAATCTATCTTTGCAGATCACACAAACCTATATACACTAATTGTCTTCCCGAGGTTGAATGGGATCTTCTAGCAAGACAATGGCAAAAAAAAATATCTAAATTCCTTCAAAAGTCCAATATTGTGATAATTGTGACACGTCACTGATATCAATCCAGTAGAAAGACTTATAGCTGAAACGACCGCTGACCTCAATGGATATCCTGAGACTTGTGGTTCCACAATGTCCATGGGTGTTAGGTGCACAATAGAAGATACTGCAATACAGTACATCCATGTTAGGAAGAAAGAGCATCGCACTTGCCTTAGAATGAATTCACCTTTGTTTATTAGCTCCACAGCGGGTACATATCACGGGTACAACTTAATAGAAAATATGGCAAAATCTATTTAGTTCCATCTCTGCTCCAAACAGAATACAATCATCTTAATTGTAGAAAAAAGCTCAGTTCAGATTTGCATGCTTTCAACCAGTCAGTACTGCTTTGTTACTTTCACTGTCAACTGGAAAAATGTTAAACTGGTTTGTAAGTAAGCATACTATTATATAGGGTAGGTGTCCAAAACATTTGCCTATCTGTCTTGTGAAAATACGGACCTCTAATCCTGGAAAATGCTTTTTTTGTGGACTGTGGCCACTTTATTGGTGTACCATTGCTTTGGCAATAAACTGCCAGGCCTCTCCTCCTTGCTTGATCAACAGTCCCTAACATTTCAGAGCTGCCACGTGCACAAAATTAAGTGGCCCCACCCATGGTGCACTAAAAACCTTATTTTCATAAAAATAAAAAGACACATTTCTCAGGATTAGTTGACTGTAATTTCATAATATAGATAAGGTTATGTTTTGTGTGGTCTTCCCTACATGAAACTGATGAAAAAAACAGAGAGTGGTTAACTATTTTAATCTTTGATATATAAAATGAAAACACATTTTTTCAGATTTAAAAAAGGTAACTTTTTGTGACACCTACAGGGTTTGTGCAAACCTCCACCCCTTCTCCTCCAGGCCTGAGATGGTCCGATGGGCTGCCACAGTGTCAACATCCAGGTTGACATTACAGCAGCCAACATTGGCCACAGCGGAGATTAGACCCCCTTAAGTTATGACAAGTGGTCACATGGCACAAGGGAATCCAATCTCTGCTGTGGCCAGTAATTGGCTGCAGCAATGTCAAACCATATGTTGACATTGAGGGATCCCAGTGGAGCATTGTAGGCCTAGAGGAGAAGGAGTAGGGAGCCAGTACTGGGAAGCAGGTAAGTAATCTTTCCTTTACAGGTCCAGCCTAGTGAGGTGTAGGTGTTGTTAAAAGCCCCCCCCATTCTTACACAACCTCTTTAAGAATGTTGCTCTTTGTTATTGAACAATGAAAGTAACAGAGCAATACCAACTGGTTGAATAGGTGCAAATTTGAATTGAGCATTATCAACTTCGATGATCCAAATCTGTTTGGAGTGGGAATGGAACTGAATTGATTTTGGTATATTTTTATGACATGTGACAAGTATACACCAGTAGACCAAGTGACCATGGTGGCCACATGTCTTTGCTCAACATATGTTCTTCTGTGAATATTGCATGAAGTCGATACAGGATATTGTGCAACATTTGGCAAGTCGCTGTCTTGCTGAAAGAAATAGCTCATGATTAGCCAACTAGGCATAGAGTTGCTTGAATATATCCAAACACACAGTTGTGTTCACATTTTCATCAAGTATACTGGACCCACAATTATGGGTGGTTTCTATTATGTAAGGACCTCAACGTTATTTCAGAACTAAATTGGTCCTCAAAAAAGTTGGTTTTGAAAATTTCATAGAAAATTTGAAAAATTGCTTCTTAAATTCTAAACCTTCTAACGTCCTAAAAAA
Organism: Rhinella marina; assembly: GCA_900303285.1. NCBI lineage: Eukaryota > Metazoa > Chordata > Amphibia > Anura > Bufonidae > Rhinella > Rhinella marina. The sequence goes on from ONZH01013452.1 coordinate 14,666, forward strand.
ATAAAATGTCATTTTCAAAATGATGCCAACATAAAGTAGCCATTTGGGGAGTGTTAAGTAATAACTATTTTATGATGTATCACTATCGCTCTTTAATTCAAATTTTCTGTAACTTTTGGAATTTATTTTTTATAATAGAATGGTAAAACATATCTCCTGAAGTTTACCCCTAACATCAAGTACGAGATGTCACAAGAAAACAATCTCAGAATGGCTAGGATAAGTAAACACATTCCAAAGTTATTAATCACATAAAGTAAGACATGTCAGATTTGCTAAATTAGGCTTGGTCATGAACGGGAAAAATTGCTTTGTCCTGAAGGGGTTAATGTTTGCATAACAGACATCCGGTATAGCTTCAGGTGAGGTGCCTTCAGTACACTTCAACCTGTTCTGCTGACGTGCTGCTAATGGGATAATGTTCAATTTCGCTTCTCACAATCCTCTACTAGATTGTTGAGTGTCCGAACACATGTATAAAGGAAACAGTGCTCAGTTTTTTTGTGGTTCATCCTGTGCTATAAATATTAGGGATTAGACCAATTGTAGATGACCCTATTCTGCAGAGCTTTTCAAAAGACATTGAAGAAGAAACCTGCATGGAGCAAAACAAGGTCATACCAAAATGAACTGATAGAATGCATGTCAAATGAATTATAGTATAGTATGTGTAGCCATCTGCAAATCTGATTAACATTCATTGCCTGTCTTCTTCGGTCTCCTTCTACAGGCTGCTCTGCAACTCTTATTTCATTGACCAACAAACACTGAATTTTTTCTTTCAAACTCTTTAAGTCTGTAGGCTTCAAGACTCTAACACTGCTTCCCGTGGTGCACTAACTAAATAACACATGTATCATGTAATAATAATGTTATTGCAGTAAAATGCTTTTGCTAAAATTGAATATTATCTTGCAATAATACGCAAAGCCTTCAATAACGGGTATAATGCAATGAAATGCCCAATTACAAATGGTAATTTGAAGTTAGTTTTTAGGAAAAACAAATGGGTAATTGCTCAGCATGTGCAATACAAAGTATGCTATTGGGGGGGCTGGCAATAAGCCTATGAACTGTAGAAACTTTTTTACAAATAAAAATCTGGCAGGTTGATCACACAGAAAAATATGAGTTTCTCTGAGGATTCTGTAATGCAAAACTTGCCAGCAAGCTGTATGAAACAACTTGGGCAGTGACCAGTCCCTAACTCTCTAGGCTAAGCTTTCTCTAATAAAACTTTAATATCTACCCAAATATATCACCATATTCTACCCCTATAGTGCCACTATGTTGTCCCTACAGTGTCCCTAGTAACTGGCTTGTTTCTGCAATAGCTTTTTGGCAGATACTGCCACAGGATATCCTTTCACAAGTCTAGCTGGGTACAAGTGGCATTTCTGAGCGGAAGGACTTGCCTGCATACTGCACCCTGATTAGCTTATCAGGAGGTCTATCAGCCTCTCAGCCAGTCAGGACAAGCCCCCTCACTTCCTCCCAGTGTCATGTGATCCTTCATCTTTTTCTTCCCTCCTGTTTTCCCCAACAATTTTTACAGTAAAATGGCACTGGTCACAGTTTTTACTCAATTCATCCGAAATAAATTTAAAAAAACGATATGTTTAGCAGGCAAATTATTCTAAAATTCATAATGAACTCGATTAATTTAGATTTGTTATCTTTCTTTTACTCCATATATTGAATCACTTGCACATTCATTCCAACTGCACCCCTCAAGCATGTCAAGAATCCACCTAAGTGCACTCCTACTGTCCAGCCACCAGAGAGGCCGGCGCTTTTTCCTGTAGTGTGCACGACGACATGGATTGCATGGTGGTCGTAACCATGGAAATAAGCAGTGTATAGTGTGATGGAAAAATAAATCAAGCCAATAAAGGAGGCAATATGGACAATCACAATACATTAGTAAGTGTCTTGTGTTAACTTCCTCTACATGATTCATGCCACTTACTGAAGTGAGACAACCCCTTTAAGATCTAGATTTAAGTCAGTGCCTCATAGGAATGAATGAAGAATCCCTCAAATGCTCTGGGATCCAGCACATCTCATCAGGGTTCACAAGATTTAACTACCAAAAGTAACGATGGCAGCAAATCTAATATATAAAGCTGAGTGTATGTATGTATATACACTCACCGGCCACTTTATTAGGTACACCTGTCCAACTGCTCGTTAACACTTCATTTCTAATCAGCCAATCACATGGCGGCAACTCAGTGCATTTAGGCATGTAGACATGGTCAAGACAATCTCCTGCAGTTCAAACCGAGCATCAGTATGGGGAAGAAAGGTGATTTGAGTGCCTTTGAACGTGGCATGGTTGTTGGTGCCAGAAGGGCTGGTCTGAGTATTTCAGAAACTGCTGATCTACTGGGATTTTCACGCACAACCATCTCTAGGGTTTACAGAGAATGGTCCGAAAAAGAAAAAACATCCAGTGAGCGGCAGTTCTGTGGGCGGAAATGCCTTGTTGATGCCAGAGGTCAGAGGAGAATGGGCAGACTGGTTCGAGCTGATAGAAAGGCAACAGTGACTCAAATTGCCACCCGTTACAACCAAGGTAGGCAGAAGAGCATCTCTGAACGCACAGTACGTTGAACTTTGAGGCAGATGGGCTACAGCAGCAGAAGACCCCACTGGGTGCCACTCCTTTCAGCTAAGAACAGGAAACTGAGGCTACAATTTGCACAAGCTCATCGAAATTGGACAGTAGAAGATTGGAAAAACGTTGCCTGGTCTGATGAGTCTCGATTTCTGCTGCGACATTCGGATGGTAGGGTCAGAATTTGGCGTCAACAACATGAAAGCATAGATCCATCCTGCCTTGTATCAACGGTTCAAGCTGGTGGTGGTGGTGTCATGGTGTAGGGAATATTTTCTTGGCACTCTTTGGGCCCCTTGGTACCAATTGAGCATCGTTGCAACGCCACAGCCTACCTGAGTATTGTTGCTGACCATGTCCATCCCTTTATGACCACAATGTACCCAACATCTGATGGCTACTTTCAGCAGGATAATGCGCCATGTCATAAAGCTGGAATCATCTCAGACTGGTTTCTTGAACATGACAATGAGTTCACTGTACTCAAATGGCCTCCACAGTCACCAGATCTCAATCCAATAGAGCATCTTTGGGATGTGGTGGAACGGGAGATTCGCATCATGGATGTGCAGCCGACAAATCTGCGGCAACTGTGTGATGCCATCATGTCAATATGGACCAAAATCTCTGAGGAATGCTTCCAGCACCTTGTTGAATCTATGCCACGAAGAATTGAGGCAGTTCTGAAGGCAAAAGGGGGTCCAACCCGTTACTAGCATGGTGTACCTAATAAAGTGGCCGGTGAGTGTATGTGTGTATGTCCGCTAAAGGAATCTGCACCGTCACAGCTACAATCACGAAATTTGGCACACAGGTACATCAGGTGTCCGGGAAGGTTTTAGACCGGTCTCAGCTCTCCAGGATGTACCATTCCTGAGATATTCCCAAAAATGCATTAGCCAAAAATGCATTAGCAATAAGCCTGGTCACATGACCCTTATCAGCCAATAGAAGCTTGCAGGCAGTTAGTCTCCACACACGCTGTTTCATACCAGGTTTCCATAACAACCCAGCCATTTTCCTTCACTGCTGTAGGTGAGCTTTAAAGGGGCAGAGCTCTGTGGATGACACTGTTAAAGGGGTATTCCAGTTATCATAAATATAACTTATGTTTTAGACTAATTGATCATCAATCATTACCTAATATAATGTGAATTTCACATATTTACCATTCAGTAGTAATAAAAGATGTTTTCTTCCACTGCTACCCAATGTGTTTTCTCATAAATTACCATGAAATCGACCTATAATTCAGGGCACCCTCGAAAGGAGAACGTAAAAGCCCATCCCCAGGCCCAGCTAAGCCACACCCCGGCCCCAATCAGGCCACGCCCACTCCCACTCCGGATCCAACGGCGATTGAAAAAAATGAAGGTAAAAATCAACTTCTGTCAGCTTGAAGGGTGAGAGGGAGAGTGACTTTCTCCCTGCAGCTCATGCTCCGAATGTAAAGTGCTGCTGTCTGAGAGTGAGCTGTTCAAGAGGACATCCCTGTGTCCGTCCAGGCCCTGCGCATGATGGGGAGCCAGAAAACCGGACTGTCCAGCCTAAAACCGGACCTCTGGCCACCCTAGGGGCAGGCTGATAAAGGTGGGCCAGACATCTGGTTTTAGGCTGGACAGTCCGGTTTTCTGGATCCCTGTCCTCTGTCCGGCGCAGTGCCTGGACGGACGCAGGGATGTCCACGCTTTCAGTAGCTCACACTCAGACAGCTTCTCCTCTGTGTCTTCATGGTGCCGGGGGCGTGGCCTCATGTTTAGGGGTGTGGCTTCATGGAGACCAGGGACGTGGCTTTACATTTGGGGGCATGGTCCCCAGTGAGGTCTGGCTTTCTGGGGTGAAGACAGTGGCCAATCTAGCTGCTGTGGAGGTCACAGTTAAAGTTAAAGGGGAGGGCACTGTGGGTCCTTCTGCTAGTACATCTATAAATCTAAATGTCTGTTAAATATGTATGGGCTTTTTTTTTTATTCCACCATGAAATACATTCAAGGTTGAATTTTCCCTTTAAACACTACATATCCTAGCCAGGGCGCACCTTTTCTTTAGCAAAAACCTTTTCTCTGTCATCATTTCTACCTTATTTCTCTGTCATCATTTCTAAAAAGTTTAAACATAGCGATTCTGCATATCATATTGAAACTATCAGTCAGTGCATCCTGGCTTGGATTCCTGCTTTATGTAGCATCGAAAGCATTACACGATGTGTTAACTCTGACTTGTGAAATGTTTCTGAACTTGAAGTCTCTGATTTGTCCACTGGCCAGGTGCCAAGAACGTGCTCATGTGGAAACTGCTAGCCACAAGATTAAGATCTGACAGAGATGCAGAGGCAAGCAGCGCTGCCCTGCCAACGACTGATCCATTTTACTGGAATACCGTGCGCATGAACTGACATAATTCTTTCAAGTTTTAGAAGAATTATTTTCGCCCTGAGAGATTAGAGATTCCTGTACACAGATAGAGTGATTACAGTAACTGGGCAGTGGATTATAAAAGCATACATGTAATTATTTAGTTAACATAATGGTGTTCAGACAATGGCTATCCAAGTAATCCATAAGGGATATGGCACATTTTTTATTTCATTTTTGATACCTCAACATACTATAAGCAAACACGTCTTAACTTTTTCTAATTTTAGATAATGAAGCTTTTATTTGGCAACTACAGCCCATTAATATATTTCAATTTACTAAGCTGGGAACATTAATTCTACTGTCCTAATGGCTGAGGCGATCTTGGAACCATTTAAGATGTCAAAATTGAAAATGAATTGCCAGCTTCTACTATGATTGACTATATAGCTTACTTTCCATTATACTACAGAACTGGAGTCTTAAAGACATAGTATAATTGTATAGCCTTCGTATTAATTCCCGTATTACTGACATGCCATAATGATTTATCTTATGAAAATAACTTTACAAATAACTTTCTGAGTTTTCAAAGTCAAACTTACTTTACCTTACTTGAAATACTCCAACTGGGAAAAAAGGCGAGATAATCAATGCTGCCGACCTGAAACAATAAGAACCATTGGAAATAATACTTATTGGTAAGATTACACGTTTCAACTCAGGACCGCTGTCTTCATCAGATAATGTGATGATCTGTTGTGGAGATGCCTGGTTTCAGTATCTGATTAGAGGTGGCTGCAGCTGACTAAAACATACATGGTAAGCGCTTCTCGGTGTTGTCCCTGTCCTGTACAAGTGCAATAGGTGAGTGTTCCTGGAGGAAATTATTATCTATGTGCTAATGAAACTACAGTAGTGTTGAGCGAACATGTTCGGCCGAATATGGTATTCAGCTGAACATGACGGCGCTCGGGTCCACGCGGTGTTCGGCCGAACACCGCGTGTGCTCGAGCACCATGCTCGAGTCCCCTTCCCGCACGCTAATTAGCCAATTAGCGTGCGGGGAGGTACTGGCATTCAGTGTAATGCCAGTAGCCATGTTTGCTACTGGCATTACACTGATTGGATGGCCAGGAACGCGTCATCGGGTGCTATAAAGCACCCGGTGACATGTGACCGGCTCATACCGAGTCAGGGAGAGCTGCTGCAAGGAGGGACAGATAGTGTAGGGAGAGAAGAACGCTAGGCAGGGATAGTATTTCTTTTGTAAAGACCCAAAAGCCCTTTTAAGGGCTATTATATCTTGCTGCAATATATATATATATATATATATATATTTTTTTTTTTTAAGGGGTTAAAAATTGTGCAAGGTGGCCTGACATTAACGCCACCTACGCAGCTGGTGCATGGTGTATTACTCTCTGTATACTTTATACCTGACATCCTTTGCTATTTTTTCTGCTGTTAATTACGTCCGCAGTATCTCTTTTGCGTCTGCTGTATAACATTTGCGCAAGGAGGCACATATAGTGTAGGAATAGGATTTGGCTAGGCAGGGCTAGTAGTTCTGTTCAAATAACACAAAAGTCCATTGTTATATCTGGCTGCATTTTTTTTTAAATTTTGGGGCAAAAAGAACGCAAGTGTGCCTGACACTAATACCACGTGCACAGCATGTGCATTAGAACCGTTCTGTAGTCTATATACCTGACATCCGTTGCTATTTTTTCTACCGTTAATTAAGGCCGCAGTACCTCTTTTGCGTCTGCTGTATAACATTTCCGCAAGGAGGCACATATAGTGTAGGGATAGGATTTGGCTAGGCAGGGCTAGTAGTTCTGTTCAAAAGACACAAAAGTCCATTGTTATATCTGACTGCATTTTTTTTTGTATTTTGGGGCAAAAAGAACGCAAGTGTGCCTGATGCTAACACCACGTGCACAGCGTGTGCATTAGAACGGATCAGTAGTCTATATACCTGACATCTGTTTTTATTTTTTCTACTGTTAATTAAGGCCGCAGTTATTCATTTGCGTCTGCTGTATAACATTTGCGCAAGGAGGGACTTATAGTGTAGGGATAGGATTTGGCTAGGCAGGGCTAGTTGTTCTGTTCAAAAGACACAAAAGTCCATTGTTATATCTGGCTGCAATATATTATTTTTGTGGTGAGTTAAAAATTGCGCAAGGTTGCCTGACCTTAACACCACCTTTTCAGCGTCTGCTGTCTAACATTTGTGTATCCCAAATAACAGAAATCCGGTGTATTTTTTTCTGTGGCTATTGAAGGCGACATTACTAATGTCGCCGTGATTAGTGGCAGAAAGAAACGCAATAAATGTCTGGTACATAGGAGAAACATACATTGTCCTGCACATGTAATGTCACCGTGACTAGCAGCAGAAAGAAACGCAATAAATGTCAGGTACATAGGAGAAACATACATTGTTCTGCACATGTAATGTCACCGTGATTAGCGGCAGAAAGAAACTCAATAAATGTCAGGTACTTAAGAAAAAATTTTGACCATCAAGAAAAACAATATTGCAGCCAGATATAACAAAAGTCCTTAAAAGGACTTTGGGGTCTTTTCAACAGAACAACTAGCCCTGCCTAGCCAAATCCTATCCCTACACTATCTGTGCCTGATTGCGCAAATGTTAAACATTATATGAATAACGGCAGTAAAAAATACACTGGATGTCAGGTATTTAGGATACAGAAAGGTTATCCTGCACATGCAGCACAGGTATGTGACATTACCTGCGCTGCGTCTGCTGCATAAAGTTTGCTCATTCAGTGAAATTTTTCTGCTCATACACCAAAAAAAATCTGCGCAACTGTACTTTTGACAAACTTGCATATATACCATTTAGTGTACGCAAGACGAGCAGTAAGGGACAGGGAAGTGGGCGTGCTGCTGATGGTGCACGGTGGGCGCGGTGAAACACTGTCTGTTGGCAGAGCACAAGAAACAAAGTCATCCAAAATTCCTAGCTTCATGTCTCAGTTTGGAGGGCGGCGCAAGACAGGTTCTTGTTAGGTCAACATGTCAGGAGGAGGACCAGAGTGAGGTTAATTTTTTGGGTTAAAAAATTAGGGGCGAGGGCCTGCTGGTGAACCTCTTAAATATTTAAAGGCGAGGGCAGCCTAATAAGCAGTTTGATATGATGGAGGAAGAGGACGAGAAGAGGAAGGGGTTCATGGAAATACAGTGTATTCAATACACCTTAAAAGCCACATTTAAAGTTCCTTTATGTTCAGCCGCTTTCCTCTGGTGGGGTAGCGAAGTCAGGGGCAATCCAGGCCTTGTTCATTTTGATTAGCGTCAGCATTTTCAGTTGACAGGCGGATGCGCTTAGCAGTTATTATGCCCCCCAGCGGCACTAAATAACCGCTCCGACAAAACGCTGGCGGCAGGGCAGGCCAGCACCTCCAAGGCGTAGAGCACCAGTTTGTGCCACGTGTCCAGCTTAGACACCCAATAATTATAAGGCACAGAGGGATCGCTGAGGACATTGTCAGCTAGGTACTCCTTTACCATTTTCCAAAACTTTTCACTCCTAGTTGTGACACTAGGCCGCTTATCAGAACCTTTTCCACATGCAGCGCTGTCCGTCTTTATTGTGAGCAGGTAGAGTTCCAGCACGTGCTCAGGTCGTACAGCAGTCAGTGAGCTGGCAAATGTAAGGGCTGCTGCAGCGTTGCCAGACCCCGGGAAGCTGTAGGTGACTTTCGGAAATGGGCACCTTCACCAGCAGCTCAGGCAAATTGGTGTAGGTTTTGAGAAACCACTGAACCACTAAGTTGAAGCAGTTGTTTGGCCTGAGGGAGACTCCTGTTCGTCCTTCCTGTTGGAGGAACAGGTATTTACCACACCCTTTTCCCTCAGGTGTTTCTGGTGTGGTAATTGTCCCTCCCCTATTTATTGCTTCTTCTCCCACTATTCCTTGCGGTTTATAGCTTCAGTTGTTGTTGTCTTGAGCAGTAGTTTGGGTCTCAGCTGAGATCCTGGAGCCTCCATTTCTTAATTGAAAGATAAGTTTCCTTTTCCCTTCTGTGTGTTTTGTTACTTTTCCCTGTTGTTTTGTTATTAGGCCTAAGGGAGACTCCTGTTCGTCCTTCCTTTTGGAGGAACAGGTAGACTCATTCCTGTCATTAGTACCAGGGTCCTATAGGGTCAGTTTGGTTTAGGTTCCTGTGTATGAACTCGCCTACCTTTGAGGCCTGTTCATACTGGTAGTCAGTCAGGATTAGAGTCAGGGTTTCCTATAGGAGGTGTCCATCTTCCTTCCTTAGTTTCCAGGCTTAATCTTCTTTCCCTCCTACGCTCTGTGTGGTTTTCTCCCCACACCTGAGCGTGACAGTATATGTGTGAGCTTGCCGAGCTCCAAAGCCGCCACCAAGATGCGGCCGTTATCAGACACAACCACACCTGGTTGTAGGTTGAGTGGCGAGAGCCACAGCTCAGCCTGGTCCCTTATACCCTGCCACAACTCTGTAGCGGTGTGTTGTTTGTAACCTAAGCAAATAAGTTTCAGCACAGCCTGTTGCCGCTTCCCCACCGTTGTGCTAAACTGCTTCCAGCTACTGACTGATGGCTGACTGGTGCTGCAAGATGAGAATTCCTAGATGGAAGTGGTGGAGGAGAAGGAGGGGTTGCAGCCGCTAATGTAGGTGGTGGTGGAAATCCTGATGGAAATAGGGCCCGCAATCCTTTGTGTCTGTAGCTCCTGTGCCATCCCAGGGTACAACTCGCTCCTAGCCTCCACAGCGTTCACCCAGTGTGCCGTCAGGGAAATGTAGTGTCCCTGGCCAGAAGCACTTGTCCATGTGTCGGTCGTTAAGTGGACCTTCCCAGTAACTACATAGGTCAGGGCACGGGTTATGTTTCGGGACACATGCTGGTGTAAGGCGGTGAGGGCACACCGGCAAAAATAGTGGCGGCTAGGTACTGAGTAACGAGGGACAGCCGCCGCCATCAGACTGCGAAAAGCCTCAGTGTCCACAAGCAACATTTTTACCGCCAGCAATTTGTAAAGGTGTGCATTTAGTGCTATGGCCTGTGGGTGGGTGGCTGGGTATTTGTGCTTTTGTTCAAAGCCCTGGGGTATGGACATCTGTACGCTGCGCTGGGACACAGAAGTGGATGTGCTCGCTGATGGTGCTTGCGAGGGTCCAGGTGCAGGGCGGGAGGCATCTGGGCCTGCGTCTTGGCTAGTACGTAACACAGGGAAGAGGAGGCAGTGGTGTGACCCGCAGACACCGATTGTGGATCCAGGCGTTTGGCCCACCTATTAGGGTGCTTTTGCTGCCATGAAGATCATGCTGGTGGTGGTCAGGTTGCAAATGACAATTCTTTTATTGTCCACACTTGTTGGTGTGGCCTGCCTTCTCCCTTTTGCCACCCCACCGCCTCTTCCAGCCTGTTGCGGTGCTGCGGATCCCTCCCCCTCTGTACTGCTGTCCTCGCTCAGCTTGCCTCCTTCCTATGTTAGGCCAGTGATTTCATCGTTCACCACCTCCTCTTATACTTCTTCACTCTGGTCCTCCTCCTGACAAGTTGACCTTCAGTGCTGCTGACACTCAAAAACATTTGGGGTGAGGGTCTGCTGCTGATCTGACCGTCTAAAACATTAGGGGCGAGTGCCTGCTGCTGAGCTGACCATGTAAAACATTTGGGGTGAGGGCGTGCTGCTACTTGCGCTTTATATACAAGTAAATATATGTTTCCTAACAATATTTCCTCTAAAATCGATGATATCTTTGGTTTTGGGGGATATTCTTGTCATTCCGTAAAAGTGGCATAATAGTCGGACATCATCGTTAATAGCAGCGACTTCGGTGTCCAAGATGCATCCAGACATCCTCCCCATGCTGTTCCCTAACAATTTCTGTGGTGTTTCCACCATTTTCTCACGTTTCCCTATGACCCAGACACCCTCCCCTCTGCAGAGCAGGGGGTGTCTGGTCTTCTCCCATTGACTTCCATAATACTCGGGTGCTCGGCCGAGCACTCGAGCACCACCTAGTGTTCGGCCAGAGCACCCGAGCATCGCTGTTCTCGATCATCACTAAACTACAGCACTATTTGGCGCTGATGGATATACTGTACTACATGTCACCAATGGATTTACTGCACTATGTTGTACCATGTTTCTTTTTCTGTACACTAGCTGAACTTGGTTGAAATGACTTTACAAATCTACCATAGATCAGTATCACTGACTGTTATTGATTTTGTCGACTTACATTTCCCGAATTACAGGGCAATATCATTACTATGACCGCATGAGTCCAAGAAGTTTCCAATGTGTGCATTGACCGTTTATGAGTTTGTTATGCAAATAACCTCTCTGAGGTTCTTGGGTTTACACTCCAGATATTTAAAAAAATTCCACTCAGAACTCCCCTTTAAAAGTATATGCCCAGGGCCAGCAAACTGGGCAATTGCCTAGAGCGCCGATCCTCTAAGTGGCCCCCTGCTTAAGTCCTGGCAGGATTCCAATCACAGATTGTTGAGCAGTCAGGACTGCATCCAATTTCCAGGGACTCCTATGGATGTATCCACATATGGAGTCAGTGTTATGAACACCAAAGGGGTATTCCCAAGCATGGTCATTATGCTTGGGGACACCTTGTGTATAAAAGTCTAATTTAGACTCTATTTTCGAAAAGTTCCTGTGGGGATTCGAACCCACAACTATCTACATGAAAGACAAGAACCTTAACCACTGGATTATATGTATTAGAGCAATGCTATATGTATTAGAGCAATGCTAAGCTATTGCCCTAATACAAGAGAATCTTCTATGAGGTTTTTAACACAAGAGAAACGTTTTCAGCAATGATTTAGCATTGAGCTCCATAGCTGTTTTAAAAATATTTTTTTAAAAATAGAGGTTGAATAAAACTTAAATACACAGGGTGTCCCCAACAGTGAAAAGTTTTTTTTTTGTTTTTTTTTTTTAACTTTTTGTTAAGCCCCCCAAGTGGACCACAACTTACAATCATCAGATGTAAATGGCTCCATTGTTCTATAACGAAATCACTCTCACCATTCAGTGCTGGGATATACTAGCAATAAGCCTGGAAGCCAAGTACAGGCTGTGGCTTATTTATAGAACTCCACTGGGGGAAAGCGTGCCTGAAGAGCAATCCCACGCTTCCGGTTTTTAACACTCTCAGATGCCGCGAGTGAAGGAAACTCATTGCTGTGAGGGGAGAGTACATGTGGCGTATTCTGGGGCCATGAGGGTGAAGAACTGTGTGAGGTGCTTTATGGGGTGTAAATCTGTGAGGGAGGGCCAGAATCAACAGAATGTAACTGTGTTGTTAGTACATTATTACAAAATTTTGATTTTGCCCAGGGCCACATTTTTTCTAAAACTGGCCCTGGGTATGCCTATATCACAGATTTATGGAATATCCACAGACTATGGCAGGGCTGGCCAACCTGCGGCTCTCCAGCTGTTGTAAAACTACAATTCCCACCATGCCCTGCTGTAAGCTGATAGCTGTAAGCAGTCTGGGCATGCTGGGAGTTGTAGTTTTTTAACAGCTGGAGAGCCGCAGGTTGGCCAGCCCTGGACTATGGCATAAATGTCTTATAGATGCAAGTCCAATCTCAGTAACCTACACTTATCTCTAGAATGGGGCTTCCTGAATCCATCCTCAATGCAGTGGCTAGAGATAGTCAGCACTATGGAAAAATCCAGAATGTCCAATACAAGTTTCTGTAACACCCATACAAGTAATTCAGAGTAACGGATCAGCATAGCAGCGTGAGCTACACTGGTTACACATCTCACAAGTTCTCACAAGAGCTCACTTAGCATGATTTCTCTCATCTCTGCAGGAGATGGAATTGAGCACACTATGTGAGCACTTCTCTTTCCTTGTTCTAGGGATCTGTAGGGGGTCTCAGCACTGAGACCCCCACCAATCAAAACCTTTACTATGTTGCTATAATGGATCCATATTGTACACCTCTATAGCAATATCTGCACACCTATAGAGCTTAAAGGGAATCTGCCCTGTCCTAAAACAGTTCCTGCACATGCTGATGAGTTCTAATATTCATGAGCTCCTGAATCTCCTGCCCACCTACCGCTCCCACTGTGGACAGAGCTGGGAGATCGTGAATATGAGGAGTCACTGGCATATGCTGGAGCTGTTCAGTACAAGATTGTAGTGAAACAACTTGGTGAATTAAAGACAGTGAGCCAACATTTTGAAAAGAGAACTTGTCATTAGTTTATGCTGCTCTTAGGATAGCATAAAACTGGTGACAGATTCCCATAAAGAATCTATGGGGTGAGAAGAGTTTTTAAAATCCTGAAGTCGCTGCGTTCAAAACTTCGGATTAATACTGTACAGAGATCGTCTCTGCATAGTATTAAAATGTATGGGCTCCGATGAGCTGAAGTTACAGATTTTAAAAGTAGAAAACCACTTTAAAACTTGAAATCGAACTCTGCTTCAGTTCTGAGGTACTAGTCGGAACCAAAGCCAAGTTTGGTTTCAAGTTTTAAAGTGGTTTTTCACTTTAAAAATCAATTACTGAAGTTATTCAGTGAAGTCACGCGTGACTTATTAAATAACTAACTTCAGCTCATCGGAGCCCATACATTTTAATACTGTACGGAGAGTAATATCACTTCGGTCAACACTAATCATCAGTATCAGGTGCAATGTTATGTATAAAAGAATGTCATTAATAAAGAGACATCTTATAGGTAAGCTCTTGGCCTCTTAAAAAGACTGCAACATTCAAAAAATACTAGAACATAGAAAAAAAAAACACACAAGTCTTTCCTACGACAGGTTTGTTCAGCAAACCATCAGTCCAAGCATTAGTAAAAAGGGCATCTTAAAGTGCTTGAAACTCAATTAGGCTCCATTCATACGACCGTATGTATTCCGTGTCCGTATAAAAACGGAACGGAAGACATACGGAAAGTCTTCCGTAGTGTTCCGTAATTTTGCGGACCCATTGACTTTAATGGGACTACGGACGTGTTTTGCGGCCAAGTATAGGACAAGTTTCCTTTTTTTTGCGGGAGAACATACGTAATATACGGATGCGGAATGCACACTGTGTGCATTCTGCATTTTTTTCTCCTATGGAAAAATGAATGGGTCCGTATGGTTCCGCATCTTATCCGCAAAAATGCGTATAAGATGCGGAAATGAACATACGGTCATGTGAATGGGGCCTTAGACAGATTTGATTGGGAGAGGCATTAATAAATTGCATTGTTTTTTAGTGATTTTACAGAGGTCGTTCTATTACAACAACTAAAGGTGGATTTACACGAAACGTCCAGATTATCAGGAACGACTGTTCCTGCAAACCCTTGTTCCCGATAATCTGGCTATCTAAATGTGCTGCTGATCACCCGATGGACAAGCAAAATGCTTGTTGATCGGATGATCCTGTCATTCATGTAAGCACCACCAATCATCATTTCTGGGCAGCAGTGCAGTCTAAACAGTGATCTGGTGCCCACAAACAATGATTCCGGATGAGGATGAGGGATCGCTATAGCCATCCCTTATCCTCATACTGTGGAGAAGATCTCTGCATGTAAATGCAGCGGTCTCCGTCACTGACTGAGCAGATGACTGTCGGGAAGGAACGCTTCCTTCCCGACAACCAGTGACTCCATCGGCCCGTCTAAACCTACCTTAATCCTATTCACAGGATACGTGATAAGTGTCTTACTGGAGCCCCCACCGGACAAGAGAATGGACCCCTAAAAATCAGACATTATTAAGTTGTTGCAATTGGACAACACCTTTAAGGAAGAGTATTGTCCAGGACTACCTTAACACATGGTTAAATAAAAAAGTTCTTAAAAAAAATTTCAAAATTCCTGACTTGGCTAAATTAGCAGATGCAATGTCAGGGATACATTACTCTAGCTATATGAAAAACATTTGGAAAGATTTAAAATATTGATTTAAAATAAGATTTAAAATATTGATTAATATTGATTAGTTATTATATAACTATATTAAGAGTAATAGTTTGGCCTCAAAACTGCTTTATCTAGATGTTATAATTATACTATAAGTCACATGGATTAGGTTGTACTATTTGATTTCGGCATCAGCTCACTGTTACGGCACATGCACACGACCGTTGCTTGTTTTGCGGTCTGCATATTGAGCATCCGCAAAACACGGATACCAGCTGCGTGCATTCTGCATTTTGCGGAACAGAATCTCAGGCCCATAATAAAACAATCCTATCCTTTTCCATACAGACAAGTATAGGACAAGTTCTATATATTTGCAGATGCAACAGAGCGGACAAATGGAACAGACACTGTGTGCTGTCCACATCATTTGCAGCCCCATTGAAGTAAATGGGTCCGCATCCAACCTGCAAAAAATGTGGATTGGCTGCGGACAAAAAACATGTGCATGAGCCCTTAAAGAGCATATCTATGACAAAACAGGACATAAATGTGTATGAAAGCTTAGTCATTGCTAACCAAATGAAATAATACATTTGTATATGAAATAAGAAAATGGAGGATCATTGAACTTTTAATATTTGCTTTTTTATATTTTTAAAATGTTATTAATCTAATTTTTTTAACATTTATTTCCAGGCCCACTTAGGGCAATCACTTGTAATAATATGCTTCAATACTTAAATATAGCAATGTATTGTGCTATCAACATTATCCCATTATACCCTGCCTCTGGTAGGGTATATTAAGATGTCTAAGGCCTCTCTCACATAAGTGATACTGATTGTGTCAGGATCCATTCAGAAAAAAACTGACGGTACTGGATACGGTTTTGTCCTTGATTACATTTAGCGTTTGCGTTTTTCCCATCTGCATTGTATCCAGATTGCATGCATTTTTCACGCGTGTGAAAAAAACTTAACAATAACAATATACAGCTCCTAGCAACCATCAGTGAAAAAAGGCATTGCATCAAGATGCCTTGGGTTTTTCACGTAAGCCCCATTCACTTCTATGGAGGCAGAGCTGCACGAAAAATAAACAACATAGAAAATGTCAGCATTTTTTTTTTTGTGAATGCATCGATGATATGTGAAAAATGAAATGAATGGGTCAGAATTCGCTCTGGATGCTATGTGTTCACAACAGGCATCACTTATGTGAAATAACCATAAGTTGGTAGACCTAGCGGCCGTATAATTGTATAATGGTGGGATTGATCATGTGCCCCCTCTGTCTAACCTCTTGGTTTCTATTGACCAAGGCATCTAAGTGGAGGAATGGCCAGGATCGGAGTTATCCTAGCATTTGCAGGCAGGTGTCATATGCATAACACAACTCGTACCTCCTGCCTTCTCTTAGCTCCTAAGCCAGCTTCAAACTTTCCCTGTCAACTTTCATCATACAAATACTGTATGGTGTATATTGGAAAGGGAAAAAGAATAAAATTAATTAATGTGGCCAAGATTCAAATTTTCTAAGAGCAGCTGTACTCAAATATAATAATTCTTATAGCAGCTGTGATGATGAGTACTGATCAAACATGTGCAAATGGCGAATGATGAACCCCATTGATTTATAATGGGGTCCAACAAGGTCTGGCTTGAGGATTCTGTCCATTTTATGGCATGAATAACTATGTACTTGCCATCAAAAGTGAAAAAACTGGTGTGCCTTAGTGCAGCTTTAAAGTGTAACTGTCATTCTATTTTTATTTGAGTAATGTGTAGCGGCAGTGATACTGACTATTTTTGTAATACATATAATTTAATTACCAAAATCGTACATTTCCATTAGATAAATAGCTCTAAAATTGCCCATTTTGAGTCTTAGCAATGCTCCTCTGTCTTCTGCTTACATAACAGTGGAGACTTGCTAACATTGACTGTGTTATGTAAACAGAAGACAGAGGAGCGTTGCTAAGGCTCAAAATTGGTAATTTTAGAGCTATTTTTCTAATAGAAATGTATGATTTCAGTAATTAAAGTATATTACAAAAATGATCAGTATCACTGCCCCTATACATTACACAAATAAAAAAAAGAATGACAGTTACATTTTAAGCATAGGGTTAGAGAAGGGGTCAGCAACTTTCGGCACTCCAGTTATTGTGGTACATGTCTTTGTGGTACATGTGGTCCGCTGCAGGCATCCTGCATTGTATGCATTTTTCCTGCGGAGCACATGTGCAGGATTTGCTCCCCCGGTTATAAATGCACTACAGCATTTGGGGTTTATGAGCATTTTCTGCCATTTGAGACCAGCTTTTTTTTTCTGTGATTGTGTCTGTACATGTATACCTGGAGGTGTGGCAACTCCAGGTTGAATGTGCCTTGATTTGACCAATGGGTAACATTCAGGTGCACCTGTGCAGCCTGGGTCACATGGCATCAAGAATAGGTTGGACTCACAGCCTCCGCCCCCCTCCCATTGTATGTGTGATTTCACGCTGGAGGCAACTGGGAGCTGGTCGCTGTGTGTCAGACTTTATACCCCTATCTGAAAATACCCAACGGCATGTAGGGTTAGCGTTAGGTCCCGTGCCACTTGAGATACCTTGACGGGGTGCTCGGGCTACGGTATGTTCTTGATATAAGAATATATTGGCGAAAGTCTCATTTTAATATCAGTGTGAGGGTTTAGCCATATATTGTCAATTGCATTCACCGTTGTAGTGCATCATTATCTGTGAATTTTTGTTTTATATAGTTTGTTACATCCGCACATTTGGCTATCCTGTGTAGGATGTTGTTGTGGTACATGTGGGCTGCTGCAGGCATCCTCCATTGTATGCATTTTTGCTGGGGATTACGTTCAGCAGCGGAAATTTCTATAACTGAACATTCCATAAAAATTCCATCTGAACAGGGTTGTTTTGGCAAATCAATGGGACCGTCACAGAAAGTTCTGCAACATATCTGCCATGTGTGAATATACTCTTAACATAATACTGGAGGGTTCCTCCCCAGGCACCCAATAAGCAAAAAAATGATGGATCTGAGGTGCTTGCTAGAAATCCATTGCTATGTCACAGCAGAAAATCTGCAGTGTTTACAGTAGCAGTAAACTGGAGGAGATTTTACAAAATCCACACACTGCGGAAAAAATCAGCATGGAATCCTTGCAGAAATTGACGTTTGGTGAAGATTTTCACCATGGATTTCACCTTTTGCAAGGCATACAGTGAAATTCAGTGAAAATCAAAATCTGCGTGTAAAACATCTTGAATCCCCTATGTCCATGTGAACATACACTAACATTTCTGCATGCAAAAAATAAAAATTATTATATATGGGACAGGGAAATTAGATTGAACCATAATGAGGACAAGGACTGATGTGAATGATGACTATCTTTGTTTAGTGATGCAGAATATGGTGGGACTCTATAAGCAACATAAACAAATGGATGTGTGTATGTATGAAATTAAAAAGGGTTCTATGACTATAGAAATAATGCAAACTTTTTGCTACTTCACAGTGATATATTACAACAAAACATTTTGCTTCTGAACAGTTAAAAAAAGGAGTAAAACTTGTAAGTAAATAAATAAATAAATAAATAAAGATTACATAATTAATATGTGTTTACAAAATAAATAGACACTTGAGAGTGAGTTGAGCTTCATGAGTTTTAAACACAAGCTGGTTGCAGTAATCCCACATGAGGGCAATATTCCTAGAATGTTTTTATGTTGTATACATTTTGATATTTTGTTTCTGTGCAGAAAAACAGATGTTGAGTTTGCATATTAGGTGCCAAGAAATAAGCTATGGAAGCTTAATGAACTACAGTATTATCCCTATGTTGTTCACTGAAACACTTTAATTTCTTTTTAAACAAAAAAAAATTTTCAATTATTTAATGGATAGATTCTAGAATTTAAAAAAATGTATTTCTTAAAAAGAGTCTGTCACCGCTCTGTACCGTTTGTATGGCACTGTTAGTTCTCTTACTAGAATTTTCAAATATACCTTTCTGTAATAATCATGCTGTCCTAGGCCGAAAAGAACAGATTTTTGCTAATGAGATGAAAAGAGCCCAAAGGACTGTACTTATTGGTGCAGGAGCCCAGCTGCGCCCATCAGAAAGGAGCCCCGTTCCTCGCTTTTATGTCTTCTTTCCAACTATCTAGCCTCCGTGATGTCATCAGGAGGCTTTTACAAATCTTGTCCATCTCCTTTGTGTGCATGCGCAGTTCAGATATTAAACAGACGGGCAGGCCAAAACATAAAGGAGATGAGCCTGTGCAAGATTTGTAACCTGTATATATATGTGTGTGTATATATGTTGTGTATGTAAGTACTTGTTACAAGTGTAAGCCTGTCCCTTAATGTCCTGGTGGTCTGTATGGCAGGATCCCTGGATTCAGCATGTAGTGGTGGACCAAGGATCGGAGCAACAGAAAGCTCTAGAGCTTGAGGAGGTGAGTAACCACCGGACATCTGTTACTTACATATTTACATTGTTACATAGTTAATACGGTTGAAAAAAGTCAATCAAGTTCAATCAAGGTATAGGTGAAGATGTGAATTTTAGAAAGTGGAGTTACTTACTTTTAAAAATTAATCTAACCCCTTTTTAAAACTGTCCACTGTTCCTGCTGTGACCATGTCCTGAGGTAGTCCATTCCACAGATTTACAGTTCTTACAGTTAAAAAAAGACATTACACCTCTGGAGACTGAACTTTTTCTTCTCCAGTCGGAGGCAGTGCCTCCTTTGTCTTTTGAGGGCATTTTGTACATGGAACAGCTTTTCACCTGATTTTGTGCAGGGCATTTCTATATTTATATAAATTAATCATGTCACCCCTTAGGCATATCTTCTCAAGACTAAATAAATTGAATTATTCTCATTTTTTGTCATAACTAAGACCCTTCATGCACCTTATCAGTTTAGTTGCTCTTCTTTGAACTTTTTCCAGCTACTGAGCATCCTTTCTATGGACTGGTGCCCAGAACTGAACTACATATTCCAGAGGAGGCCGCACCAATGAATCACTCTCCCAGTATTACTCACCCTAAGACATATTACATGTATCCACATTGAACCTCATTTGCCAAATTGATGCCCAATCACTCAGAGTGTCACAAGTCAGCTTGTAGTTTATGGACATCTTCCATAGACTGCACCATACTACATAGCTTAGCGTCATCTGCAAAAATAGAAACATCGCTATTAATACCGTCCACAATATAATTAATAAATAAATTAAATAACAGAGGACCCAGTACTGAACTTTGGGGTACAACTCTCTGGACATGGCCCTTCAGCCAGTTTTCAATCCAACTACAGACTATACTTTCCAAGCCTATAGACCTTACGTTACCTATTAAATGTCTACGAGGGACAGTATCAAAAGCCTTTGCAAAGTCCAAGAACACTACATCCACAGCCGCCCCTCTGTCCAGGCTGTTACTCACAAAAACAGATCACTTTAATATGGCAACTTATGTCTTTGTAAACCCATGCTGGTAATTACTTATGAAATTATTAACAGTTACATACTCCTGTATATAGTCCCTTAAGAGTCTTTCAAACATTTTTCCCACAACAGAAGTTAAGCTTACTGGTCTATAATTACCTGTGGAAAACCTAGTGTCACGGGGGAGACAAGGGAAGGTGTGCCCTGTACTTGAAACCCCCCTTCTTTCCCTACCTACTTGCCTCAAACGGCCCTAGGCGGCCGCGGACAACCACGAAGACGTTCCCTATACTGGGTAAGTGCAGAGGGAGGGAAAGGGAACACAGGGAGAGACAAAACACAGACGGAACAAACACAATGATAGAGTAGTCAGCAAGCCGGGTCAAACACAGGAGATAGCGTAAATACCAGGGGTCAAGAGAAGAGAGGTCCAAGTCCAAGTCCAAAGTCAGAGTCCAAATAGCAAATCCAAAACACAAGGTCGCACAAGCACTGATCAAAAGTATAAACTAATCACAGGCATCTGAGTGAGGCAGTTGCCATCTTTAAATAGCCCACCCAGGATCATGTGATGTGGCCAGCATCACATGACCTGAGGCGGAGCAAGCTGTCCAAACAATATGCAAAGTAGCCATGTGGTGTGATCAGCACCACATGGCTAAACCCAAACAGAGAATTAACTCATGAAGTGCTGGCTGACAAGACCAGCACTTCAATTCCCTATTGCTCGTCTCTAGGGGGGCGGAGAGGTCTGGCGATGTCGTGCAGAGGGAGCACGACGCCGACCTCGCGTGACAGTACCCCCCCCTTCACGAGGGGCCACCGGACCCTTACCAGCGGGAGCAGGCTTATCGGGATGCTGCAGATGGAACTTTTGGATGAGCGAGTCTGCATGCATCCTGGTCAACGGTACCCAAGACCTGTCCTCAGGACCGAACCCCTTCCAATGTACGAGGTACTGGAAGGAATTCCGGACCCTTCTCACATCCACAATTCTGGCAATCTCATGCTCCATTTGTCCTGCTACCTCAACCGGAGGAGGAGACTGTTCCTCAGGACCAACGGGAGCAACATAACGTTTGAGCAAAGACACATGAAAAACATTATGAACACGAAGGGAGTCGGGTAAACATAACCTAAAAGAAACCGGATTGATCACCTTGGTGATCCTGTAAGGACCAATGAAGCGAGGTGCAAACTTGTAGGATGGTACCCTCATGTTGAGATTTTTAGTCGATAACCATACCTTATCCCCAACCTTAAAATTCACACCCTTAGAACGTTTTCTATCAGCCTTAGCTTTTTGAACTCCTTGGGCCTTTTCCAGGTTCGACTGAACCTGTGCCCAAACTGTGCACAGTTCTTGAGAAAAATCATTGACCTCTGGGACAACCGACGCAGATGGGGAACAGGAGCCAAAGCGTGGATGAAAACCCATATTGCAGAAAAACGGCGACATCCCAGAGGATGAATTAACACGATTATTAATTGCAAATTCAGCCAGAGACAGGAATCTGGCCCACACATGTTGGTTATCAGAAACATAACATCTGAGATATTGCTCAACGGATTGGTTAAGACGTTCAGTCTGACCATTGGTCTCCGGATGAAAGGCTGATGAAAAGGACAAAGAGATACCAATCTTATTACAGAACGCCCTCCAGAACCTAGACACAAACTGTACTCCCCTATCAGAAACGATATTCTCAGGAACACCATGCAGTTTGACAATATTATCCATGAACACGGACGCCAAGACCTTTGCAGAGGGTAATTTACACAAAGGAATAAAATGACACATTTTGCTGAATCTGTCAACCACCACAAATATCACGGTTTTACCCTCAGAGCACGGCAAGTCCGTGATAAAGTCCATGGACAGATGTGACCAAGGTCTACTAGGTATGGGTAAAGGATGTAACTCACCCATAGGTCGTGTCTTGGTATTCTTGGACCTGGCACAAGTGTTACACGCAGTTACAAAAGCCTGAACATCTCTGGAGATTGACGGCCACCAATACTGCCTAGAGACCAACTCCTTGGTGGCATTGATGCCAGGATGTCCACACAAAACAGAATTATGGCACTCACCCAGCAGTTGCAATCGCAAATGAGCCGGCACAAACAATTTGTCATTGGGGGTACCAATGGGAGCAAGATGTTGTCCTGCCGAGATTTCAGAAGCGAGGTCAGATGAGGTAGCGGCCACGATGATATCAGCTGGCAGGATGGGCTCAGGAGGGACGTCAGGAGGCTGATACGCCTTGAAACTTCGGGATAAGGCATCGGCCTTAACGTTCTTGCTCCCGGGTCTGAAGGTAACACAAAAATCAAAACGAGTAAAGAATAAAGCCCACCTCGCCTGTCTAGGATTCAATCGCTTAGCCGATTCTAAAAACATTAAATTCTTATGATCCGTGAGGACCGTAATGCGGTGAACTGCCCCTTCTAAAAAATGACGCCATTCCTCAAATGCCCACTTGATTGCAAGTAACTCCCTATTACCAATGTCATAATTCCTCTCGGCAGGAGAGAACTTGCGGGAGAAGAAGGCGCATGGCATAAGATTAGTTAAGGTGGAAGACCCCTGGGACAGTACAGCCCCCACACCATCCTCAGACGCATCCACCTCAACTACAAAAGGCTTACTTTGAACAGGCTGGACCAACACAGGAGCATTCATAAAACACTGCTTTAACCTTTCAAAGGCCTCAATAGCTGCAGGGGGCCAATTGACCAGATCAGCCCCCTTGCGAGTCAAATCCGTAATGGGTTTGGCTACCACAGAAAAATTTTTGACAAATTTACGATAAAAATTAGCAAACCCCAGAAATCGCTGGAGCGCCTTCAAAGAGGAAGGTCGCACCCAATCCACAATGGCCTGTACTTTAACTGGGTCCATTTTGAAAGAAAAAGGGGTGAGAATGTATCCCAAAAAGGCCACTTCCTGAACACCAAAGGTACACTTCTCCCCTTTAATGAACAACTTGTTTTCACGCAACACCTCCAGCACTTGCCTGGTGTGAGATACGTGACTTTCCCAGTCTGCAGAAAAAAATCAGGATGTCATCAATATAGACAATTACAAATTTCCCAATAAATGGTCTAAAAATGTCATTGACAAAGTTTTGGAAAATTGCCGGAGCGTTACTTAACCCAAAAGGCATTACCAAGTACTCATAATGACCTTCCGGGGTATTAAAAGCAGTTTTCCATTCGTCCCCCTCACGAATCCTGATTAGGTTGTATGCCCCCTTCAAATCCAGCTTGGTGAACCAACAGGCCCCCTGGACCTGATTCAGCAAGTCAGGAATAAGGGGCAACGGGTATCTGTTTTTAACAGTGATTTTATTGAGCTCCCTGTAATCGATACAGGGCCTCAATCCTCCATCCTTTTTACCAACAAAGAAAAAACCTGCCCCCATGGGAGAAACTGAAGGCCGGATGTGACCCTTGGCCAGACTCTCCTTGAGATAATCCCTCATGGACTGACGTTCAGGAGTAGAGAGATTATAAATGCGACCTTTGGGATATTTGGATCCCTCAATAAGGTCGATGGCGCAATCATATTGCCGGTGAGGAGGGAGGAACTCAGTCTCGGACATGGAAAAAACGTCCGAAAAATCGCCGATATACTTGGGCAAGGAAAGAGACTCAGTGGTACCTCCAAACAGCAATACTGATTTACAACATTTGTCACAATTCATTCCCCATTTTTCCAATTCACCTACCGACCAGTTGATCACAGGGTTGTGGTCCTGTAACCATGGCAGACCTAAAACAAGGTCGGCAGGTAAATCCTTTAATACAAGGAAGGAACAAGTCTCGGTATGGGTAATTCCTACAGTTAATACAACCTCAGGAGTACAAAACTCCACTCTCCCATTATTCAATGGAGTGGAATCCAGTGCGATAATTTCAATCACCTTCCTTAAAGGAACTAGCGGAATCCCCACAGATTGTATAAAATCAAAATCAATAAAATTAATGGCAGAACCAGAATCAACAAAAGCCTTACCGGACCCCCTGAGTTGGTTGTACGCAATGGAGATAGGTAATAATACTTTCCTCCTTACCACCGCTGGGGTTACCTTACTTCCGGCAGAAAGCTCTCTAGAGGGCAGAAGTTTCGGGCATTGCTGGAGCCAGTGGTTCGTCTCACCGCAGTAGAAACAGGTTCCATTCAAGCGTCTCTGATCTCTCAAAGTTCCTCCCCACTGTATGGACTCCTCCGGGACCCTGGTAGAAGGTGGACTCAGAAGAGGGGATTCAGGCAGGACGACACCCTGAGGAATATCTGAACGTTCCCTCCGTCTCTCCCTCACTCGACGATCCAGTTTAATGGCTAGTGTCATGGCCGCCTCTAGGGTGTCAGGAGTAGGGTAACTGACAAGTAAGTCCTTAAGATGGTCAGACAGCCCCACCCTAAACTGGCTTCTCAAAGCAGGGTCATTCCATCCAGAGGAAACACACCACTTTCTAAACTCAGCACAGTAATCCTCTACTGGACGGTTACCCTGCCGAATGTCTCTGAGCTGAGTCTCAGCTACAGAAGTCAAGTCAGGCTCCTCATATAATAGGCCTAAGGCCTGAAAAAATGCTTCCACAGACTGCAAGCTTGGGGAGTCAGGCGGTAAAGAAAAGGCCCATTCCTGCGGATCACCTTGCAGCAAGGAAATAATTATTCCTACCCGCTGCTGCTCGGCACCCGAGGAGTGAGGACGTAAGCGAAAATACAATTTTACGCTCTCCTTAAAGGAACGGAAAGTTTTCCGGTTCCCCAAAAACCGATCCGGCAATTTAACATGAGGTTCCACAATGGGGTTAGATGTGGAGGGAGCCGCTACTAGTGCAGGTTGTAGCTGCTCATGATGTAGGAGCCTCTCGGCCAGGTCCTGGATCATCTGCGCCATACCCTGAACCTGGTCCGTGAGCACCCGCAATTGCTCCATATGATAGAGGCCTGTGATTCTGTCACGGGGGAGACAAGGGAAGGTGTGCCCTGTACTTGAAACCCCCCTTCTTTCCCTACCTACTTGCCTCAAACGGCCCTAGGCGGCCGCGGACAACCACGAAGACGTTCCCTATACTGGGTAAGTGCAGAGGGAGGGAAAGGGAACACAGGGAGAGACAAAACACAGACGGAACAAACACAATGATAGAGTAGTCAGCAAGCCGGGTCAAACACAGGAGATAGCGTAAATACCAGGGGTCAAGAGAAGAGAGGTCCAAGTCCAAGTCCAAAGTCAGAGTCCAAATAGCAAATCCAAAACACAAGGTCGCACAAGCACTGATCAAAAGTATAAACTAATCACAGGCATCTGAGTGAGGCAGTTGCCATCTTTAAATAGCCCACCCAGGATCATGTGATGTGGCCAGCATCACATGACCTGAGGCGGAGCAAGCTGTCCAAACAATATGCAAAGTAGCCATGTGGTGTGATCAGCACCACATGGCTAAACCCAAACAGAGAATTAACTCATGAAGTGCTGGCTGACAAGACCAGCACTTCAATTCCCTATTGCTCGTCTCTAGGGGGGCGGAGAGGTCTGGCGATGTCGTGCAGAGGGAGCACGACGCCGACCTCGCGTGACACCTAGAGCCTTTTTTGAATATGGACATCACATTTGCCTTGCACCTTCACTTCCATAGAACCCTAACCCCTTCACTAACAATCACAAAAGAAATAATACACATAGTTTTTTGCGGAGGACAATCCCCCTAAATTTGTAGCAAAATCCAAATGTTCTACTGTGGGTTTTGCCATGGAATTTTCCCCAAATTTAACCATAGATTTTACCCTCTGTATATCAAAGTCTAAAATATAACTCCAGAGCATTTCACATTTTGCCTTGGGCAGCAAGAAGGCTAGGTGCACCCCTGTTTGCAGTGGCCTAATGATGATGTTGTCGAGGCTATGAGCTGGAGAGAAGAGAAGGGGTGAAGCGAGACTACGTTCTAATAGGTGCAGCTGGCCATCAGCAACCATAAATACAGCCCCTTGGTCTCCTTTCACTTAATTTGCATAGGTTGGGGGGGGGGGGGGCAGAAGATTGATCAGGACAGAAAGATATATTTGAAAATGCCAGTAGTAGAGCTAGCTGTGTCATACATATGGTTCCAAATGGTCCAGGATAGTGATAGATTTCTTTTAATGTTACACTTGGAAGATAGAAAACCTCTTTACTATTTGTGGGACAAGCAATTTAAAGGTGTTTTCTGAGATAATTGAACGCATGTATACTCATCAATTTAATCCCCCACCTTCCAACATTACTGGTTCGGTCCTCCAAGCCTGTCTTTTCACTTGGTTGAAGATATTATGTAGTCTGTATACCGCACATCACCTCTGCAGCCAATCACTGAGCCTCAGAGGTGTACCGCAGGAGACCAATGGGGTAAGTGATTGACAAGTAAGCAAAACCTGGCGGAAAGAACCAGAGCAGCGTAAATGGAAACAGCAGGTTATTAAATCTACAAGTATTCCTGGCTTTAGGCAACTTTTTAACCTTTTGAGGCTATATACTGACTATTTTTTTTACTCAAAGCAGAAAATGGATCCCAAAAAACCTATAGGCTCCATTCTTGTTTCTGGCACAAAAAGCACTGGATGTAAAAACTGTCTATATTATGCTTTCTTACAAAGTAGTTTTTGTTCTTTCAGTTAAATGCAATGCTGAAATCCAGCCTTCCTTCATAAATGGAAAAAGTGTTTGTTGCAAAAGAATCTAACATGTCAGTTGTTTAAAATTCATCAGATACTCACAGACAGAAACAGCGATAGAGAATTTCTACAGCTTGATCCACAGCATTTTTGACTAGCTCCTGCAGTTATAGGATAAACGCACATAAATCCACAAATCTTATTAACAGTCAGTCCTCTTTAAAGGGGTTGTCCTGCCAGACATATTGATGACCTATCCTCAGGATAAGACATCAATATCTGATCTGTCTGACACCTGGCACCCCCACATCAACTGTTTAAAGAGGAGGCGTTGCTCCATGCGAGTACTGCGCTTCCTTTTCATTACACTGTATGTTGTCTTGGAAGTGCAGTGTAATGACAAGTACTTGTGAGTACTTGTAATTACACTGCACCACTCCACAGGAGACAGCATGTAGTGTAATGGCCAGGAAGCGGTGCTTACATGGAGAGCTATCTCATCTTCAAACAGTTGATCGGCGGGGGTGCCGGATGTCGGACCCCGACCAATCAGATATTGATGTCTTATCCTGACGATGTCTTATCCTGTCATCAATATATAGTGGGGAAAAAAATATTTAGTCAGCCAAAACTTGTGCAAGTTCTCCCACTTAAAAAGATGAGAGAGGCCTGTAATTGACATCATAGGTAGACCTCAACTATCAGAGACATAATGAGAAAACAAATCCAGAAAATCACATTGTCTGATTTTTAAAGAATTTATTTGCAAATTATGGTGGAAAATAAGTATTTGGCCACCTACAAACAAGCAAGATTTCTGGCTCTCACAGACCTGTAACTTCTTCTTTAAGAGACTCCTCTGTCCTCCACTCATTACCTGTAGTAATGGCACCTGTTTGAACTTATCAATATTAAAGACACCTTTCCACAACCTCAAACAGTCACACTCCAAACTCCACTATGGTGAAGACCAAAGAGCTGTCGAAGGACACCAGAAACATAATTGTAGACCTGCACCAGGCTGGGAAGGCTGAATCTGCAATAGGCAAACAGCTTGGTGTGAAGAAATCAACTGTGGGAGCAATAATTAGAAAATGGAAGACGTACAAGACCACTGATAATCTCCCTCTATCAGGGGGCTCCACGCAAGATCTCAGCCCGTGGGGTCAAAATGATTAAAAGAACTGTGAGCAAAATTCCCAGAACCACACGGGGGGACCTAGTGAATGACCTGCAGAAAGCTGGGACCAACGTAACAAAGGCTACTGTCAGTAACACACTATGCCTCCAGGGACTCAGATCCTAAAGTGCCAGACGTGTCCCCCTGCTTAAGCCAGTACATATTCGGGCCCGTCGGAGAGCATTTGGATGTTCCAGAAGAGTATTGGGAGAATGTCATATGGTAAGATAAAACCAAAACACTAAGAAAGACAAAACGGAGTCTGGCACTGCGCTACAGATTTACATAGATTTCCCCTTGGAATATCTGTCTCTTTACTGTGTATCCCGTTCTTGGTGCTCTGCACTTAGTTAAGACTGCAACATGAATACTATAAAGATAGAAACAGTGCGGCACTCACCGGGCTTCTTTTCGTTGCTTTATTGAGAAAAATTTGGGTAACTCACATATGACAAGATGCGGGCACCATGCTCAGTGTATGGGCGTAGCGGCGACGGCCGTTTCGCGCCTGTATGCGCTTCGTCTGGCCGCTCACTTTGATGACGTCAGGCGTGCTCTCGTAATTTATGCTCCGCCAGGCGTCATCTCCCCAGCAACGGTGTAAGTATACCTTAGATCTATACACATTTTAAAAACAAATAAATTACAAGTTGATACTTATACAAAGATTGCTAGACAGCTGTCAATGGCTACCGTCTTCATCATTTCTTGTTCTACAGGAATACCGCTAAGTCATTCTTATCATTGAAGCCTAAAGGGCCCATTGCATTGGTCCTAATAATCCAAATGGCTTCTCTTTGGAGTAATCTCCTATGGCGGTCTCCCCCATTCTTTAGAGGTGTAACTACTTCTATGCCTGTGCACTTTAATACATCTGCATTTCCATTATGATTCATCCTAACATGTTCTATTAACCTCGGTGACCCTACGCCCGTATGTACAGACTTCCTGTGTTCTCTAAATCTTATGCATAATGGACGGATAGTTTTACATAGGCAAAACTATCCGTCCATTATGCATAAGATTTAGAGAACACAGGAAGTCTGTACATACGGGCGTAGGGTCACCGAGGTTAATAGAACATGTTAGGATGAATCATAATGGAAATGCAGATGTATTAAAGTGCACAGGCATAGAAGTAGTTACACCTCTAAAGAATGGGGGAGACCGCCATAGGAGATTACTCCAAAGAGAAGCCATTTGGATTATTAGGACCAATGCAATGGGCCCTTTAGGCTTCAATGATAAGAATGACTTAGCGGTATTCCTGTAGAACAAGAAATGATGAAGACGGTAGCCATTGACAGCTGTCTAGCAATCTTTGTATAAGTATCAACTTGTAATTTATTTGTTTTTAAAATGTGTATAGACCTAAGGTATACTTACACCGTTGCTGGGGAGATGACGCCTGGCGGAGCATAAATTACGAGAGCACGCCTGACGTCATCAAAGTGAGCGGCCAGACGAAGCGCATACAGGCGCGAAACGGCCGTCGCCGCTACGCCCATACACTGAGCATGGTGCCCGCATCTTGTCATATGTGAGTTACCCAAATTTTTCTCAATAAAGCAACGAAAAGAAGCCCGGTGAGTGCCGCACTGTTTCTATCTTTATAGTATTCATGTTGCAGTCTTAACTAAGTGCAGAGCACCAAGAACGGGATACACAGTAAAGAGACAGATATTCCAAGGGGAAATCTATGTAAATCTGTAGCGCAGTGCCAGACTCCGTTTTGTCTTTCTTAGTGTTTACCAGTTCCAGTATCTAGGAGACTAGAGCACGCGCAGAGATGGAAACCCCAAACAAGATGGATACGGTCATTGAAATAGTGACCAATCCACCCTCCGAACTGTGTGATATGGCGTTGAAAGAGGGCCGCATGGATGCGGGCACCTATTTTGCTCAGTGTAATGAACGGGACAGTATACAAATTATGAGCAGGAGAGCTTTAGAAACAAAGATTACTCAGCTGGCGGAAAAAGAGATTAGGCTATTTTGGACAATACATTCATTACAGTCTTATGAGACTAATAGACGGGTCCCGAGAGGACTGAGACCATATAAAGAGGTGTCACAATATCAAGAGGATCAGGAGTTTGTCCTGGAATGGCAAAGGCTACATATGGAACATGCGTTCAGCCTGATGCAGTTGGTTCTAAAACGCAACATGAAGGAGTATGACAAAGTTACCCTTGAGTTGGAACAAGCTAAAAAGGAGTTAAAAAATCGTCTGACACTTAATCAGCAACAGACTTTTTTCAAAAAGCTAGAAAAAAGAATTGTCCCAGTACAAGTAGAGATTAAAGAGAGAAAAAAAGACAAATTTTTAAGGGATAAACAAGATTATGAGAATGGTAAAATATTTGTTGCTAGGGACAACAGAAGACCTTTCAAACGACGACGACAGAGCTATAGGAGAAGGAATGGAGATGATTGGACCACGGAGTCAGACTCAAGCCTGTCTGAGGATCATAGCAATATGGAAACAGCAGAGGAAGGAGCTACTGGAGGGGATATACAAGAACAGAACCCCCCTTTAGGCGAGAAACTAGAAGGGGGAGGCAAAAGAAACAAAAATTGGAGAGGAGGTCAAAAAAGGAAACAAGTATCCTGGAAGTAAAACCACATCAGATGGAGAAAATAAAGAACCTGAACAGGAATAATGTGGTAAATCTAACGGATATATATTTGAATGAAGACTGCCTATCCCTCCTATCAAAAGGACTGAATTATGGCCTGGTAGAGGACTTTGACCCTGTGGAATTTGAAATTGATCTATTTAAGGGGATAAGGAAATTAAATCTACATAAACATTTCTCTAATATCCAAAATACAAATAACAAAGCACAGACTTCCATGGAAAACAAACTACAGAATATCCCTAAAGAGTGGAATTTTAGCAACGAACAGGATAAACAAATAATAAATACATTGATTTCCCTGCAAGAGGAGGAAGGCGAGGTGCAAGATGAACCAAACACACAACGAACGAACTTTAGAGGAGGGATAAGCTCCACATTTAACCCCCCCTTGCCGGCTGGGAGTAACCTTGATGTCTTTCAAAAGCAGGTATTGAAAGAAGTTAAATGCTTGCTTTATTCCAGAAAAAATAAGAATTTAACTGAAAGAGAAGAGAAAGCCTTGGACTGGCTCAGCAAACATAAAGACATCATAGTGAAACCAGCCGACAAGGGGGCAATGTGGTGGTTATGAAAAAAAGCTACTATGAAGGGGAGGCTATGAGACAATTAAAAGATAAAGAAGTGTATGACCAACTTAAAGATAATCCAGTGGCCAAGTATCAGAGGCAATTGTGGTCTCTCCTCCATAGACATGTACAGAGTGGAGCAATAAAAAAGAACATGCTAGACAAACTATATCCAGTGTACCCCCTAAAACCGAAATGGTACTTTGTACCTAAGATACACAAGTCCCTAACTTGTCCTCCCGGACGCCCTATTGTGTCCGGGATAGGATCAGTTACGGAGCCATTATCACAGTATTTAGATTGGTTATTACGCCCTTTACTAACTAGTGTCCCATCATATTTGAAAGACACAGGAGATTTTTTAAGAACATTAAAAGATATAGAATGGCAAGAAGGGGATTATTTAGCATCTATAGATGTAGAAAATTTGTACACTAGAATACCACAACAGTTAGGGGTACAAGCAATTGAATCCACTCTGTTACAACATGGCATGGAGGAGGACCACATTGTCTTTGTAAAAGAGGCCCTGGAGTATGTATTGACACATAACGCCTTCACTTTCAAAGGCTCATGGTATTATCAAAAGACCGGAACGGCCATGGGGACACCAGTCTCTTGCACCTTTGCAAACCTATTTCTTGCAGTATTTGAAGAAAGATTTGTGTTTTCGTTAACTAACAAATATATACAATATGTAAAGACATATTTGAGATATGTAGACGATGTGTTTATAGTTTGGCGAGGTACTGAAATGCAGTTTGAAGAATTCGTGGAGGGACTAAATAAGGAAAATAATATGAATATGAAGTTCACATGGAAGATACATCCGTATAAATTAGAGTTTTTGGATGTAATGGTGACAGTACAAGAAGGAAGTTTAAATACAAACGTTTATAGGAAAGAGACCTCCACGAATTCCCTTCTGCATTTCAGAAGCTCCCATCCGGAACACGTGAAGAAAGCGGTACCCCGAGGGCAATTCGCCAGAATAAGGCGCATCACCAGTAGGGAAGAAGACTTCATTGAGCAGTCAAGGGAATTAAAATGCAGGTTTCTAGAAAGGTCATATCCAGAAAAATTAATTGATGAAGCCTATAAAGAGGCGTTTTTGAAAACTGAGACAATAAGGAGTGAAGTAAAAAAGAAGCAGGAGGGAAGTAGAGCAGTCTTCTCCTTCAAATATACCACAATGGCCACTGTTGTTAAGAACGCCCTGATTAATAATTGGCACATTTTAGCCTCAGATAGTGATTTGAAAGGTAAGACGAAAGAGCCCCCACTAGTGAGCTTCAGAAAAAGCACCACGATTAGAGATAAATTAGTGAAAAGTTTATACGAGGACAGGAGACAGGAAAATTGGCTCATGAAGTCCATCCCACAAGGTAACTTCAGATGTGGACACTGTGTCACATGTAAATACATGATAAAAACGAAATATATAAATATAGGGGGCATTTCACATGTAATAAAAAATTTAATTACTTGCAAAACGCAATTTGTAGTGTATGTCATTTTCTGCCCTTGTGGCAACTTTTACATAGGCAAAACTATCCGTCCATTATGCATAAGATTTAGAGAACACAGGAAGTCTGTACATACGGGCGTAGGGTCACCGAGGTTAATAGAACATGTTAGGATGAATCATAATGGAAATGCAGATGTATTAAAGTGCACAGGCATAGAAGTAGTTACACCTCTAAAGAATGGGGGAGACCGCCATAGGAGATTACTCCAAAGAGAAGCCATTTGGATTATTAGGACCAATGCAATGGGCCCTTTAGGCTTCAATGATAAGAATGACTTAGCGGTATTCCTGTAGAACAAGAAATGATGAAGACGGTAGCCATTGACAGCTGTCTAGCAATCTTTGTATAAGTATCAACTTGTAATTTATTTGTTTTTAAAATGTGTATAGATCTAAGGTATACTTACACCGTTGCTGGGGAGATGACGCCTGGCGGAGCATAAATTACGAGAGCACGCCTGACGTCATCAAAGTGAGCGGCCAGACGAAGCGCATACAGGCGCGAAACGGCCGTCGCCGCTACGCCCATACACTGAGCATGGTGCCCGCATCTTGTCATATGTGAGTTACCCAAATTTTTCTCAATAAAGCAACGAAAAGAAGCCCGGTGAGTGCCGCACTGTTTCTATCTTTATAGTATTTAAGATAAAACCAAAGTAGAACTGTTTGGTAGAAACACAACTCGTCGTGTTTGGAGGAGAGTGAATGCTGAGTTGCATCCAAAGAACACCATACCTACTGTGAAGCATGGGGGTGGCAACATCATGCTTTGGGGCTGTTTATCTGCAAAGGGACCAGGACGACTGATCCGTGTACATGAAAGAATGAATGAGGCCATGTATCGTGAGATTTTGAGTGCAAACCTCCTTCCATCAGCAAGGGCATTGAAGATGAAACGTGGCTGGGTCTTTCAGCATGACAATGATCCCAAGCACACTGCCAGGGCAACGAAGGAGTGGCTTCGTAAGAAGCATTTCAAGGTCCTGGAGTGGCCTAGCCAGTCTCCAGATCTCAACCCCATAGAAAACCTTTGGAGGGAGTTGAAAGTCCGTGTTGCCCATTGACAGCCCCAAAACATCACTGCTCTAGAGGAGATCTGCATGGAGGAATGGGCCAACATACCAGCAACAGTGTGTGCCAACCTTGTGAAGACTTACAGAAAACGTTTGACCTCTGTCATTGCCAACAAAGGATATATAACAAAGAATTGAGATGAACTTTTGTTATTGACCAAATACTTATTTTCCACCATAATTTGAAAATAAATTATTTACAAATCAGACAATGTGATTTTTTTGGATTTGTTTTCTCATTTTGTCTCTCATAGTTGAGGTCTACCTATGATGTCAATTACAGGCCTCTCTCATCTTTTTAAGTGGGAGAAATTGCTAAATTTGTGGCTGACTAAATACTTTTTTCTCCACTGTATATGGTAGGACACCACCTTTGGTATAATGAACTGTAAAGAAAGCAACACAATATCTGAATAGAAGCCTCTCTCAATTTACTGAAAATATCTTTTAGATTGCTCTATTTCAGGGCTGGCCAACCTAAGGCTCTCCAGCTGTTGTAAAACTACAACTCGCACCATGCCCTGCTGTAGGATGATAGCTGTAGGCAGACTGGGCATGCTGGGAGTTGTAGTTTTGCAACAGCTGGAGAGCCGCAGGTTGGCCAGCCCTGCTCTATTTACTCATTACATCATTGATTTCATCAGAGTGACTGTTAAGGGCATGGATTGGTGATTTCTTTTTAGGACACTAGTACATGTGATGGTGTCATAGGGATGATGTCAGGGAAGAGGAAATTGAGAAACTGCAAAATACACTTTTTGCCTTGATACTATTTTATCTTATATTAAAAACTAAGAAAAATATAGCTCAGCCATGGTCCCCTTCCTCCTTCTCACAGCCCTGTGTCTGGCTGTAAGACAACTGACTGCAGCAGGAACTCCCCCTCTGCTCTCTCTACAGATGAACAATATAATAGAACCCAGCCCACTTGACTAAGCCCCACCCCCTTAGCCAATCTCCAGACAAAAATGTATCAACAAGATCAATAAGAAATTAACCATTGTGTTCTCAACAGGATTTCTATTAGACTATCTTTTTTCTGGATTATACTGAAAATCCTGTAGAATGACAAGCACTGGGGACTAGATTATATTCTGTTTAGTTTAGCATTTATTTCTAGCTTTAGTGTTTCTTTAAGTTTTATTCTTAGCAGATTCATACTTTTTGTTTTATTAGTGCCAAATGTCTCCAAAGTCTACTTGGAAGATTATTTGAAAACTTTGATATGTTTGATATTATTATACCCTGGGAAGGCATTCACATTTTTAAGACTGTGTTGAGCCACTTGCTTATGCACTGTCAGTGCTGCGTGATTCTCCTTACACTGTGTCTCTCAGCAACAGGCTGTAGTCAGAATTGGAATATATCAAAATAAATACGCTGGAGATCAAGGAAATATAACTAAATATATCCAAAGCTCACTGAGATACACACTGCAATACTTATGCTTCAATTTTTCTAGAAACCTATCTACCAAAAAGTTTTAAGGAATAAATCTTACATTTATATAGGAACTTTGGGAGAAATGTATCATTCCCTACACACTGTTTTTGGCGTTAAAAAGTTGCAAAGAACATTTTTTTCTGTGCCCTTGATATATGACTGAGGAATACCAGGGACTCCTCCCACTAGCCCAAGAACAAATAAGTGTACAAAGGGGCATATGAGCATCCCATCACAGTGCCCCAGAGCTGTTAAAGTTAAAAAGTTCCTGGTCAGGGTGAATTCAAGGACCCCAAGGACAAACTCACTATTGGTGCTAAACTGAACTCCACTGATCTTGAACCACAATTGTGAGGGATCTAGGTGTATAAGGCCACAACATCTATCAAGGCTAATCATTTAATGTTATTTCCTCCAAGCAGGGCAACAGGTTGCCTGTATCTCTAGTGTAAGATGGTAATGCTACAAACTTGGTTGGCAAGATGGCATTCTGTTATTTAAACATGCACTTGGGAATCCGAGCTCATGTCTGCCATATGCAGGTCTGACAACCTCCCCCTCCTGTACATACACTTTAGTTAAGTGAGAACCATTTGTTCAGGTAGATTTATTAAACTAGCCCATAGTCAAAGGCTATTGTTTAAGTCAGCAGCTTTGTCACTGTAGTCCTCTGAGAAAACTGGATGTTACTGTCCAGTTCAAATGCATAAAGATTAGTGATGATCGAGCACTCGGGTGCTCGGGTGCTCTGGCCGAACACTAGGTGGTGCTCGAGTGTTCGGCCGAGCACCCGAGTATAATGGAAGTCTATGGGAGAAGACCAGGCACCCCCTGCTCTGCGGAGGGGAGGGTGTCTAGTTGATAGGGAAACGTGAGAAAATGGTGGAAACACCACTGAAATGGTTAGGGAACAGCATGGGGAGGATGTCTGGATGCATCTTGGACACCAAAGTCGCTGCTATTAACGATGATGTCCGACTATTACGCCACTTTTACGGAATGACAAAAATACCCCCCCCCCCAAAACCCAAGACAACATCGATTTTAGAGGAAATATTGTTAGGAAACATATATTTACTTGTACGTAAAGCGCAAGTAGCAGCACGCCCTCACCCCTAATGTTTTACGCTGTCAGATCAGCAGCAGGCACTCGCCCCTAATGTTTTAGACGGTCAGATCAGCAGCATACCCTCACCCCAAATGTTTTTGAGTGTCAGCAGCACTGAACGTCAACTTGTCAGGATGAGGACCAGAGTGAAGAAGTAACATAGTGACATAGTAACATAATTTATAAGGCCAAAAAAAGACATCTGTCCATCCAGTTCGGCCTGTTATCCTGCAAGTTGATCCAGAGGAAGGCAAAAAAACCCTGTGATGTAGAAGCCAATATTCCTCACTTTAAGGGAAAAAATTCCTTCCCGAAGAGGAAGAGAAAATAGTGGACGATGAAATCACTGGCCCAACATGGGAAGGAGGCAAGCTGAGCAAGGACAGCAGTACAGAGGGGTTGGAATCCGCAGCACCGCAACAGGCTGTAAGAGGCGGTGGAGTGGCAAAAGGGAGAAGGCAGGCCACACCAACAAGTGTGGACAATAAAGGAATTGTCATTTGCAACCTGTGCCGTACCAAAATGAGCAGGGGCATGAACACTAGCAACTGGACCACCATCAGCAAAATCTTCATGGCAGCAAAGCACCCTAATAGGTGGGCCAAACGCCTGGATCCACAATCGGTGTCTGCGGGTCACACCACTGCCTCCTCTTCCCTGTGTTATGTGCTAGCCAAGACGCAGGCCCAGATGCCTCCCCTCTGCACCTGGACCCTCGCAAGCACCATCAGCGAGCACATACACTTCTGTGTCCCAGCGCAGTGTACAGATGTCCATACCCCAGGCCTTTGAACGAAAGCGCAAATACCCAGACCCCCACCCACAGGCCATAGCACTAAATGCACACCTTTACAAATTTCTGGCGCTGAAAATGTTGCTTGTGGACACTGAGTCTTTTCGGAGTCTGATGGCTGCAGCTGTCCGTCGTTACGTAGTACCTAGCCACCACTATTTTTGCCGGTGTGCCCTCACCGCCTTACACCAGCATGTGTCCCGAAACTTAACCCGTGCCCTGACCAACGCAGTTACTGGGAAGGTCCACTTAACGACTGACAGATGGACAAGTGCTTCTGGCCAGGGATGCTACATTTCCCTGACGGCACACTGGGTGTACGCTGTGAAGGCTGGGAGCGAGACGTACCCTGGGATGGTACAGGTGCAACTGACACAAAGGATTGCAGGCCCTACTTCCATCACGATTTCCGCCACCACCTACATTAGCTGCTACAACCCCTCCTTCTCCTCCACCACTTCCATCTATGAATTCTCATCTTGCAGC
The DNA here is from genome assembly GCA_900303285.1 of Rhinella marina. NCBI lineage: Eukaryota > Metazoa > Chordata > Amphibia > Anura > Bufonidae > Rhinella > Rhinella marina. Next base: position 52,535 of record ONZH01013452.1, read on the forward strand.
ACCAATCAGCCATCAGTCAGTAGCTAGAAGCAGTTTAGCACAGCGGTGGGGAAGCGGCAACAGGCTGTGCTGAAACTTATTTGCTTAGGTGACAAACAACACACCGCTACAGTGCTGTGGCAGGGTATAAGGGACCAGGCTGAGCTGTGGCTCTCTCCACTCAACCTACAACCAGACGTGGTTGTGTCTGATAACGGTCGCAACTTGGTGGCGGCTTTGGAGCTCGGCAAGCTCGCACACATACTGCCATGCTCAGGTGTGGGGGAAAACCACACAGAGCGTAGGAGGGAAAGAAGATTAGGCCTGGAAACTAAGGAAGGTAGATGGACACCTCCTATAGGAAACTCTGACTCTAATCCTGACTGACTACCAGTATGAACAGGCCTCAAATGTAGGCGAGTTCATACACAGGAACCTAAACCAAACTGACCCTATAGAACCCTGGAACTAATGACAGGAATGAGTCTACCTGTTCCTCCAACAGGAAGGACGAACAGGAGTCTCCCTCAGGCCAAACAACTGCTTCAACTTAGTGGTTCAGCAGTTTCTCAAAAAGTACACTTTTTTTGCCTGAGCTCCTGGTGAAGGTGCACATTTCCGAAAGTCACCTACAGCTTCCGCCGGTCTGGCAACGCTGCAGCAGCGCTTACACTTGTCAGCTCACTGACTGCTGTTTGACCTGAGCATGCGCTGGAACTCTACCTGCTCACAATAAAGACAGACAGCGCTGCATGTGGAAAAGGTTCTGATAAGCGGCCTAGTGTCACAATTAGGAGGGAAAAGTTTTGGAAAATGGTAAAGGAGTACCTAGCTGACAATGTCAATGTCCTCAGCGATCCCTCTGTGCCTTATAATTATTGGGTCTCTAAGCTGGACACGTGGCACAAACTGGCCCAAAAATGCAGCCAGATTTAACAATGGACTTTTGTGTCTTTTGAACAGAACTACTAGCACTACCTAGCCAAATCTTATCCCTACAGTATAAGTCCCTCCTTGCGCAAATGTTATATAGCAGACGCAAATGAGGAACTGCGGCCTAAATTAACGGTAGAAAAAATACCAATGGATGTCAGGTATATAGACTTTTGAAAGGTTCTAATACACACGCTGTGCACGTAGTGGTAGTGTCAGGCACACTTGTGTTCTTTTTGCCCCAAAAGAAAAAAAAATGCAGCCAGATTTAACAATGGACTTTTTTGTGTCTTTTGAACAGAAATACTAGCCCTGCCTAGCCAAATCCTATCCCTACACTATAAGTCCCTCCTTGCGCAAATGTTATACAGCAAGATGCAAAAGAGGTACTGTGGGCTTAATAAGAATAATAGCAAGGATGCAGAAATAATAGCAAAGGATGTCCGGTATATAGTATACAGAGAGTATCATAAAGCATGCAGCAGCTGCACAGGTGGCGTTAATGGCAGGCCACCTAACAGTATTTTTAACACCCCCCCCCAAAAAAAAAATGTTTGCCAGCAAGATATAATAGACCTTAAAAGGGCTTTTGGGTCTTTTCTGAGCAAATTCTATCCCTGCCTAGCGTTCTTCTGTCCCTACTCTATCTGTCCCTGCTTGTAGCAGCTCTCCCTGGCTTGGTAGGAACCCAATGACGCGTTCCCGGCCAGCCAATCACTGTAATGCCAGTAGCTAACATGGCTACTGGCATTACAGTGAATGCCAGTACCTTCCCGCACGCTAATTGGCTAATTAGCGTGCGGGGAGGGGACTCGAGTATGGCGCACGAGCACACGCGGTGTTCGGCTGAACACCGCGTGGTCACGAGCGTCGCCATATTCAGCCGAATAGGCACAAATAGGCACAAAAGCCTTTAAATTGTCAGCAGTGCTCTCCATTGCATCCCCATTCTCTCATTGCAACCACTTTAATGTGGATTCAGCAGATATCTCACCACCACACTGGATGCACTAGGACTCCATGGATATTATGCTATTTTGCTATTTCGGTGGGTACTGCTGCAAACTGTAGGAGGTCTGATATTTTTTTTCCAACCTTCTTCTCTGGATGCAGGATGTGGTTGTCCTTACTTTTTCTGGAGCAATTACATTCTATCAAAGAAGGAGGCCAGTATAACAGGACATAGCATATAAGGGAGCTGAAAGTAATCACAAAAATAAAACCTTGTCTAGATCAGAGGTAGTCTGCTCAAAGTCTTCTGGAATGGCTGCATTGTATTTTACTTTGAGATTGGTTGTTCTATGACTACTATTATACTACTTAGACTAGTAGAAAAATCCATCTGTAAATGGATAAATATGAACTGTATAGATTTTATTAAAAGCATATTTGAAGGCCAAAAAAACCAATAAACTAAGGCGCTCCATCGCTGGCAGTGGATTGCCGAAGTTATGAAGAGGTGCTAGCCTCTACATAACTTTGGTGGATCCACCGCTACTTCTAAATGTAAGACTGCTTCCTTGCTGCCTTACATTTAGACCATTTTCTACACCTGGATTTTTTAGACCTGGATTGAGTGGGGTGAAGTTGCAGATTGCAGAACCACAATCTGTGCCTCAAATACGCCTAATATAGGTATATTTCAGCTTAAAAATGACTCCTCTAAATTGAGTACAATACTAGAAGAAATAGCGGAGTGGTCTGAAATTACAGAAATTACCCAATTGACCCCATTCACATAATACTTTTACACAGTTTTAATGGAAAAACTAGTGGTGCTTGCATGTGCATGCACCTGAGTTGCAATACCAGACGCAGCCTATGGACATGAGTGGCACTGTTTCTGAAAATATATAAGCTCTTTAAATACATTCAGTGAGTAACCTTCTGATCTACTGAATTCAGAAGTATTACATTATTGTCCCCTGCAGTTAAGCATTAATTAATGAGTATACTGTTATAAATATCTGTAATTACACTCAAGCAGCGTTCACCTGCACATGCATCAGGGAACACCATTGAAATTACATTACATCCCGCAGCAATAATGCTAATACATAGAAGTATTTGTAAGTTGTATTTTCCATAGGGTGTCTATAAACCCATAATAGTTCTCTATCCTGATCCACCACTGTGCACAAGCTTTTATTGACTGGAATAGCTTAGCGTGCATGGGTCAGTGAACTACTTACAATCATTGAATTAATTAAACAAAACACATTAACCCCAGCAAAATGCTGAAAGTTTCATGGGGTTTATTCTAATTACTATATTTGTTGCTCTTTTATGCAACATTGAATTTTGCAGTTGGGTGCCCACTGTAAAAAAAAAAAAAGAGCATTCATGCACAAGCTCATGGAGATAATTAATAGGAAAGAATCCATAAAATGTTCATAAAAAATCTAAAGAACAAGCAACAACTATAAAAGTATCCCATGTGATACAGCTAAAACCCATTCAACAGAAAAAAATGCATTAATGTCAATTTATTTGTTATTAGTTTTCAACTTATGAATTATGATGTACTTAATTAACTCAATTACTATGCAACAGGCATATACAGGGCTCTTGTCACACACTAATGGTCCCCAATATACCATACAATAATTACAAAAACATTACATTTTAAATAAAAAGATAAGTTCATAGACAGTACAAATAAAATGGCAATGAACTATATACTGTGTGTGTGTGTGTGTATGTGTATATATATATATATATATATATACAGTACAGACCAAAAGTTTGGACACACCTTCACATTCAAAGAGTTTTCTGTATTCTCATGACTATGAAAATTGTAGATTCACACTGAAGGCATCAAAACTATGAATTAACACATGTGGAATTATATACTTAACAAAAAAGTGTGAAACAACTGAAAATATGCCTTATATTCTAGGTTCTTTAAAGTAGCCACCTTTTGCTTTGATTACTGCTTTGCACATTACTGTTTTGCTTGGCATTCTCTTGATGAGCTTCAAGAGGTAGTCTTGAAGGAGTTCCCAGAGATGCTTAGCACTTGTTGGCCCTTTTGCCTTCACTCTGCGGTCCAGCTCACCCCAAACCATCTCGATTGGGTTCAGGTCTGGAGACCATGGAGGCCAGGTCATCTGGCGTAGCACCCCATCACTCTCCTTCTTGGTCAAATAGCCCTTACACAGCCTGGAGGTGTGTTTGGGGTCATTGTCCTGTTGATAAATAAATGATGGTCCAACTAAACGCAAACCGGATGGAACAGGATGCCACTGCAAGATGCTGTGGTAGCCATGCTGGTTCAGTATTCCTTCAATTTTAAATAAATCCCCAACAGTGTCACCAGCAAAGCACCCCCACACCATCACACCTCCTCCTCCATGCTTCACGGTGGGAACCAGGCATGTAGAGTCTATCCGTTCACAAAGACCGAAGATCTAAAATTTGGACTCATCAGACCAAAGCACAGATTTCCACTGGTCTAATGTCCATTCCTTGTATTCTTTAGCCCAAACAAGTCTCTTCTGCTTGTTGCCTGTCCTTAGCAGTGGTTTCATAGCAGCTATTTTACCATGAAGGCCTGCTGCACACAGTCTCCTCTTAACAGTTGTTGTAGAGATGTGTCTGCTGCTAGAACTCTGTGTGGCATTGACCTGGTCTCTAATCTGAGCTGCTGTTAACCTGCAATTTCTGAGGCTGGTGACTCGGATGAACTTATCCTCCGCAGCAGAGGTGACTCTTGGTCTTCCTTTCCTGGGGCGGTCCTCATGTGAGCCAGTTTCTTTGTAGCGCTTGATGGTTTTTGCAACTGCACTTGGGGACACTTTCAATGTTTTCCCAATTTTTCGGACTGACTGACCTTCATTTCTTAAAGTAATGATGGCCACTCGTTTTTCTTTACTTAGCTGCTTTTTTCTTGCCATAATACAAATTCTAACAGTCTATTCAGTAGGACTATCAGCTGTGTATCCACCTGACTTCTGCCCAACACAACTCATGGTCCGAACCCATTTATAAGGCAAGAAATCCCACTTATTAAACCTGACAGGGCACACCTGTGAAGTGAAAACCATTTCAGGTGACTACCTCTTGAAGCTCATCAAGAGAATGCCAAGAGTGTGCAAAGCAGTAATCAAAGCAAAAGGTGGCTACTTTGAAGAACCTAGAATATAAGACATATTTTCAGTTGTTTCACACTTTTTTGTTAAGTATATAATTCCACATGTGTTAATTCATAGTTTTGATGCCTTCATGAAAATACAGAAAACTCTTTGAATGAGAAGGTATGTCCAAACTTTTGGTCTGTACTGTATATATAGGCAATTGATATTAAGATCCAGTAATACCTCTTTAAAGAGGACCTGTTGCCACTCCTGACATGCCTGTTTTAAGAGCTTCATGTATTCCTCATGTAATAACAATTCTGGAGCATCTGTTCTTATGGCTCTATGTTCTGCCATTCCTTTATTATTTCTACTAGAAGTTATAAATGAATTGCTAGCAGTAAGGGTACAGAGGGGAGGTAACCAGTTGGAGATGTGTACCTGCACAGACTCACTATATCCAATCGGTGCTGCAATTTTCAGACTGTGCAGGTACACCCCCCAACTGATTACCACCCATCTGTACCCTTACTGCAGACTGCTAGCAAATCATTCATAACGTCTAGTAGAAATAATAAAGGAATGGCAGAACATAGAGCTATAATAATAAATGCTCCAGAATTGTTATTACATGAGGAATACATGAAACTATTAAAACAGGCATGCTAGGATAGGTGAAAGGTCCTCTTTAAGGTTTCATGCACATGGCCATGTCAGTAATTTGGTCCGCTAACAATGGTTCTGAAAAATGCAGATACTTTCTGTGTGCAATCTACATTTTTCTTAATCCAATTAATAGAATTGGCTATTCTCATCTACAATACAGACAAGAATAGGACATGTACCATCATTTGTCAAATGGCCAAAGAGGAACAAATACAGATGAGTAGCTGGCCCCTTAGATATGAAGGAGTCAGTGTAATATCCTCCAAAATTGTGGGTAGCACAAAAAATATGTGCATTCATGTGCATGTGCAGCATATTAGTATTGATAAGCTATCCTTAGTATAGGTCATCAATATCAAATCTGCAGGGTTCTGACAACCCACACCCCCACTGATCCGCTGTTCCCTAGACGGTTCCATCCACTGTGTATCCTGAGCTGGTTACTCATTCAAGTGATTGAGAGCAATGCTAAAGTGACTAGCTCCATCCACCACACTATATTGATAGCTATCCTGACGATAGGCCATCAATATTGAAATCCTAGAAAACCACTTTCAAGTAGAGGTTAACACAATTAAAAGCTTATCATTTATTGGACAACCCCTTTAACTTTCATGTGTTTCGAAGGATCCTATGATAATGTTAGTTTGTATCATTAGATCTACGGTGAGGATTTGTAGATGTAATACCTTAGGTCAACTTGATCCTAGCATTGGGACCTTCCTTCTGCTATAAGGGCCTGTAAATCTCCTGAGCGGTAGGGTCCTTGGGGAGTGACTGACATCTCAACTTACTCCTGAGTTGCAGTACCTAAAACTATGAACAAGCTGAATTTTCAACTTGTAATAATACTGTTATAGAAAAACTTATATCCTAAAAAATGGAAATTCTCACACTGGTTGTTTGTATTTCTCATGGTTTCTCAAAGGTAAGCTATACATAGAAAATGTGGAAAAAATTTTAAAAAATGCCATTGATTCCCTCCTTTATGTCCTCCTTATCGTTTATCCTTTTATCCCAGTTATAACTAAGGAATAGATTAAGGACTCTTCTCTGTGTCCTCTTCTTATGGTCCCAAGTCCTATTCTCTTGAGCAATAGCATTTGTCAAAGAAGAGCCCAATATACACAGCAACTGAAAATCCATCACAAAAAACCTCTGTAAATAAGAAGTCATGTTCTAAAAGTGGTTGTCTTTTGGACCAGTTTCAGTCAATATTTATACCGAAAGATTTATTTTTCTGTTATTACATATTACTAATAATAGGTCTATTATGGACTTGGTGACTTGAATGGTATACTTCTGGTTCTGCCAAAGTGTCCACTGTTTGGATGAGAAAAATATCCCTGCATGCAGCTAAAGGTTTATAAGCTTAATTGGTGATTAACAAATTAAATATTCACTATCCAGTGTCTTCTTGTATATTTAGTGTCTGGTGTTGGATGTTTACATAATGAACCCACCATTATCCTTGGGAAAACAACATCTGATCCTTGGTAATCCAGTAGTAAAACCAATGGGGAATAACTTAAAAATACTATCAAAGATTTATCCAGTGCACAGGTTTTCTGGCATCACATTTTTTTTTCACCCACTGCTTATGTCAGCTTTTAAAAAATAGGAAGTGTAAGCCATGGTAAAACCTTAAGCTTGTGCTTTTTGAGGTAATCTTTTGTGGATTTTGAGGCGTGTTTAGGATCATTAAGCCATACCCTTTTCATCTGCAACATTTTTAAAGTTGGTGTTATGTTCCAGAATTTGCTGGAATTTCATTGAATCCATTCTTTCTCTCTACCCATGAAATGTTCCCCAAGCCATTGGCTGCAACACACCCCAAAGCATAACTGATGCACCCCCATGCTTAATGGTTGGAGAGGTGTTCTTTTCCTGAAATTCTGTGCCCTTTTTCTCCAAACATACCATTGTTCATTATGGCCAAAGAGTTCTATTTTAACCTCATTAGTCCACAGGAGTTGTTTTCATAATGCATCAGGCTTGCTTAGATGTTTTTTTCCAACCTCTGAATTTTCTGGTGAGCACACAGGAGAGGTTTTTTTTTATGATTCTTCTATAAGGGACATATTTGTGCAGGTTTTGCTGAACACTGGAACAATGTAAAGCAACTCCAGAGTCTGCTAAATATTCCCGAAGGTCTTTTGCGGTCAAGCAGGGGTCTGATTTTCCTTTCTAAAAAACTACGAGCAACTGTCTCTGAAATTTTTCTTGGTCTTCCAGTCCTTCTCTTGACCTTCACTGTCCCTGTTAACTGTTATTTCTTAATCAAATTTTGAAATGAGGAAATGGAAACCCTGAAAATGGTTGCTATCTTCTTCTAACATTCTTCTGCTTTGTGGACCTCAACAATTTGAGGCCCACCAAGGCAACTGTTTGGAAGAACTCACTAACTATGATTGTGAACAAGCCTTCACCCTAACTGGCTATTTATGGTCGGAGACCTCTGTCAAAGATATTTGAGTGCTCAAATCTCCATAGGTTCCAAGGTTCTCCTTTCTTTTTTCACTGTAAAGTTGTACAAAACCAAAATAATACACAGACATTGCTTAAAATGTTCAAAAGTGTGTTTCATCTTTATCTGTATGCCTTTTGGAGATCGTTTCATATTTAACTTTTTTAACTGTTCACAGTAACAGTAATTTTGACCAGGGGTGCCCAAACCTTTGCATGTCACTGTAGACGATAGATAGATAGATAGATAGATAGATAGATAGATAGATAGATAGATAGATATTCCTATCCTCAACCCTTACTTAATTAATTCCTACTTGCTTTGGTAATGCTAATATGTATTTACATCGGCCAATAAAGGATATTCATATTTGATATGAGATAGGTAGATAGATAGACAGGCAGACAGATAGATAAATAGATTATGGGTTGCAGATAATTATCACATACTCTAAATGATAAGCATTATAAGCTCTATTTACTGAAAACTGAGAAAATAACATTTAAGCAGTTTTCTGTTCTCACACATGCTTTAAGAAAGGAGAGAGTGCCCTCTACAGAGTTAACAGGGTGGATTTTACCTATTTGACAATACAGTCCTCAAAATGAAGAGTGTTGTTATTATTGTATAGATATTATAAAATGAAACTCTTTAACATATGTACACACAGAAGGGATACACTGCAGATATGCATGTAGCAAATATGCAGTATTTTGCAGTATCATCACAATGGATGAGATTTAAGGTTTCAAAAAAAAAAAAATTTGTAGCATAAATTGATTTTTCAATCCACAGCATGTCAATTTATGTTGCGGAATCCAAAGCAAATCCACCACAAAAGCCACAGCAAAATCTCGATTTTTTTTTTTTTTTTTTTTTTAATTTTGGACGAGTCACGATTTAAATCTCGATTTTCTTATGTTATTAAAAATTAAAAAAAATAAATAAAAAAAGCCTACTGTGCCCCCATCAGACCTCACATCAGCCCACTGTGCCCTCACCAGACCTCACATCAGCCCATTGTGCCCATCAGACCTCAGATCAGCCCATTATGCCCCATCAGACCCCACATCAGCCCATTGTGCCCCATCAGACCCCACATCAGCCCATTGTGCCCCATCAGACCCCACATCAGCCCAGTGTGCCCCCATCAGACCCCACATCAGCCCAGTGTGCCCCCATCAGACCTCAGATCAGCCCACAGTGCCCCCATCAGACCTCAGATCAGCCCACTGTGCCCTCATCAGACCTCAGATCAGCCCATTGTGCCCATCAGACCCCACATCAGCCCACTGTGCCCCATCAGACCCCACATCAGCCCAGTGTGCCCCCATCAGACCTCCGATCAGCCCACAGTGCCCCCATCAGACCTCAGATCAGCCCACAGTGCCCCCATCAGACCTCAGATCAGCCCACTGTGCCCCCATCAGACCTCAGATCAGCCCATTGTGCCCATCAGACCCCACCTCAGCCCATTGTGCCCCATCAGACCCCACATCAGCCCATTGTGCCCCATCAGACCCCACATCAGCCCAGTGTGCCCCCATCAGACCCCACATCAGCCCAGTGTGCCCCCATCAGACCTCAGATCAGCCCACAGTGCCCCCATCAGACCTCAGATCAGCCCACAGTAGTGCCCCCTTCAGACCTCAGATCAGCCCACATTAGTGCCCCCTTCAGACCTCAGATCAGCCCACAGTAGTGCCCCCTTCAGACCTCAGATCAGCCCACAGTAGTGCCCCTTCAGACCTCAGATCAGCCCACATTAGTGCCCCCTTCAGACCTCAGATCAGCCCACTAGGCCACCATAAGAATAAAATAAAAAAAATCCCTTACCTGTCCTGCGCCACGGCTCCGCTCCAGGCCCGGCGCTCCTCAGTCTTCTTCTCCCGGCGCTGCACTGTCACCTGACGGCGTGCAGCATCAGGTCAGAGTGCGCACACTACGTCCTGACGCTGTACGCGGTCAGGACAGTGCAGCGCGGCCCCGGAGAAGAAGAGGAACGCCGGATACCGGAGCGGAGCCGCGGCGCAGGACAGGTGAGATTTTTTTTTATTTTATCTGGCGGGCGCAATTTTAGGAAAATTGAGTTCACGATTTTCCTAAAAAATGAAATCGTGAGGCTTTCAATTGGCGAATTAATCGAATTAATTCGATTAATCGCCCAGCCCTAGTGGATACCCTTAACCCCTTCAGGACTTGCTCTGTAACTCAAATCTGGTTTTTAAATATGGGTCACACTAAGCTCCTGTTTAAGACAGCAGACACCCAGAGGCATAGGATATGATTGGCGATAACACTGATCACGGACATTGGCTCCTAGAGACCAAACAGCCTCCACCCTGCCCCGACGCAGCCTTTATCTTTCTAAAAGTAGGGCTTGATAGGAGTGCACCGAATCTCCCACAGGCTGCAATGTTAAATCATTGGTGGTCGGTGACGTCACATGGCCTAGGAAGAGGCTGCGGCACTCACAGAACAGCTGATCGGCTAGAAACCTCATATCACTTTTGTCACTATGAGATATTGGGTGTAGTATGCAAAAACACTACCATGACATTTTGTATCACATTTAATAATCTATAATATGTGAAAAAGAAAATCAGCCAAACATTCTTTAAAAATCGATTTCTATGAATACTGACTTAAAAAATACCCCTTACTACCCATTTTCAATAAAGTTGGTGTATATCAAAATGTGGAACACGTGAATAGGTCTGAATACTTTCTAAATGCATTGTAAAAAGATGTATATTAAAATATCTTGTTTAAATTGGTATTATTTTATTAGGTATTTATGGAGTGTCCACAGAATGTGTCATAGATGTCTGATACATCCAAGACCCATATCTGGGGCTTTCACCGAAAACGTTGGCCTCATGCTATGCTTTTTTGCAACTTCCATAGACTCCAACGGAGAGGGCAACACGTAAGTGCAAATATCTCTCCACAGAGGAATCGGCTTACAGGGGTGGGACCAGGGGTGCATTGTTCATGAGGCAAAGTTCATGTGCTAGAACAGGAGAGGAGGGGGGGAATTTAGCCTCCAGCTCTGGTCTCCTGTACAGCCCTGCTTTCAGGAATCATCCTGCTATGTCTGTTTAGTTCAGACTGTCTTGCCCTTAAGTTTTCCCTCAGTTAAGATGGTGGATTGTGTCTCAGCTGGGTGCCATCTTACTTCCTTTTTCATATATAAACCTCTCAAGCCTGTTACTTATTGCTTGAATATTGTGTTTTAGCTCCAGCTTGTGCAGTCCTCTCGCCTGGAACTTTCTCTCCGGTTTGTTCCTCCTCCTTGCGGTTTACCCTGCAACTCCTGGACACCTGCCGACCACTCTCCTGACTTCTCGACTGGATCCCTGCCTAATCTGCATTCCTGCTACCTCCTGTTCAAGTCTCCTGTGCCTCTTGTGTTTAGACCTTGTTCCTGCCATTGGATTCCAGCAGTATTCCACTAGTATCGTGACAGAATACTCAAGCCTAAAATGGAGTCCGCCAGGACTGGGAGTTCGGAGGTTCGCAGTAAGCAACTGCAGACTGCTATAGCTAATATGCGCACCGAGATGCAGACTTTGAAAAACAAATATGTCGCCTTTGAAGGACAGACTTCCCACAACATCCAAATTTATGGACAAGTGATTCAAGAACTACGTGGTACCGTGCAGACATTATCTGACCAGATAGTCCACTTGGAGAATCAGGTTTCTGTACCACCTGCTGCTGTGCCTGCAAAGTTGCCACCATTCAGATTCGGGGGAGACTGCAATAAATTCCGGGGATTCCTCAATCAATGTAGGCTGTACTTCGATGCAAATCCAACTCAGTTTCCTACTGATAGATCTAAAGTCTTATGTATTATTATGCTTCTGACACATAAAGTTATTGCCTGGGCTAGTCCGTTGATTGAGACTCAAGACGCCTGGCTCAATCATTTAGAGAACTTCATCGATGCCATGAGTCAAATGTTTGACGATCCCAATCGAGGTCCTACAGCTGAAGCAGCATTATTAGCATTGCACCAGGGCAGACGCCCTGTCAACGAGTACGGAATGGAGTTCAAGAGGTGGGCTGTCGACACTGATCGGAACGACGCAGCGAAAATCTCTTTTTATAGGAAAGGACTATGCAGCGCATTAAAAGATGAACTTGCCCGTGCAGAGGCCCCTTTAGGTTTGGATGCCTTTATTAACTATTGCATTCAAATCGATACCCGACTGTCTGAATGACGACGAGAGATGGATTGAATTATTATACCATGAATTATTATACTAAGCAGTCTCCCTCTTTCCCTATCTCCATTTCCAAGGAACCCCAAGGAAAAATTTACAGAGAATCAGGGAGTGAGCCTATGCAAGTAGATTCCATACTAACACGTTAAAACGTTGATCGAAGGTAGCACAAGCTCTGGGAAAGTCTATGCTTTTACTGCGGAAAGTTTAACCACTTCCTTATGAACTGCCCTAGCCGTCCACGGAAGTTTGTGGCAGCTATTACAGATCCTGACTTTTCAGATGGAGAATCAATTGCTTCAGAAACAGAATTATCTGAGAAAGCAGTTATCCATTCCATTTAATCGGTGGCCTCTCATATTAAGAAAGAGAATAAAGACTCCCATTGCTTTCTCCTCATTACGTTCCTGATTAACTCTCAATGGATATTCACTTCTGCTATGGTGGACTCTGGGGCTAGTGACAATTTCATGGATCTTTCTTTTGTTCAAAAGCATGGGGTTAAATTTCAGAAAAAACTCTCACCCGTGGTAATGGAGACCGTAGATGGATCTCCACTGAGGTCAGGGCCAGTGGATCAAGAAACTGAACAACTTGAAATCATTATAACACCCCACCACCATGAAGTCCTATTGTTCCTATTGATCTCTTCTCCACATTTCCCTGTTATCCTAGGCCTACCCTGGTTGCAAGCACAGAACCCTGTTATCAACTGAGAAACCAAAGAAATAAGCTTCCCAGCAGAGGATGTTCTTTCGATAGCTCAGTCTGAACAAGGTTCAGAAAATCCAGCTCAAGATAATAAAATAAGTTGCCCTCTGAATACAAGGAATTTGCAGATGTTTGTGATAAACAAAATGCAGACAAGCTCCCCCCACACCAACCCTACGATTGTTTTATAGAATTGCTTCCTGGTGCAACTATACCTTTTGTAAACATCTACCCTTTGGCAGGCCCCGAACTTAAAGCACTCAATGACTACATAGAAGAAAATCAGGCTAAGGGGTTCATCCGCCCATCTTCCTCACTTGCAGGAGCTCCCCTATTCATTGTTAAGAGGGACGGTTCTCTAAGACCTTACATTGATTACCGAGAACTTAACAAAATTACAATCAAAAACCGCTACCCTCGAGCTCTTGGAGAGAGTGCAACATGCAAAAATTTTTACCAAGTTAGACCTGCGAGGCACCTATAATTTGGTCCATATCAGATTTGGAGGATGAATGGAAAACAGGATGAACGGAAAACCTTTAGCTTTTAGATCACGCTACGGACATTTCGAATATCTTGCTATGCCTTTTGGTCTTTGTAATGCCCCAGCCACCTTTCAACATCTCGTCAATGATATCTTCCAATTCTTTGGCTATATAATGTCACCTCATGGTCTACACATGGACTCTAGCAAGATTAAAGCAATAGTAGACTGGCCTACTCATAGGAGCATAAAAGATGTTCAACATTTCATATGTTTTGCCAATTTTTATAGACGCTTCATTAAGAATTTCTCAGAAATAATTGCTCATATTACACAGTTGACTAAGAAAAAAAAATGTTTTTGCCTGGTCTCCCCAAGCATAGGAATCCTTTCCTTTTCCTAAAGTCCAAGTTCACTACAGCCCCTGTATTAGTTCATCCCGACCCAGAACTCACCTTCATTGAGGAAGTAGATGCTTCAGACTGTGCTATAGGGGCTATTCTGTCTTCTCTGCTGAGAAGAATTATGATGTGGGGAATAAAGAACTGTTAGCTATCATTGCAGCTTTTAAGGAATGGAGACATCATCTTCAAGGAACCTCACAGCAAATAATAGTTCTGACTGATCACCGTAATTTGGAATTCGTTAGATCTGCCAAATGTCTATTTCCTCGCCAAGCTCGTTGTAGTCTCTTCCTGAACCGATTCCATTTTGTAACTAATCTCGTACAGGCCCGGATCCCATAATGGCAAGGCAGATGCTCTATCTAGAATCTTTTCCAATGATTCCAGTTCTACTATTCCGCTCAAGACTATTGTTCCTGAGTCTAATTTTGTGGGAGTAATCCAAAATAAGGACTTGCTTGAAGAGAGAAGAGAGGCCTATGACACCGACTCCTTGCTGTCTTGACCACCTGATGATGTGCGTTTAATGCTTAAGAACAAGGTGTGGACCCATGGGCAGCAGCTATATATACCTGAAACAATAAGAATGAAAATTCTAAAATTAGTCCATGATTCTAAGATTGCGGGTCACAAAGGAGTATAGAAGACACAGGAATTTTTATCCTGCTTCTTCTGGTGGCCCAATTATCAACAGGATGTAAGGAAATATGTCATATCATGTGACGTTTGTGCTAAATGCAAGACTCCACGTTCTTCACCCATGAGTTTGTTACAGCCTTTGTCGGTCCCCTCTCGTCCCTAAGGTTCTATTTCCATGGACTTTATCGTAGATCTACCTACCTCTAAGGGAAAAAATACAATTCAATGGTAGTAGTTGACCGGCTCACCAAGGCTGCATATTTCATTCCATGTACCAGAATACTTTCTGCCAAAGACACCGCTGACATTGCAGTTCAGAATGTGTTTCGTTTTCATGGAGTTCCTGATGAAGTTATCTTGGATCGTGGGCCGCAGTTTGGCAGAGTTTTTGCACAGCACTTGATATTGATATTAATAAGTAATCAACTGCCTTTCACCCACAATCTAATGGACATACTGAAGGCACAAATCAGATTCTGGAACAGTATCTTCGATGCTATATCTGTCATTTAGGCTTCATTCACACGACCGTATTTTGTTTCCGTGTCCGTTCCGTTTTTTTTGCGGACCGTATGCGGAACCATTCATTTCAATGGGCCCGCAAAAAAAACGGAAACACGGATGCCATACGGAACGTCATCCGTTTCGGTCGTGTGAATGAAGCCTTACAAGATGATTGGGTCGATCTGCTTCCTATGGCTACTCCTTTCTTTGCAAATTTGGGGTATCATCCAAATATTCTTCCCAAATTCCCCGCTGTTTCACCTATTCCAGCAGTTGTGGAAAGGATCTCTGCATTACAGCAAAATTTAGAACTACTAAAAGGAACATTTGAGAGGACTCAAATTACAAGAAGGCAGCAGACAAATTTCGTAGTCCAGCACCAATCTTTAAAATGGGGGATAAAGTATAGCTTTCCACCAGAAATTTGAAACTTAAGGTTCCTTAACCATAACTATGACAGAAGTTTGTTGGGCCTTATAAGATTATCAGGATAATTAGTCCAGTAGCTGTTTGGCTCAAACTCCCACGATCTATGAAGATTCATCCTGTTTTTCATGTGTCTCTATTAAAGCCTGCCGTGCCCAACCCTTTCCCTTGTTGAGGTGGGAGTAATGTCAGGAATCATCCTGCTATGTCTGTTTAGTTCAGATTGTCTTGCCCTTAAGTTTTCCCTCAGTTAAGATGGTGGATTGTGTCTCAGCTGGGTGCCATCTTACTTCCTGTTTCATATATAAACCTCTCAAGCCTGTTACTTATTGCTTGAGTATTGTGTTTTAGCCATGCCTCCCAAGTGTCCCTCTTTTGGAGGGACAGTCCCTCTTTTTGACCCAAGTACCTCTGTCCCTCTTTGATCCTTAAGTGTCCCTCTTTTTGACCTGGAGGATTAATACATTTACTATATTGCTCCCTACTGAAGTGTCTGTATGGTTTCTACCTATATATTAGACTATAAATTCATTATATGATGCAATTTGGACCTTAAAATATCTATAATGTGATGATTTATGTGCTAATATTTAAATGAAAAATGAAGTGCAAGAAAAAAAAATTGTCCCAGGGGTTCCATATGCAGTAAAAAAAAAGAGGAACTTATACTCAACTAACCAATCCCAACCTGCTCCAGTTCTGACGGAGTGAGTAGTTATGCTATGGACAGAGTTAGAGGAGTGGCCTAGTGTGAAAAAATGACCGTGATGCAGGCCTGCATATATTGTCCTTCTTTGCGATTTTCTAATGTTGGGAGGTATGTTTTAGCTCCAGCTTGTGCAGTCCTCTCGCCTGGAACTTTCTCTCCGGGTTTGTTCCTCCTCCTTGCAGTTTACCCTGCAACTCCCGGACACCTGCTGACCACTCTCTGGTTTGCCTCCTGACTTCTCGTCTAGATCCCTGCCTCATCTGCATTCCTGCTACCTCTTGTTCAAGTCTCCTGTGCCTCCTGTGTTTAGGCCTTGTCCCTGCCATTGGATTTCAGCAGAATTCCACTAGTATCATGACACCTGCACACATCTGTGTCTTTGGGGATTGCTGTACATCACAGTTTTATTGAGTTTTTTGCCATAATTCAGGTTGCGACATACAATAACCATAGGCATAGATGTGTGTAGGAAAGGGCAAAGGACCTTGAGATAATGTAATGTTAGGGTAAAGGACCTTTGGGATAGATTATGTGTGTATGTCACACATTATCAATTATCTTAAAGGTCCTTAAAGTGGTTGTGCACTCATTTCCAGACCACTCAGATTGGCAAGACTCTCATTGGTGAACATACATACCTGATTCCCGAAGCTGGGTCCCAGCTCTTGAGTCCCTCCATGTTAACTTCCTGTTTTACGCCACAGTAGCCAATCACTCGCCCATGCCCATGCTTGCGTCATGTCAAATGGTCACATAACTCAAGGGGAGCAGATCACCATTGAGGCCAATGATTGGCTGCAGCGGTGTCAAACTGGAAGGTTACATGGAGGGACCCTAGACCTAAACTGTGTTCTGACCAGCAACAGCATTTACACCAGACTGTGGATTGACCTGTAGCAGTGTTTATAATATACTGTGGACTGATTGGCACAAGGCCATCACCTAATAATAGGTGTGCAACCCCTTTAAGTGAATGGGTGACCATGTCTGCCTGAGCAACATCCACACTTCGCTGTGTCTCCGATCTGGTTGAAAGGGAAAGGGTATTCTCAAAAGTTTCTGGTATGGACATATTTAATAAAAAATTACTGTTCCATCAGGTGTAATTATTAATGGAGTTAAAACTGATCATAGCAAAACTGCAGTTGAATCATTATTATGAGAGAACATGCATTGCATGGCTGAAATAAACTTTTTTTCTGCTTTTTGAAGCTAGAACTAATTTTAAGGCTAATTGATAAAATGTCATAGCTAAAAATTTTTACATCAATCTTTTGCTTGCATTAGTTTTACATTCTCCCTTAATGTGTAAACCAGGTCCTTGAAAGAAAATAATGATTTAGTTTAATATCTTCTTCATTTAAATACTATTTCTCAGTATGCAGTAATAGACTATGCCCTAGGATAGTCTCTCTTTCAGCCTCGGTCTCATAACAAATATTAATAAGGCAATCATCTTGAATCATTACCTATTTAACTGCAATAATTTGCACAGTTTTAGAAGCTTTGAAGAGATTTTGGTTCATAACATTTTAGATGCACCCATATCTGACAACATCTCACTTTCGCTAGTCATAGAGCTAAGTAAAACATGCATGGCTAATATAGACATGATCATATATGGCATTTGAAAATCTCTAGCAGCTAGTAGGCATATAAGCATTAAAGAGGTTTTCTGAGATTCTGATATTGATGAACTATCCTCAAGTGTTGGACTCCCACTGATCAGATGACTGAGGAGACAGCCTTCTCGCTTAACAAGGACAGCACAGTCCATCGGATAGTGGCCTTGCTTGGTATTGCAGCTCAGCGCCATTCACTTGAATGGGACTGAGTTGTGTCTAGGCCATGTGACCAATAACCATGACATCACTGGCTTAGGCCTCTTTTACACAAACGTATTTTTTGCGGACTCCGATCCGCATTTCTATGGGTCCGCAAAAAATGTGTTGTCCGCATCCGTGTGCCCGTTTCGTAGGCCCGCAAAAAAAATAGAACATGTCCTATTCTTGTCCGTATTACGGACAAGAATAGTACTGTTCTATTAGGGGCCAGCTGTTCCGTTCCGCAAAATACGGAATGCACACAGATGCCATCCATTGTTTTTGCGGCTCCGCAATTTGCGGACCGCAAAACACAACGTTCGTGTGGAAAAGGCCTTAGGATGAGGCTGATCGGTGAGGGTGCTGGGAGTCAGACTCCCACCTATCTGAGGATAGGTCATCAACATCAGAATCTCAGAAAACCCCTTTACTACTGTATAATGTTGTGGTGTCTTCGTGTCGCAAGCATTTTCCATGTGGTAGGTTAATGATATTTCATGCTCTCCTCATACTTCCAAGGTGAATGTCTTGAGTTGTTTAGTCAGAGACAATCCCCTTCAATATCACATGTGTAGCCATCCCCTCAGCTTTTTATTGGGGCAAATTGAAAGATGTGATCACCTCGAGACAAGCACAAAAGAACCTAAATGAAACATAATTTATAATCATGAACTGTAAGAAAATAAAGCTACCTGTTGGCCTGATTAATCAAGAGGCACCACAAGGTCATGGATTTAGTACCAAAAAGAGTTGCATCCATTACCATGTGATTCCTTTTAACTAACCAGAGCAATGCCTTCATTTGCACACAATGTACTTTTAGTAATGGTGTCTCTGTAAAGGTGTGGTAAGACTTGGTAGTGTCAAATGTGGTCTGTGATTTTTTCCCAATGAGTTCACATATACACCCAAGTGCTGTGGAAGCTGAACTGTGGTTCCATCTGACACCACTTGATGTACTATCCTGATCTGGGCGCACATCTTCATTAAGGCACTGGACCACATCCATACCTTCATCGATACGGCATTGGGTTAGCTGTAAGAGGTCCTTAATTTGATGTATTGCACTTGTTGGCATCTGCTGAATTGACTGTTTGGGTATTCTATTGATCTTGTTACACATTAGGGTCCATACCCACGGATGCTACTTATGTAACACAGGTCTGTACCTTATAATAGATTTTGGTTATGACTACTACCAGCATTGCCCTGCTTTGTTTTGAATATCTATAGTGTTGAGCTTTGAGTACAAGCTCCTGTGTATTTGTTGGGCGAACCATCTTATTTCTTTTAGCATACCAATAGCTGTGGCAGTCTATGTGTTATTCATGTGGACCGACCACTTCATCTGATTTATCCTTTGTCTATTATATTTACTCAATCATGTACATCAGAGTATCTACCGATGCTTGAATCTAATCATGGTGATTTCTCTGTTCCTTTTTTGACCCCATTTTCACTATAGGAATCATGTTTGTTCTTTTTATCATGTGTTAAACTGAATTCTACCCATTAATTCTCTCTCTCCTGATGAACATGTGAGCAGGGAAGACTTATAGGGTGAATTGAGGGACTTCTTAGGGCAGGTACGGGACCAGGGGGTTTCCACCATCAGGATCCCTCCCTGGGTTAGGGTTTAGCCATAGCTTGTCAATAGGGTTATCATTCCCATTCGCTACCCCTGTATCTTCTCGTATGATTGTGACTTGTAATTGATTTTGGTTAATTATTTTTCATTGTTTGTGTCGATAGTATATACTTGAGGTATTCCTTGCTCTTGAGGTTGAGCATCGTTTTATCTTGTTAATCTTTACTTTAATAAGTAAAAGCTGAGTTTTAAGTTCCTTTCTTTTTCCCTGATACATTAACCAGAGCAATGCCTTCATTTGCACACAATGCACTTTTGGTAATGGTGCCTCTGTAAAGGTGTGGTTAGACTTGGTAGTGCCAAATGCGGTCTGTGATTTTTTTTCCAATGAGTTCACATATACACCCGAGTGCTGTGGAAGCTGAACTGTGCTTTCATTTTTTAAAGACAGGGACGCCAGTCCTTCAGTGGTACTACCAGACATGGGCAGGTGCACAAGGTAAAATGGGAACATGAAGAATTTGTCCTTAGCACAATACTTGTTGAGTGCAATGGCTGCAGTGGCAGAAGAGGCCTTCTCCCTTATATGCTTCAATGCCAGTGTCCTCACCAACTCCATAATGTAGGGATTATTTATATATATAGAATCCAAAACTCTAACAGACTGATATAGTCTCCATTAGTATAGAGAACCGAAGGACAGCTCAACAATTTGTGTAGAGATTGTGCCGGGGCTATTGCGCCTCAGTTCCCTTTCAAAATAAGTGGTTGCTGAGTTGTATTAGCTCAGGACAATCATTGCACAAAACGGAGCTGTGCTTCTTCCTCTGTTCTCTGTGTTATTTCCGGCCCTGCTGGATGCTGCAAACAGCTGATTATGGGGGTGTTTGGTCAAGTCATCAATATCATGGGGATGCCGGGTCAGGTCATCAATATCATGGGGATGCCGGGTCAGGTCATCAATATCATGAGGATGCTGGGTCAGGTCATCAATATCATGGGGATGCTGGGTCAGGTCATTAATATCATGAGGATGTCGGGTCAGGTCATCAATATCATGGGGATGCCGGGTCAGGTCATCAATATCATGGGGATGCCAGGTCAGGTTATCAATATCATGAGGATGCTGGGTTAGGTCATCAATATCATGGGGATGCTGGGTCAGGTCATCAATATCTATAACCTGGAACACCCCTTTAATAATATGATCATAGTAAAACAGCACAACTCTAAACAACATGGTATAGATGAATACTGGAGGAAGGACCATTTCACAGTCTTACACCTCAAAGAGAGGTTAGGTTTTAGAGGTTTTTATGCTCAAAAAAGGAAGAATATAAGTAGCTAGAATTGTCTAGAGTAGACTAAACAACATTTCAAATGATAGTTTTCATGTACTTGGAGTAAATGTATGTAACCTGTAGGTCTTCTGTCTTTTTACTGCAATGTTTTATGTTTGCTTTCAATTTTGCTACTCATTAGATCAATATAATTTTATTCATGCCCATTAACCTTATTCATTAAGGTTTCCTTCAAGGTCTATGCATGCCTCCTAAATTCGGTTTGCCCTTGAAATATGTTCCTGCTGAAAAATCATAAGGGACCATTTTATTAAGCAACTAAAAACCAAGAAATGTCTATTAAAGGGGTTTTACAAGTTATAACAAAATTCACCTATTTAATCCACTGCTACTTCCAACACCACCGTTCCAATCCTTCCCATCACTGCATCCATGATGTCATCTTCTTGGCAGAAGCAATCATGTGCCCATATACCCCAGATACCACTGCAGCCAATCACTGGCCTCAGCCATTGGTATGCAGCACATGACTGCTGAGGCCAATGATTGGCTGCAATAGTCTTGCAGAGAATATGAGCACATCTTCTCTGCAGACAAACAAAGCCCAGCAGGGATTATTATTATTAGTATTATTATTTTATTATCATTCCTACCTAGAAGGATTTCTTTTTATAAGGCCGTATTTTGTTCCCCATCCAATCAGCATTTTTTTCAGATCGGATGCGGACCCATTAATTTCAATGGGACCGCAACAAATGCAGACAGCAAACCGTGTGCTGTCCACATCCATATGTCCATGTTTTACACCTGCCCATTTTGCAGACAAGAATATGACATTTTTATAGAGGAGAAAAAGAAAATGGTGGTATCTTTGTTGGGCAGCTCTGTAGTTTGCAGACTGCAAAACACATACAGTAGTGTGCATGAGGCCTTACTCAGATAACCCTTTAACTAAGTCAGTTGTGCGTTTATGGAGATTGGCAAAACCAATAAGCAGCAAATCAGATGTGCTATTTCATGGAGATTTTCATACTGTGCATCTCATGCATAAAAACTGTGGGATACATTTACTAATCTATTTACACCACTTTTGTGGCATAAACAGGTCACAAATTTTGTTACATGCCATCTGTGTGGCAAAATGTGCAACATTTTCCTCATCCTGCCACAAGTGGTGAGAAAAGGGAGTGTTGGCGGGCAAGCGGGCGTGCCTGCAGGCCCACAACATTTATCCTTTTCAAAGCCATTTTTTGCTGTGGAAAATGGCTTAAACCTACTTCAGCAAGAGGGCTGGCGTAATGTTAAGTCTGTCACGTGGCCAAACTTCTGTAGAGTTCTGCACCTCTACGTAACTTTGCCACTTCCTCCAGTAGTACAGAGGTACTTGAGAGTGGAAAACGCCAGTCTTAATAAATGTCCCCTTGTAAGTATCTAATGGTCGGCACATTTTCTATCTGTATATACAGAGTCTGAGAATGATCCATTGTTGGTTCATATGAAAATCTGAAAAACACACAATGTATAAAACATGCTTCTAACAACCCATGCAATATTTCAGTCTTGTAATGTTTTGGATTGTTGTCTACATACCAGTGATGAAGTCACTATTCTATGTTGGAGTAAAGGAAATCAAGAGGTGGGTTAGACTATAGGGGCATATACACATGTTGTGACTGAGGTGCGGTTGAGAAATCCATGTGCAAAAGGCATTTGAAAATTGCATGTGGTTTTACCACAAATTGTGTTTCACTTGTAAAAATTGTGTGGTCAAAAACCATATTAGTGAACTGCAAACTCATGGTAGTACTATGGATAATTTCCAAAAATAATTTTCAGATATGATTTTCAACCACACCTCAACAATGTGTGAAGAAACCCTTAGGCTACCTGTACGCCCAGCTTTTCCGTGCAGATTCCTGTAGCATAGTACAGTACCAGCACATTGTATGAGATTACATAAATCTTATGTACACTTTGCAGATTTTTTCAGTGCAGAAATTGATCTGCATTGTGGATTTCCAAATCGGCAGCATGTCAGTTATGTTTGTATTTTTAGCTGTGGATTTCACCCTTTTAAATTGAAAAGTGAGATCTGCGGCATAACCGTATCAAATTCAACATTTGCAATTAGAAATTGTGGATATTGGTGCAAAAACGCACATTAATCCACACGGAAATTTGTAAAAACGGATAAACGGATGCAACACGGACAGCAAAAGAGGACACACGGACCCAACACGGATCCTTCACAGACAGCTTCACGAATGCATCACTGACCACCTGCTCACGGATTTTAGCATGGACATGGACATGTGAATGAGGCTTTACACTGCTTTGAGTTACTATAAGGCTAATCCACAACATGTGCAGGTAGCCCTGTAGTGAACATGTCAGGTGACTTATACTGCGCTATCTGGGAGCAGGATATAATGACTGCTCGGAGAGAAACTGAGTCCTCATAATATAGCTTGCTACTTTCTAGTGAAGTTGTGCTGTTATGTTTGTCTGCCCGTGTTCCAACCTTTGCCTGTTTTATCGATCCTGACTCACCGCTGCCAAACTTGACCTTAGCCTGTTGACTATATTGACCCATTGCTGCCTGCCCTGATTTCATGGATTCGCACGGACACTGCTAGCCCTGATCTCTACTCTTGACTATAAGTATTTTCTGAGCCCTCTGACTAACATGGGTTAGCAGTCAGCCATACTGGGACTATTATAAGGGGTAGCAGTCTAGTGGCTCCACTGTAGCAAAGTCAAGATACCGGTATAGGGGTTAAAGGGTGAATAACATGGCCTTATTTTTAGCCCATATTCAAACCGGTTGGTTGGCACAGTAGTTTTACACCCACTGCCCATGACACACACTAATACAGGGAGAGATTTCAATCAATGTGTGTGGGCAGGGTCAGCAACATTGTCATTGTCCCTCCTAGAAGTGATATCAGGATTTTCTGTGCTTTTGACTCAGGAATCTGGCTTCAAATCATTTAAACCTACAATGCACAATGCATTCAGAAAGTCTTCAGACCCTTTCACTTTTCTTACATATTGTTATGTTGTGGCCTTGTTCTTAAAGTTAAAAAAAAAAATAAAGTTTTCCCCCATTATTCTGCACTCAATACCTCATAATGAGAAAGTGCAGCAGAATTTTTTTGTACCCTTCTCCAGATCTGTGCCACCATACAATCCTGGCAGTTTTATTCCTGATCATGGCTTGGTTTTTGCTTTGATATGCATTCTTAGCCATAAGACCTTATTTATAAGGGCTGTGTCTTTCCAAATCATGGACAATCAACTGAATTTACCACAAGTGGACTCCAGTCAAGGTGTAGAAACATCTCAAAGTTGATCAAGAGAAATGTGAGGCCCAGAACTAAATTTCAAGTGTCATAGCAAAGATTCTGAATACTTATTTTATCTCCATGTAAAATTCTAGTTTTTTTCTTTTTATTAAATTTGCAAACATTTCTAAAATTCTTTTTACACTTTCTCATTAGGCCACAAAATTTTAAAATGTGAAAAAAGTAAAAGGGTATGAAGACTTTGTGAATGCATTATATCTTCTAATCTCTACCTGATTATTAGACAGCGCTTTTATTTTTCAGCTCTGGAATTTTAAGAAGTTTTACATTTTAATGTAACTTCAAAGGCTGATTTCATAAAAATTAGGTTTAGAGGGTGAAGTGTCCAATCTCCAAACTGTAGTTTATTTCTACTTCTACACTTTCCTTTCCAGTCTAAATTTGATTAACTTTGCCTCACCCAAATCATTCTTAGCATATTCACATGAGCTAAAATGTCCTTAAAATGGGAATTAAACTGCCCTAGCCATGCTTTTCGTATTACAAAGAGGATCTAAGTGCAGATTGCCAAGAGGGGTGGAAAAAGTCATTTCTTATAGAGGTCAGAATATGAGAGGATGAACCTGCAGTTTTTCCTTCATTTAAATGGGCAATAAAAAGCAGCAAGGTTTAACACAGTTCACTAAACTTGGCGAGAATCCCAGCAAAAAAATTGAAATCTAGCTCACAACAGCAATGTCCTCATACTTCTTTTTCATTAGCTGCAATTCTGCCTGTACCTGACCACATTCAGTCAGCTGTGTGAGCTTATTTTATCAGGCTGAATTCTGCTTCAGTCATACAAACAGGTCCTATAGAAGATCTTGAACTCTTTTTGTCGCCTATGAATATACAAGATAATAAAAATTATTTGGTGCATGAATACAGTGTATAAGAAAATAGCGCTGAAGGAAGACCAGTAATACCATTCTGACCAAGATCAATAACTTGAATTTACTGGGACAGATAAGAGTACGGCCACACGATAAGGGTTCTGGATATAGTTTTCTAAGCCGAAATCAGGAGTCCATTATAAAAGAATAGAAAGAATAACGTACCTATATGGCTTCTCTTTTTTCAATTCACTCCTGGTTTTGGCTTGTATCAGGAAAACAGACCATACCCTAACAGAGCCCTATCTGCCACATGCTATTTGCAATACTGGTCTCTTTTTAGGCTTTTTGCCACCTTCAAGCACCAACCCCAGGTGCATCCCTATAGCTACACCCCTGCTTCCACCTGATGCATGCTACATTTCTTTAAGAGGCAAAGGAGCAGCTTTCAGGTTTCTTTAAAGAGGATTTCCAGGCCGTAATGGGTCTCAAAAATCCACTTTAATTGCACATAACACACTGGTAGGAGAAAGTTTGTAATATGCAAACTTCTCGAAGTTTCATGGATAGGCCTTGGGAACCCACGTGACATTGTTTTTCTGAAAATCCAACATCATGTCTTTTGCCAGGTTTCTGGCCTGGGCTACGGGTGAGATATCACTTCTTTTATGAATGGGAATTTTCCAGAGTGGCCAATGCACACAACTTAGTATATTACAAACTTTCTCCTGTGGGTGCATTAGGTGCAATTAAGGTGGCTTTGTGGGCCCCAGTAGGCCCCAGAAAAACCCTTTAAGAACCTCTATAACTTGTCAGTCTTGGTGTTATGTTTCAGTCAATAAAAAATCAATCACGTACTGAGAACTTGAATTTCTACAAAAAAGATATTCCCAGATCATCTGTTTCTACAACTGTGTGTTCAGCTATTTCTCTGTTTTTCCTCCTGGAATTCTAGGACTACGTTAACAATTGGGTTACCATTCTCCTTATCAATGAGGGTTGCCTCTACATAATCTAACACTATCCAATAAGTGATGACAGTGCCAGGCAGTGTATCAACACAAGCTATTGACAAGAGGAATGGCAATGTTCAGTTGTCAATATATTCCTACAATACCAGAGAAATAGCCCAATGCAGAGTTCCAAGGAAAGATATGCCAGATTTGCTATTTCATGGAAATTACAAGTATTTACTAACAGTAACCTGCCATGATCTCTTTAATAGACAATTCTTAAAATGTTGATTTACATATTGCAATGGGGAAATGAATATTAAAGGGATTCTGTCACCAGGATTCAGCCTATAAAGTTATTCACATACCGGATTGTGCTCATTGCGGTGAATGTAAAAAAGTTATTCTCATTGATCCCAGAGATGTATTTTATGTAAAAAAATCGTTTTTTGTGATATGCGAATTACTTACATAAGGAGCCCAAGGGGATGTGCCCAGCACCGTTGGAGCCCGGCCACGCCGCAACTGTTGGAGCCCAGCACCGCCCACCTCATTATTATTCACTGCAAATCTTCAAGCAGCCTTCCTCCGGCACCAGCGTAATCCCGCGCAGGCGCAGTACCTCAAGCAGTCTGCGCCCGTGCGGTCTACTGGCATCAGCATCAAGGAGATCAGTGCGCATGCGCCTGCGCGGGATTGCGCTGGTGCCGGAGGAAGGCTGCTTGAAGATTTGCAGTGAATAAAAAGTAGGTGGGCGGTGCTGGGGTATAACAGTTGCGGCGTGGCCGGGCTCCAACGGCGCTGGGCACATCCCCTTGGGCTCCTTATGTAAGTAATTTGCATATCACAAAAAATGATTTTTTTTTTACATAAAATACATCTCTGGGATCAATAAGAATAACTTTTTTTACATTCACAGCAATGAGCACAATCCGGTAGTGTGAACAACTTTATGGGCCAAATCCTGGTGACAGAATCCCTTTAATGACAAGTGATGTTTGTGTTATGCTTTCCACATTGTTCTTGGCTGCATGTACAAAGGTGAACATTGTATCATTAGCTAGTTGCTATATTCATATTGCAGTTACTAAAAATATAAAGACCAGTTTGCCTAATGTAACGAATTGTAAATTTCATACCATTACCCACAATAACAGTTATCACTTTCTGTTCTTCCACATTCACTGACTATGACTGGCCTGTTCTATACATAACATACAAACTTAATATTCTATTCACAGGGTCTGTTAATTACTAACCTGCTCAGATTCTTATTTGATACAGATTCCACACATGAATATTTAATCCATCATCTGGAGCAGAAAATAACAATTACTTTGCTTCCCTTTCTGGCAGTTTCACATTTCTACCATAAAGAACCCAAAATAATTAGTTAAAATCCAAAATGCATGAGGTTTGTGTAGTAAAACGACTGGATAGACAGGGACGCCAGACATTTGTACAATGTTATTTTCAGAAGTCGAGGAATGAATCTCCCGAAAGACGTTCTACGTTTAAAATTAAGTCAACGCCATTAAACAATAAACAAGAGTTATTCTCCCATTAGGATTCGCATTTCAGTGGTTTGAAGACTTAGCATTAAGTACAGAATTTTAGCTGACTTTCTTAGGCTATATTTTATAACTAATTACAAAAAAATGTAATCTTCGGTAGTCCCCACTTGTACTTAAAATGCAATATAATTTTATGGAACCTAAATAAAATGGACCCGATTGCACTGAATATTTCTCAATAGATACTATTAAAAAATGTAATGTAATTTAATGTTTAATTTGTCATTGTGTGCTACACTTCTTAATAAAGAACTTTTCCAGTGAAAGGCATTAAATGTCATTAAATGAACCATATAATGAACATCAGCTTTCAATAATGGTTGTATTCAGGAAGTTTGTCTATATTACAAAGTTCTGGGAACCTTGAAAAAGAATGACTTGAGATATCGGTAAATGAAAAGCCAATGTAGAATTGTGGTGTTGTACATAGTGATGAGGACTTGTTTTAATAACTATGGGAAAATGGTAATGATGGATATTTTACAAGTATCAATCACGTGACGATATTCATAATATATCATCCTGGCATATTCAAGTTATGTTCTAATGAATAAAATATGAAAACTGTAATGGACCTGTTAAACTATAAGACCAAAAAAGTTTCAATTTAATTTTGGAATATCTTTATACAGAGATTTGAATGTAAAACTCTTAGGCCCTAGCCCTCCACCATCATGTCACAGTGTCATATATACTGTAGTTCTGGTCTTCTCCTATAGGACAGAGAGAGACCTTAGGCTCTAGAGTCCAGTTGCAACAGAAACTGTTGCTCCCCGCATTGTTAACCCCCGGGTTTCAGATATAACAGTCATCAGAGTTAAGCCACAGATATACAATAAATATTGAGGGGGTCATTTATTATCCAGAAATATGCCTATATTAGGGCTCGTTCACATCACCGTTAGGGATTCTGTTCTAGCTTTCCGTTATAACGATAATAACGGAATCCATAGGACGGAAATCAAAATGGACACCTTTAAGAGGCATTCCGTTTTGATCCGTCATAATAGAAGCCTATGGGAAAAGCATAACGGATCCGTCTGGTTTCTGTTATACTGGACGGAAAACAATATCCTGTCGACAGAACTTTGTTTTCCGTCCAGCATAACGGAAACCAGACGGATCCGTTATGCTTTCCCCATAGGCTTCTATTATGACAGATCAAAACGGAATTCCTCTTAAAGGTGTCCATTTTGATTTCCGTCCTATGCATTCCGTTACAGAATCCCTAACGGTGATGTGAACGAGCCCTTAGGTGTATTTCTGGTGCAGATTGCTGCCAGGTCTATAAAAAGTGGGCATGGTGTGGGCGAGGAAAAGGACAAGCCGGTAGGCCTGTCTCATTCATCATTTTCTACAACTGTTTTTGACGTAGAAAATGGTCTAAATGTAAGCCAGCAAGGAAGATGTCTTTCATTTATACCAGTGCTTCTTCATAAGTTTAGAGGATCCACCGCTAGATATAGGGTTATTAAGAACAGCGTCTAAAATGCCGGTCTTAATAAATGACCCCGTTAATCTTTAGTTAAAAAAGGTAATCTAAACTATTTTGAGGCTGCCAGACCAAAATACAACGATACAACCTACAAAAACTCCTAATAGTCCTAGCATAAAGAACATAGACAATCTGTATAGAAATATATAACGTTATTCAATTAATGACACATTACAAATAGGTGAAAAAGCGGTGATACCGGAAGATTAACCCTTCACACGCTGTGGTCAGCGCTGACCGCAGCATGTGAGGGATCTGCGTGAGCTGGCAGGGGGCCAATGGTTGCCATGGCAGGTCTGTTGCCTTACACAGGCATCTGAGTCTGCCATGTACGGAAGCCTACGAGATCCAGCCTGCAGGTTGGGTCTCCTAGGCAACCTGCCAGCGTCTTACTGTGTAAGATGCTGACAGTTCAATTCTGTACAATACAGAAAGTATTGTACTGAATTGAAAAGGGATCAAACCCTGAAAACAATAAGTCCCACAGTGGGACAAATGTAAAAGGTAAAAAAAAAAATTCGTAACAAAGTGCTCTATAAAAAATATCACATAATCTACCACCGCAGGTGAACGCCGTAAAAAATTTTTTTTAAAAACTGAGCAAAAATGCCATTTTTTGGTCACCTTACATCACAAAAAGAGTAATTCCAAGCGATCAAAAAGACGTATGTACCCAAAATAGTGCTAATCAAACCATCATCTCTTCCCACAAAAAATGAGACCCTAACTAAGACAATTGCCTAAAAGATTTTAAAAAAATATGGCTTTCAGAAAATGGAGACACTAAAACATGATTTTTTTTTCCTTCAAAAATGCTTTTATTGTGTAAAACTGAAATAAATGTAAAAAAAGTATACATGTTAGGTATCACCACGTCCATGATAACCTGCTCTATAAAAATATTATATGATCTATGCCTTCAGGTGAACGCCGTAAAAATAAAAACTGTGCCAAAAATGCCAATTTTTTGGTCACCTTCATCACAAAAAGTGTAATTCCAAGCGATCAAAAAATCACACACCCCAAAATGGTACCAATCAAACCGTCATCTCTTTGGCAAAAAATGATACCCTACCTAAGACAATTGTCCAAAAAATAAAAAAAATATGGCTTTCAGAAAATGGAGACACTAAAACATGATTTTTTTTCCTTCAAAAATGCTTTTAGTCTGTAAAACTGAAATAAATTTTTTAAAAGTAGACATATTAGGCATCGCCACGTCCGTAACAACCTGAGTCTAAAAATATCACATGACCTAACCCCTCAGGTGAACACCATAAAAAAAAAATGTATCAAAAATGCCATTTTTTTTGTCACTATACATCACAAAAAGTGTAATTCCAAGCGATCAAAACGACATATGTACCCCAAAATAGTACCAATCAAACCGTCATCTCTTCCCGCAAGAAATGAGACCAAAAGATAAAATAAATATGATTTTCAAAAAATGGAGACACTTAAACATGGTTTATTTTTCTTCAAAAAAGCTTTTATTGTGTGAAACTGAAATAAATGTAAAAAAGTAGACATATTAGGTATCCCCACGTCCGTAATGACTTGCTCTATAAAAATATTATATGACATACCCCCTAAGGTGAACACCATAAAAAAAATAAAAACTGTGCAAAAAAATGCAATTTTTTGTCACCTTTCATCACAAAAACTGATATAACAAGCGATCAAAAAGTCATATGCAACCCAAAATAGTACAAATCTAACCCTCATCTCGTCCTGCAAAAAATTAGCCCCTACATAAGATAATTGCCCAAAAAATAAAAAAATATATAGCTTTCGGAAAATGGAGATGCTAAAACATGATTTTTTTTTTTCAAAAATGCTTTTATTGTGTAAAACTAAAATACATTAAAAAAAGACATATTAGGTATTGCCGCATCCGTAAAAACCTGCTCTATAAAAATATCACATTATTTAACCCCTAAAGTGAATTTCATTAAAAAAAAAAAAATTTGCCAAAACGACCATTTTTTTGGTCACTTTGCCACATAAAGTGTAATGTTGAGTAATCAAAAAAATCCAAAAACCCAAAAATTCTACCTATAAAAACGTCAACTCTTTCCGCAAAAAAATGAGCCCTTTCATAAGACGATTGGCAGAAAAATAAAAGAAATGTAGCTTTCAGAAAATTAAGACACAAAAACGTAATTTTTGTTTTGAAAAATTATGTAGAACTGAAACAACAAAAAATACACATATTTCGTATTATTGCGTCTCTATAAAAGTAACACATGATTTATCCTGTCAGGAGAACTCTGTAAAAAACAAAAAATAAAAACTGTGCCGCAACAGCCATTTTTTTGTTTCGTTGCCTCACAAAAAGCGTAATACTGAACAATCAAAAATCATATGTACCACAAATAGTACCAACAAAACTGTCACCTCTGTTTACAAAATGGGGTCACTTTTTGGGAGTTTCTACTCTAGGGGTACATCAGGGGGTCTTTAAATGTGACATGGCAACTTAAAATTATCCCAGTGACATCTGCCCTCCAAAATCCATATAGCGTTTCTTTACCTCTGCGCCCTGCCATGTTCCCCTACAGCAGTTTACCACCACATGTGGAGTGTTTCTGTAAACTGCAGAATCAGGGTAATAAATATTGAGTTTTCTTTGGCTGTTAACCATTGCTGTGTTACCAGGACAATAGATTAAAATGGAAATCTGCAAAAAAAGTGAATTTTTGAACTTTCACCTCCATTTTCCTTTCATTCTTGTGGAACACCTAAAGTGTTAACAAAGTTTGTAAAATCAGTTTTGATTAACTTGATAGGTGTAGTTTCTAAAATTGGGTCATTTATGGGTGATTTCTATTATGTAAGCGCTACAAAGTGACTTGATAACTGAACTGGTCCTAAAAATGGGTTTTGGAAATTTTCTTAAAAATTTTAAGAATTGCTTCTAAAATTCTAAGCCTTCTAACTTCCTGAAAAAAAAAAATGATGTTTACAAAATGATGCCAACATGAAGTAGACATCTGGGAAATGTACAGTAGCAACTATTTTATGAGGTATCACAATCTGCTTTAAAAGCAGAGACATTCAAATTTCAAAAATTATGAATTTTTCAAAATTTTCTATAAATTTTGGATTTTTTTAAATAAATAAAGGTGAAATATATTGACTCAAATTTACCGCTAACATGAAGTATAATATGTCACGAGAAAACAATCTCAGAATCGCTTAGAAAAGTAAAAGCATTCCAGAGTTATTACCACATAAAGTAAAACATGTCAGATTTGAAAAATGTAGCTTGGTCCTTAAGGTGAAAACTGGCTTGGTCTTGAAGGGTCTCAAGTTCTCCCACTTAAAAAGATGAGAGAGGCCTGTAATTGACATCATAGTTAGATCTCAACTATGAGAGACATAATAAGAAAACAAATCCAGAAAATAACATTGTCTGATTTTTAAAGAATTTATTTGCAAATTATGGTGGAAACTAAGTATTTGGTCACCTACAAAGAAGCAAGATTTCTGGCTCTCACAGACCTGTAACTTCTTCTTTAAGAGGCTTCTCTGTCCTCCACTCATTACCTGTAGTAATGGCACCTGTTTGAACTTGTTATCAGTATAAAAGACACATGTCCACAACCTCAAACAGTCACACTCCAAACTCCACTATGGTGAAGACCAAAGAGCTGTCGAAGGACGCCAGAAACAAAATTGTAGACCTGCACCAGGCTGGGAAGGCTGAATCTGCAATAGGCAAGCAGCTTGGTGTGAAGAAATCAACTGTGGGAGCAATGATTAGAAAATGGAAGACATACAAGACCACTGATAATCTCCCTTGATCACGGGCACTACTCAAGATCTCACCCGTGGGGTCAAAATGATCACAAGAACTGTGAGCAAAAATCCCAGAACCACACAGGGGGACCTAGTGAATGACCTGCAGAAAGCTGGGACCAACGTAACAAAGGCTACCGTCAGTAACACACTACGCCACCAGAGACTCAGATCCTGTAGTGCCAGACGTGTCCCCCTGCTTAAGCCAGTACATATCTGGGCCAGTCTGAAGTTTGCTAGAGAGCATTTGGATGTTCCAAAAGAGTATTGGTAGAATGTCATATGGTCAGATAAAACCAAAGTAGAACTGTTTGGTAGAAACACAACTTGTCGTGTTTGGAGGAGAGTGAATGCTGAGTGGCATCCAAAGAACACCATACCTACTGTGAAGCATAGGGGTGGCAACATCATGCTTTGGGGCTGTTTCTCTGCAAAGGGACCAGGACGACTGATCCGTGTACATGAAAGAATGAATGAATGGGGAATATGGTATTTGGCCGAACATGGCTGCGCTCGTGACCACGCAGTGTTCACCCAAACACCGCAGGTGCTTGAGCGCCATGCTCGAGTCCCCTCCCCGCACGCTAATTAGCCAATTAGCATTCTGGGAGGTACTGGCATTCACTCTAATGCCTTTAGCCAAGTTGGCTACTAGCATTACACTGATTGGCTGGCCGGGAACGCGTCATCGGGTGCTATAAAGCACCCGGTGACGTGACCGGCTCATACCGAGTCAGGGAGAGCTGCTGCAAGGAGGGACAGATAGTGTAGGGAGAGAAGAACGCTAGGCAGGGATAGTATTTCTTTTGAAAAGACCCAAAAG
The DNA here is from genome assembly GCA_900303285.1 of Rhinella marina. Lineage (NCBI taxonomy): Eukaryota > Metazoa > Chordata > Amphibia > Anura > Bufonidae > Rhinella > Rhinella marina. The sequence continues at coordinate 86,300 of ONZH01013452.1, forward strand.
CCCTTTTAAGGGCTATTATATCTTGCTGCAATATATATTTATATTTTTTTAAGGGGTTAAAAATTGCGCAAGGTGGCCTGACATTAACGCCACCTGCGCAGCTGGTGCATGGTGTATTACTCTCTGTATACTATATAGCTGACATCCTTTGCTATTTTTTCTGCTGTTAATTACGTCTGCGGTACCTCTTTTGAGTATAACATTTGCGCAAGGAGGCACATTTAGTGTAGGGATAGGATTTGGCTAGGCAGGGCTAGTAGTTCTGTTCAAAAGACACAAAAGTGGCTGCATTTTTTTATTTATTTTGGGGCAAAAAGAACGCAAGTGTGCCTGACACTAATACCACGTGCACAGCGTGTGCATTAGAACCATTCTGTAGTCTATATACCTGACATCCGTTGCTATTTTTTCTACCGTTAATTAAGGCCGCAGTACCTCTTTTGTGTCTGCTGTATAACATTTGCGCTAGGAGGCTTATATAGTGTAGGGATAGGATTTGGCTAGGCAGGGCTAGTAGTTCTGTTCAAAAGACACAAAAGTCCATTGTTATATCTGGCTGCAATATATTATTTTTGTGGTGTGTTAAAAATTGCGCAAGGTTGACCTGACCTTAACACCACCTTTTGAGCGTCTGCTGGCTAACATTTGTGTATCCCAAATAACAGAAATCCACTAATGTCGCCGTGATTAGTGGCAGAAAGAAACGCAATAAATGTCAGGTATATAGGAGAAACATACATTGTCCTGCACATGTAATGTCACAGTGATTAGCAGCAGAAAGAAACACAATAAATGTCAGGTATGTAGGAGAAACATACATTGTCCTGCACACGCTGCGCAGCTGGTGTTAAGATTAGGCAAACTTGCGCAAATTTTGACTATCAAGAATAACAATATTGCAGCCAGATATAACAAAAGTCCTTAAAAGGACTTTTGGGTCTTTTCAACAGAACAACTAGCCCTGCCTAGCCAAATCCTATCCCTACATTATCTGTGCCTGATTGCGCAAACGTTATACAATATATGAATAACGGCAGAAAAAAAAATACACTGGATGTCAGGTATTTAGGATACAAAAAGGTTATACTGCACATGCAGCACAGGTATGTGACATTACCTGCGCTGCGTCTGTGTCACGGACATTCCTGTGACAGGTAACAGGAGGTCTGTCAGATTGGCAACACGTGGTATAATCATGTTTTCCTTTTGTTTTTTTGGTATTTATCACACCCTCAGGTGTTTCTGGTGTGGTAATTGTCCCTCCCCTATTTATTGCTTCTTCTCCCACTATTCCTTGCGGTTTATAGCTTCAGTTGTTGTTGGGGTGAGCAGTAGTTTGGGTCTCAGCTGAGATCCTGGAGCCTCCATTTCTTCATTGAAAGATAAGTTTCCTTTTCCCTTCTGTCTGTTTTGTTACTTTTCCCTGTTGTTTTGTTATTAGGCCTAAGGGAGACTCCTGTTTGTCCTTCCTTTTGGAGGAACCGTTAGACTCTTTCCTGTCATTAGTTCCAGAGTCCTATAGGGTCAGTTCAGTGTTTAAGTTCCTGTGTATGAACTTACCTACCTTTGAGGCCTGTTCATACTGGTAGATAGACAAGAATTGAGCCAGGGTTTCCTGTAGGAGGTGTCCATTTTCCTTCCGTTTCTAAGCCTGATCTCCTTTCCCTCCTACACTCGGTTTGGTTTTCCCCCCACACCTGCGCGTGACAGTCTGCTGCATAACGTTTGCTCATTCGGTGAAATTTTGAATGATGAAATTTCTGCTTATTCACTAAAAAAAATCTGCGCAACTGTACTTTTGACAAACTTGCATATATACCATTTAGTATGTGCAAGGCGAGCAGTAAGGGACAGGGAAGTGGGCGCGCTGCTGATGGTGCATGGAGGGCACGGTGAAACAGTGTCTGCTGGCAGAGCACAAGAAACAAAGTCATCCAAAACTCCTAGCTTCATGTCTCAGTTTGGAGGGCGGCGCAAGACAGGTTCTTGTTAGGTCAACATGTCAGGAGGAGGAACAGAGTGAGGTTAATTATCTAGGTTAAAAAAATTAGGGGTGAGGGCCTGCTGGTGAACCTATTAAATATTTAAAGGCGAGGGCAGCCTAGTAAGCAGTTTGATATGATGGAGGAAGAGGACGAGAAGAGGAAGGGGTTCATGGAAATACAGTGTATTCAATACACCTTAAAAGCCACTTTTAAAGTTCCTTTATGTCCAGCCGCTTTCCTTTGGTGGGCTAGCGAAGTCAGGGGCAATCCAGGCCTTGTTCATTTTGATTAGCGTCAGCATTTTCACTTGACAGGCAGAAGCGCTTAGCAGTTATTATGCCCCCAGCGGCACTAAATAACCGCTCCAACAAAACGCTGGTGGCAGGGCAGGCCAGCTCCTCCAAGGCATAGAGCACCAGTTCGTGCCACGTGTCCAGCTTACACACTCAATAATTGTAAGGCACAGAGGGATCACTGACGACGTTGACTCTAGGCTGCTTATCACATGCAGCGTTGTCTGTCTTTATTGTGAGCAGGTAGAGTTCCAGCACGTGCTCAGGTCGCACAGTAATCAGTGAGCTGGCAAGTGTAACCGCTGCTGCAGCATTGCCAGACCGGTGGAAGCTGTAGGTGACTTTCAGAAATGGGCACCTTCACCAGCAGCTCAGGCAAATTGGTGTAGGTTTTGAGAAACCGCTGAACCACTAAGTTGAAGCAGTTGTTTGGCTTGAGGGAGACTCCTGTTCGTCATTCCTGTTGGAGGAACAGGTAGACTCATTCCTGTCATTAGTTCCAGGGTCCTATAGGGTCAGTTTGGTTTAGGTTCCTGTGTATGAACTCGCCTATATTTGAGGCCTGTTCATACTGGTAGTCTGTCAGGATTAGAGTCAGGGTTCCCTATAGGAGGTGTCCATCTTCCTTCTTTAGTTTCCAGGCCTAATCTTCTTTCCCTCCTACGCTCTGTGTGGTTTCCCCCCACACCTGAGCGTGACAGTATGTGTGTGAGCTTGCCGAGCTTCAAAGCCACCACCAAGTTGCGGCCGTTATCAGACACAACCACGCCTGGTTGTAGGTTGAGTGGCGAGAGCTACAGCTCAGCCTGGTCCCTTATACCCTGCCACAGCTCTGTAGCGGTGTGTTGTTTGTCACCTAAGCAAATAAGTTTCAGCACAGCCTGTTGCCGCTTCCCCACCGCTGTGCTAAACTGCTTCTAGCTAATGACTGATGGCTGACTGGTGCTGCAAGATGAGAATTCCTAGATGGAAGTGGTGGAGGAGAAGGAGGGGTTGCAGCCGCTAATGTAGGTGGTGGCGGAAATCCTGATGGAAGTAGGGCCTGCAATCCTTTGTGTCGGTAGCTCCTGTGCCATCCCAGGGTACTACTCGCTCCTAGCCTCCACAGCGTTCACCCAGTGTGCCGTCAGGGAAATGTAGCGTCCCTGGCCAGAAGCACTTGTCCATGTGTCAGTCGTTAAGTGGACCTTCCCAGTAACTGCGTTGGTCAGGGCACGGGTTATGTTTGGGGACACATAAAAAGTTGATATCAATCATCCATCAAGGCCCATCATTACCGGTGCTCTTGTTGGGGGATTTTAACAAATATTTAAACCCCGATGTGGATAAATTTCATGGCAGTTATCCAGCCCCTGTGTCTTTTGATACTTCGCTGGCCAAATTATTAAAGGAGTTGGATCTTCATGATCTATGGCGAATACGCCACCCAGCGGTACGCCAGTACTCTTGCTTTTCCGCATCACATAGCTCGCTATCTAGAATAGACCTACCTGTTGGCTCTTTGGAAGTTTCTTCCTATATATCTGCTGTTGAATACTTACCCCGTTTGCTTTCGGATCACTCTCCCATGCATTTGATATTTCAGCTGCCTAATAATGGTGGTAGTGGTGGTCCCTTTATTTGGAAGCTGAATCCTTTGCTGGCCAGCAAAGAAAGAAAAAACAAGAAGTGCCTAAATTGTAGCCTTTTTGCCGCTAAATAAGTCTGTATACTTCCAGGACCTGGGTAAACATCTCATCAACCAGGACCTGTTGACGTGGGATCATATGACTTTAGCCACGTGACACAAAAGGCAGTCTCAGAGCGGAGTCACGTGGGACGCCACGGACAGCTCCAGAGGACAAACTGGAATCTCCCGTGTGAGCGGGCAGCTTGAAAACGCTACAGGAAGGCAGTAAAGTACTCGGTTGAATCAGCGCTGTATATTAACAAGTATAGATTACTGAACTAAGTATAAAAAATGGATTCCTTTTTTAAAAATGAGTGATATTAACATGTGACACCAATGACTAGGAACAATAGAGGTGGATACCATTACGGACAATAGATACCATCTAATGTCACATAAAGGGAAATAGAGACTACATTAAGGGCAATAGAGACATCATTTATTGCCAGCAGCCACAAAATATACTCAAGTTTGGTGACAATCAGTCAATGATTAATACCATTGAATATTGATATTATTGTCGGATGCTAATATGCTAAGATGCTAATTAATATTATTGAATGTTGTATTAAATAATCACCAGTATTACTAATATATACAATCCATAGCTGTGCCCTGAGTTTACATATGTGGGTAGAATTCTGCCCCTAATTATTACCTGTGGATATATTTCTGCATAGTAATTACATCCAGAGCACATATATGGTGAGTTACAAAAGGGTATAGCGAATGAATATGGTGACTCAGAATTGGAATTTTTAGGTCTAATCAGGATCCCTTGGACTATTATTTTTATTTCTATTTTTTCTTTTACCTTATTTTTATTATTAATATATGTTACATGATTTCAATAATGTGTGCATAGTTTAAATAAAGAAAAGTGCTATTTTAACCATAAGATCCAAATATCGAGTGCCCTTTCGTTCTTATCATATACTTTTATATTTCAACTATTATATTGTATGCCTACAGCCAGGATTAGAGCTAATGGACTATTGTCTATTCTCCGTACACAGGGGCACTAGACAGGGATGCCCTCTGTCACCTTTGCTATTGCCGTGGCAATCGAACCGTTGGCGTGTCTCCTGCATTCCTCTCCAGATTGGAAGGGATTTCCCTTAGGGCAGCTGGAAGAAAGAGTCTCACTGTATGCTGACGACATGCTTTTGTATACTGGAGATCTAGGGAATTCTATAGTTTCTATCATGCAAATTATCACTGAATTTGGTGGGTACGCCGGTTTGACCATAAATTGGGACAAATCAGTAATTCTACCTCTCGATCCCGTGCCTGCAGGGCTTGAAGATCTCTGTCTTTCACTTCAGGTGCAGCAGAGTTTTAAATATCTGGGCATTGTGGTTACGCCTGAGATGCCGGACTATTTGAAAAATAATGTCCTCCCACTATTGCAAAGGTTTACCGACAAAACAAATACCTGGTGCAAGTTACCTCTGTCAATCATTGGCAGGAGTAATCTCCTTAAAATGATTTTTATTTTTCGGGACACATGCTGGTGTAAGGCGGTGAGGGCACACCGGCAAAAATAGTGGTGGCTAGGTACTGAGTAACGAGGGACAGCCGCCATCAGACTGTAAAAAGCCTCAGTGTCCACAAGGAACATTTTCAGCACCAGCAATTTGTAAAGGTGTGCATTTAGTGCTATGGCCTGTGTGTGGGTGGCTGGGTATTTGCGCTTGCATTCAAAGGCCTGGGGTATGGACATCTGTACGCTGTGCTGGGACACAGAAGTGGATGTGCTCGCTGATGGTGCTTGCGAGGGTCCAGTTGCAGGGCGGGAGGCATCTGGGCCTGCGTCTTGGCTAGCACGTAACACAGGGAAGAGGAGAAAGTGGTGTGACCTGCAGACACCAATTGTGGATCCAGGCGTTTGGCCCACCTATTAGGGTGCTTTGCTGCTATGAAGATCATGCTGGTGGTGGTCAGGTTGCTAGTGTTCATGCCCCTGCTCATTTTGGTATGGCACAGGTTGCAAATGACAATTCTTTTATCGTCCACACCTGTTGGTGTGGCCTGCCTTCTCCCTTTTGCCACCCCACCGCCTCTTCCAGCCTGTTGCGGTGCTGCGGATCCCTCCCCCTCTGTACTGCTGTCCTTGCTCAGCTTGCCTCCTTCCCATGTTGGGCCAGTGATTTCATCGTCCACCACCTCCTCTTCCACTTCTTCACTCTGGTCCTCCTCCTGACAAGTTGACCTTCAGTGCTGCTGACACTCAAAAACATTTGGGATGAGGGTCTGCTGATCGGACCGTCTAAAACATTAGGGGCGAGTGCCTGCTGCTGAGCTGACTGTGTAAAACATTCGGGGTGAGGGTGTGCTGCTACTTGCGTTTTATATACAAGTAAATATATGTTTCCTAACAATATTTCCTCTAAAATCGATGATATCTTCTGTTTTTGGGGGTATTATTGTCATTCTCTAAAAGTGGCGTAATAGTCGGACATCATCGTTAATAGCAGCGACTTTGTTGTCCAAGATGCATCCTGACATCCTCCCCATGCTGTTCTCTAACCATTTCTGTGGTGTTTCAACCATTTTCTCACGTTTCCCTATGAATCAGACACCCTCCCCTCTGCAGAACAGGGGGTGCCTGGTCTTCTCCCATTGACTTCCATTATACTCGGGTGCTCGGCCGAGCACCACCTAGTGTTCCGCCAGAGCACCCGAGCATCGCGGTGCTCGATCATCACTAATCGTGAGATTTTGAGTGCAAACCTCCTTCCGCAAGGGCATTGAAGAAGAAACGTGGCTGGGTCTTTCGTCATGATAATGATCCCAAGCACACCACCAGGGCAACAAAGGAGTGGCTTCGTAAGAAACATTTCAAGGTTCTGGAGTGGCCTAGCCAGTCTCCAGATCTCAACCCCATAGAAAACCTTTTGAGGGAGTTGAAAGTCCGTGTTGCCCAGCGACAGCCCCAAAACATCAATGGCCTAGAGGAGATCTGCATGGAGGAATGGGCCAACATACCAGCAACAGTGTGTGCCAACCTTGTGAAGACTTACAGAAAACGTTTGACCTCTGTCATTGCCAATAAAGGATATATAGCGTATTGAAATGAACTTTTGTTATTGACCAAATACTTATTTTCCAGCATAATTTGCAAATAAAGTCTTTAAAATCAGACAATGTCATTTTCTGGATTTGTTTTCTCATTTTGTCTCTCATAGTTGAGGTCTACCTATGATGTCAATTACAGGCCTCTCTCATCTTTTTAAGTGGGAGAACTTGCACAATTGGTGGCTGACTAAATATTTTTTTTCCCCACTGTAGGTTGGGCCAGGGAACTACCTCCTGGCTTCTGGGGCTCAAGTCTCTGCCTTGCTGGCCAGCAGAGCTGAAGGTGCTTTGGCTGACATGGGCACGTCCAGCAGAGACGTGCCCTGCACACCTTCCCCTTGCAGGGGCTAAACTAGAACTAACTAGTTCTAACTGGATCCACACCCTTCCTGCAGGTAACGAGACTCGAACACTCCTCTCCAGAGGGGGGTCAGAATGGCATGGAAAGGTCCATTCTGAGAAACTACAGCTCTGCCTTGTTTGCTGCCACCTGCTGGTACACCAGGCACGTTATATGTTATAACACTTACAAACAATATTAGGCATACACAGTGTGTAGGATCTGGAATAAAATGCATAAGGTGGTATTAATTTAGCTTATTAAAGACAGTAGCAGGGTGTAGGAGTGGTAACACCACTCTGGGATGTTACACGTGGAGAAAAGCAAAACAAAATCTATTAATGAAACATTCCTGGTGCAGAGACCATCCATGTCCACCATCCAAGACGGCAATACACAATTCTCCAAGGTAACAAATATTTCAGATCTATTCAACTTTATTGGACTAGATACATGGACAGTCATAATTACAGTAAATAAGAACAGCTCAGTAAAACAACAAAAAGTCAAACCTAATATTGAGAATAGTCCTTGATTAAGTAGTAATTTAGAGTTGTGAAGAAGATTTAAGGGCCTATTAGATGGAGTGATTATCTTTTCAATTTTCATAATTGTCCGAATTTGAGAAATTATCTCTGCATGTAATAGTGTGTAGTGATCAAACAACACAATAAATCATTAGTTTTTGGACAAATTTGTCTGACTGAAAGATTATCCATAGTCACAGCCACATCTCCTTGTCTAATCAAAAATATGACAGTTGTTAGCAGTGCCAATTCTCAAGGGTACAAAAGAACAATGATCGCAATAATGAGGAAACAGAAAAAATACAGCATTTTCCGCTTTATAAGATGCACTTTTTTGCAAAATTGCAGTGCATCTTATAAAGAGAATACTACTGAGGTGCAGCAAGTGGTGATTGTAGCGCTAATAGTGCTTGCTGTACTCACTACTCCCTGGACATCCTCCGGATGACCTGCTTGGATTGTCCTGACTGTGTACAGCATCAGGATATAGTGTGCGCACTATGACCTGACATTGTACACAGTCAGGTCACAGCGCAAAGCGCCCCGGAAAAGACCAGGGAATGGTGAGTGCAGTAGAGACCATTGAACCTGCAGAGTAGCAGCAAAGAGGTGAGTTCATTTATTTATTTAATATCTTATGGGGGTCTGATCTGGGCTCTGACATGGGCGTCTGATCTGATATCTAATCTGAGGTCTGAGATGAAGCGCTGATCTAATATGGGGGTATGATCTGATATGGGGGTCTGATCTAAGGTCTGAAATGGGGGTCTAATATGAGGGTCTGATGTGGGGTTCTGATCTGAGGTTTGACATGGGGGTCTGGTTTGATATGGGGGTCTGAGCTGAGGTTTGACATGGGGGTTTCATCTGATATAGGGGTCTAATCTGAGGTCTGACATGGGGTATCTGATCTGATATGGGGTCTGATCTGATATCTGACATGGTGGCCTTATCTGATATGGGGATCTGATTAACATCTGACATGTGGATCTGATCTGATAAGGGGGTCTATTCTGATATGGGGGCGTAATCTGAGGTCTGACATGGGAGTCTGATATGATATTGGGTCTGATCTGATGCCTAGCATGGAGGTCTGATCTGACATGGAGGTCTGATCTGATATGGGGATCTGATATAAGGGTCTGATCTCAGGTCTCACATGAGGGTCTGATATGGGGGCCTATTTTGAGGTCTGATCTGAGGATCTGATCTGAAGTTTGATATGGTGATCTGATCTGATATGGGGATCTGATCTGAGGTCTGATATGGGAGTGTGATCTGAGGTCTGATATGAGGTCTGGTTTTAAGTCTGATGAAAATTACGGGTCTAATTTGGGGGTCTGTTCTGAGGTCTGATGAAAGATATTTTTTCTTATTTCCTCCTCTAAAATATAGTTGTGTCTTAACAACAGGTGCGCATTATAAAGTGAAAATACAGTATTTAGCAATTATTGTTTTATGTAATTGAATGTTTTTTGAACTCACTAAATCAACACTTGCAGCTAGTTCATGAAAAAATATTTGCCCAAACAATAGGATCCTTAGGGTGCCCAATAAAGACCAAAATGATGACTAGCGATATCAATGTGCATTATAACTACACATAGAGTAAATTAGTTGATTATATTTTTCTTGATTACTGCATAAATGTACATGTTTACTGCAGGGGGATAAACTGTTGTCAGACTTTGTGCGTTTACAACAATAAATTGTATTGGTTAGAAATGAACACTTAAAAGGTGTTTTCTAGAGATGAGCGAACGTGCTCGAAACGAACACTGTAGCGCTCGGCTCCCCTGCGCTCGCATGGGCGCAGGTAGCCGCTTCCGTCCTCCTGAGTAGGACGGAAGCAGCTGCCTGCGCCCATGCGAGCGCAGGGGAGCCGAGCGGTATAGTGCTCGTTTCGAGCACGTTCGCTCATCTCTAGTGTTTTCACGTTTACAAAAGTATATAAAACTACCTGTCTATGTCTGAATGTGCATCAGATAATGCTACCATAACTCAGAAGGAGAAGTTTTTCACTTGTGCTATTTAATACATTTCTGTATAGCACCTTTGTTTTGATGCTGGCAGGGCTTGCTGTGGTTCGGCCTACCAATGATTCTTCTCCCCTCTCATAGAGATTTTTTCTATTTACAGCATAAGGCAATCCTGTAATTACTCCCTGTCTGCTCTTCTATTCTCTGATCACCGACCCTGCATTATCTGCTGCCTAGCATGTGAAATATCATCCCTCTAAAGACTTGAAAGGAGAGGGTAAAGCTAGAGAGCAGCGTATATAACAGGTATGCGAAGTGTGACCAGGGAAGAAGCTAGATAAGCACCTTTTGAGAATACAAGATGTCACACAAGCAGGACGTAAAGACCAGGAACATGTGACTGCATATTTGACTTTTTTGCAGAGGCATCTCATCTACAGACATTACATTATTAAATCAACATACTGTATTTAACCTATTTGCACACAATTTTTAACAATTAAAAAAAACCTTTAAATCTAAAATTCATGAATGTCGAAGGAATGATTTTACTTGACCTAAGTATAGCTAATTTAATCTGAAAGTGCTGCAATTTCCTAATCCCATATAAATTATTCTAAATTGACCAATTTAGAATAATTTGCTTGTTTTAAAGCTTTCAAATTGATCATTTACTAATGGGAAGGAATATGATAAACAATATAACTACTGTACATACTATTGTTTTGTTTAGTTATACAGCATTGTCACCTCTCATATCAGTCCCTGTCCCCATTGGGCTCACACAGTCTAATTTCTGAACTAATTTATCAGCATGTTTTTGGAGCATGGAAGGAAACCAGAATACTGTACCTGGAGGAATACAACAGGAACATGGTGAGAAAATTAACCTCCGTGAAGATGGCTTTTGTTGCAAATGAATGCGAGACTCCTGTGCTACAAAGCAACACTGCTAGCCATTCTGGTCACCATTCTGCCATAAAAATAATTTCTGCACACTATGTCCCATGTTCACTGTAACCAGATCTCCCCTTCTTTCTCACTGTTTCTTTCTCTCCACCCCTGTCTCTTCCAGTCCAGCTCCTGGTTGTCTCCACTTCTCCTACCTGCACTATAGCCCTCCATGCTTCTGCTCTGCCCCTTCCTTCTGGTCCTGCAGTCATCTCCTTTCCACCTCCTTCAATAGAAAAGCAATGGGATTGGGAACTCTTCCCTGGCAGTGATGCTCTCTAGGAACTATGACTAGGAATCAAACTGTAGGGTATGCTGGCCCGGGCACTCTGCTGGCGGGAGGTAGACCCTATATGTATATAAGCAATAGTGCTTTCCCAGCCGGGTCCTCTAATGTGTGGGCCCCATAGTAGCCTCTATGGCTACTACAGGGGTAGTCACACTCCTGTGTTTGCCATAACGACCATTGCTATGTATGGATGAAAAGGGGTATTCTTGCACGCATGGTGGCATGTTGCAGGGGTGCTTTGCTGTTAGAGGGACTCGTGCACTTCACTAAACAGATGGTATTATGAGAAAGGCAATTTATGCTGAGATATTAAATGAAGCAATATCTGAAGACATCAGTTAGGAAGTTAAAGCTTGTATGCAAATTGGTCTTCCAAATGCAAAATGACCCCAAGCATACTTCCAGATTTGCGGCAAAATGGCTCAAGGGCAGCAAAGTGAACTTAATGGAGTGGCCATCACAAAAGCCTGAACGCCTATAAAAACATTATAAACAGAACTGAAAAAAAAAAACATTTGTGAGCAAGGAGGCCTTAAAGCCTGACTTTACATATCTGGCATACTGTTTTGGCCGGGAACTGTCTGCCAGATCCAGCATTGCTGGATGCTGCTAGAATGCCATCCAGCCCCATAAACTATAGTGGGGTCCTATGGAGATCCAGCCGCAATCCTGCAAATATGCCAAGAATCTGCCGGTCAAATACTGCTGTGCGCAAGCTGTTTTTGTCTGCCAGATTCCTGGCATTCTATGCCAGAAGAGCCTGCCGTAATGCTAAATTAACCTTAATTACATCAGTTCTCTCAGAAGAAATGGGCCAACATTCCAGCAACTTAAAGTAAGGAGGCTGTGGAACGCAATTTTACCGTTTTAAGTACGTGTATGTACTGTAAACTTCTGAGCCACGGGGAATGTGATGAAAGAAATAAAAGCTGAAATAAATCACTGTCTCTAGTATTATTCTGACATTTCACATTCTTGAAATACAGTAGTGATCCTAACTGACCTGAGAGAGGGAATATGTGCAAGTATTAAATGTTAAGAATTGTGGAAAACTGAGGGGGTCATTTATTTAGACGCCGGTCTCAATACCCCTTTATGCTGGCTGCGCCTAAGTTATGTAGAGGCGCCGACCTAACTTAGGTGTATCCACCTCCTGTGTAAATATATACCAGATTCCTTGCTGGCATAGATTTAGTATAATATAAACAAAATCCCAGCTGGCACTTCTTTCTTTGCTGTAGTTATACTTTTATTGTCATAAATGTCATAAATGGACGCGTTTCGGCCCGTCCAGCCTTCCTCAGCATAATACATCATATGTATCACCATTTCTTATATAGAAGTAAAAAACATGTGCAGTGACGTCAGACGCCCAATCTGGGCGGCAAATCCAATCTGTCAATCAATGACATCACTGAGTTCATAGTATTACAAATAGGAAAACCAAAACAAATAAGAATAAAAACTATACTTTAGTTTACCACCTCTGCAACGAGATATATCATCTTGAGGTAACTGTCTGTAAGAAAAGATAAAAATAAAATATTATCAGATCTATCCTATTAGGTCATGTGCGCTATCTCATACTCTTTATTTAATCCTTTCGGATGTAATGTCCCTAAAGTGTGGATCCAAAAGGCTTCCCTACGTAACAACAATGACTTTAAATTGCCTCCCCTTCGTGGTCTCACTACTTGTTCTAATACTTGGAATCTCAATTGTGAGATGGTATGTCGAAGCTGATGAAAATGGGCAGGTAGTGGTAACAATAAATTACCTGTACGAATCGTTGATTTATGCTCACAAATCTGGTCTCTCACAGACCGGATTGTTTCACCAACATATGCCATACCACACGGGCATTTTACAAGATATATTACACTCGTCGAATCACATGTGAAATATCCCTTGATTTTATAAGTTCTACCTGTATGGGGATGGTGAAACTGATCTCCTTTTGATAATGTGCGAGCATTGTGCACAATGCAGACAAGGAAACGTACCATTTCTGATACACGCAAAAAATGTCTTCTCAATTTTTAGAAAATATTTTAATATGGAAAAGATTCATTGACGACATTTTTTGCGTGTGGGCGGGGCCACTCGAGTCCCTCCAGACCTTTTTTGATTATCTGAACATGGTACATAAGAACTTAAAATTCACTATGACCTATGATCAATGGAAAGTGAGTTTCCTAGATACTATGATAATTAAGGATGAGGATGGAATGTTACAAACCGATTTATATAGAAAAGAAACAGATAAAAATAGCACATTACATTTTACAAGTGCCCATCCCCTTCCACTTAAAAGGGCTATCCCAAAAGCTCAAATACAGCGAGTTAAGAGAATTGTATCAGATCCTCAGACACAAGTGCAAAGAGTAGAGGAAATGATAGAGAGGTTTTCACAGAGGGGATATCCTTGTGATATTTTACAGCAAGCTACAAGGACAGTAAATATGGAAAAAAAAGAAAGATATTCAAAAATCACGGATCCCATTTATCCATAAATTCCATTCCAAGCAGGTGTTTTGATCAAATAATACGTAAACACTGGCCGTTACTAGGTAAAGCGTATCCTCATATTGAGGAATTTAAATATCCTCCGCTCATTTGTAATAAAAGAAATCAGAATTACCGTGATCAACTGGTACATGCTGATATTGGTAGTATGAGAATGACCTCTCGACAGAGCAGACTAGGGAGTATCAGAAATGGTACGTTTTCTTGTCTGCATTGTGCACAATGCTCGCACATTATCAAAGGAGATCAGTTTCACCATCCCCATACAGGTAGAACTTATAAAATCAAGGGATATTTCACATGTGATTCGACGAGTGTAATATATCTTGTAAAATGCCCGTGTGGTATGGCATATGTTGGTGAAACAATCCGGTCTGTGAGAGACCGGATTTGTGAGCATAAATCAACGATTCGTACAGGTAATTTATTGTTACCACTACCTGCCCATTTTCATCAGCTTCGACATACCATCTCACAATTGAGATTCCAAGTATTAGAACAAGTAGTGAGACCACGAAGGGGAGGCAATTTAAAGTCATTGTTGTTACGTAGGGAAGCCTTTTGGATCCACACTTTAGGGACATTACATCCAAAAGGATTAAATAAAGAGTATGAGATAGCGCACATGACCTAATAGGATAGATCTGATAATATTTTATTTTTATCTTTTCTTACAGACAGTTACCTCAAGATGATATATCTCGTTGCAGAGGTGGTACCTTTCAAAAAGTATAGTTTTTATTCTTATTTGTTTTGGTTTTCCTATTTGTAATACTATGAACTCAGTGATGTCATTGATTGACAGATTGGATTTGCCGCCCAGATTGGGCGTCTGACGTCACTGCACATGTTTTTTACTTCTATATAAGAAATGGTGATACAGTACATATGATGTATTATGCTGAGGAAGGCTGGATGGGCCGAAACGCGTCCATTTATGACATTTATGACAATAAAAGTATAACTACAGCAAAGAAAGAAGTGCCAGCTGGGATTTTGTTTATATTACATTGGAGAATTTTCCTTCCCGTGCCGGCACGTATTGCTGAACTGGTGAGTGCTGTGCTTTCCTGTGGACTATGGCATAGATTTAGACCATTTTCTATGCCTAAAACAGGCGTAGAAAATGATACATAAAACAGGCCTGCCCGTCTGTCTCCTTCACCGCCCACACCACGTCCCCTTTTTTAGACCTGGAGTGAGCAGGGAAAAGGTTATTTGTGCTGCTAAGTGTATGTAAACTTGTAATGTCAACTGCAACACTGGTGGCTCCAGCTCAAGGTAATCCTAGTGGCATCTGTCCCAAACTGTTGTCCATTGGTGTGGAACACAACACTATCTCCATTCCCAGCTATTGTGTCAAAACATTTAGCCTTTCCACACTAAGCAGGGGACACAGGCTCTACCAGTCACTGCCATGCCACAGAGCACCTACCTCATGAACATGTTTTTGCTCTTCCCACAATGATCTGTACCAGGGTAATTACAAAAGCCAAAGCACAAAATGCTGTTATGGGTCTGACGAGTGACGAGTGGAATCCATGTTTACAATGTCCGTCGAATGTTTCCATCAGAAGTACTGTATTTCCTGGCAAACTCTTCTGATGAATGTGCAAAGAGCCTCTGAGGAGCCAATCAAGAGGATAAGAGTGGTGGTGGCCCTGATGAGATGTGGTGTTGTGGAGTACTCCCTCAGAACGCCACTCCCTGGGGTTCGGTGCAGTGAAAAAGTGATGTGAAGGAATCAGGCATAAGCAGAAGAACAACAAACGTTTTTCTTTACTGTGTGCATAAGAATGATTTACAGTACTTCTAGTTTTTGTTTGCACAAGGTGCAATGTCTCTATCCCGAATTGATCAGGTATGGTGGCAGACAAAGTGGCAAACAAAAGCATTTTAGGGTAGTCCTTCTTTTTCTCCTGATTTCCCATAGGTGTCCACTTGTTAGATGCTGGCTTTTAAATATGCCTGTCTTGAATTGTGGTGAGGGGTGTCTTAACTTGTTATCCTCTCACCTGCAGCAGAGTCTGTATATATAAAACATAATATGATATAATGTGTAAGAAAGCAGTTGCAGATACCCTCAGGTCTGGGGTACTGCAAATGCCACTGTATGCCTATAGTTGAAAGAAAGAAAAAAAAAGAATACGTTTGTTTTACTGGATGTGTCTGTATGGAATAGCTCAGTCTGCTGCAATATGCCATAGTAGTCAAAAACGAAACTCCTGCCTTATGCAAAAATTGTGGGATGTACGTGTATCGCATTTGTATTTTGAAGATCCGAAATTTGCGGACTGCAGGATGGATATGGTCATCTGCAGGAGGCATTAACCTATGTGTAAAAAGAATTGTGCCATGCAGTCTGTGCCCCCTAAACCCACAGTGTGCAATTCACCCTGTGTCTTACCCCCCTCAAAGAATGCTGCTGCAGACTGTACTGGTGCAGGGTTAGCTCACAAGTGTGTGCAGCCCGCAGCCTGTGCTAATTTGTGAAGAAGCATAAGAGAGGAAGGAGCGCAGCTCATCTCCATCCCTTTCTTTCTGCTGTGCAGAGAGTATGCCGGGGAAATATAAAAACTAAAATTTTATTTTAAATATAAAATTCTACCGACACCCCCAATCACCTTCCTCATCCACAAGAAAAGCACTTCCTTAGACACTAGACCTACAGTCCCTAGTGGCAAATACAAACAGTGCCATCTCTTTTGAAGCTGAGCACATAACAACTAACATTTAAGATGGAGTATACAGAGGAGTTAGGCCCCTTTCACACGGGCGCATCAGTTCGCCGTTGCGTGAAAATCGCAGCATGTTCTATATTCTGCGTTTTTTAACGCAGCCCTGGCTCCATTGAAGTGAATGGGGCTGCGTGAATAACGCATTGCATCCGCACACAAGTGCGGATGCAATGTGTGATTCACTGATGGTTGCTAAGAGATGTTGTTTGTAAACATTCAGTTTTTTATCACGCTTGAAAAACGCATAAAAACGCTTCGCACCCGAACTGAACGAACATACGCAATCGCAGTCAAAACTGACTGTGTGCGGATTGGTGCGGATGTGTGCCGATTTTCCAGAACGCATCCGGACTGAATCAGTGACGCCCGTGTGAAAGAGGCCTTACTGTTTTAAAAATATGGTATACAGGTGCCATTGGGGTCAGAAATGCACCTGAAATATCAGGTATGCTCTAACAGTCACTTCAAATAGATTTACTTACTCTTAGAGAACCCTATTACTATAGATAGTATATCGAGTTTACCTGTATATAAGTACTTATTTATTTTCACATTACACAGAGAGATCACAGGGGATTGAACGTGCAGGGTAAGTGATTTCAGCCATGAGTGAGCAGTTTATGATCTCTGTTAGAACTCTGCCAGTTTTTTTCCACTCAAGTAAACAAGAAAAGGACATACAATGTGAATAAAAAAATAGCTTGATGTAGGAGAAATTAATCTAAGAAAGACTCAGCAAGCGAATGTGCAGAGATTATTATGAACTCTGTCTTTTATTCTCTCTCTTGGCTGTAAATCATATCAGTATATCTTACTGGTAAAAACAACACGAGGGATATAAAGTATATTTATATGCCTCTCTTCTTATGTGCTTTTAGTAGATCATAGTCCCCTCCAGCTGTCTCCTTCATGATATATTACAGCAACAAATCGTCAAAGCGATGGCATCTTGATTACAACTTACTCCTATACTTCATCAGTGAGACGGCGATATAATGCACTTGGCTAATATATCACAGAAGGAATTGACAGCAAAAAAACTGCATTTAGAGAACAGAAATTAGAAAACATTGTTTGTAACAGTGATTTTCTAATCATTTACATACACATATGTTTAGATTAAAACATCAGTTATGGTGCCTAATATATCTATATTGGGGCTGCCAGAGTGGTATATTTGTGCCACTGACTCGGCATGATTCAGACAGGTAAAGCTGGGTGGAAAAGAAAAGTCTGAGAAACATGATCTTTGGTCTGGGCTGTTAATGAGGGGCTCTTAATAAGGCTTAAAGGGGTTGACTGCTTTCTTTATATTAAGGTTGGCAGCGGATTAGGCTACTTTCACAGTCGCGTTTCTATTTTCCGGTATTGAGATCTGTCATAGGATGTCAATACTGGAGAAAAACGCTTCCATTTGTCCCCATTTATTCTAAAAGGGGACAAAACGTAACTGAACAGTACGGGATGGGATCAGAATCTCAGCACACTCTCTCAGCTCTCTCTGTACATATGCAGCAAGTCTCCACCCCTTCCTGATTTTTCTTTTTAGCAGAACTTTATTAACAACACAACACTGTGGCAATCACATAATGTAGTTGTTGCAATACACAGAATAATGAGCATACCAACAATTGCTGACCTATCCTCAGCACAGGCCATCAATATCAGATCGACACTGCCTTCTCTTCACCATTGACCTGTTCATTGTCCAGAGGTGAGGAGATGTAATTACAGCTCAGTTGTCCCATTCACTTCAATGGGACGTCTCCTTCCTATTCAAGTGAATAGCCATCCTACTAAAGTGAACGGGGACGGCGGAGTTGTTATGACACCTGCTCACCCCTGCAGTTGCAACGGCAAGCAGGTAAACAATGAAGAGAAAGCAGCACTCATGTGAGCGCTGTTTCTCTTCCAACAGCTGATCGGCGAGGGAGCCAGGAGTCAGTCCCTCCGCCAATCTGATATTGATGACCTATCCATCTTATAAAACAGCATCTAAGTGCCACATACCATTGAAGTTCATGGAGGGCTTCTTTATGAGAGAAAGCAGCACTCTATGAAGAGCTCACAAGATTTGTCAGCTCATCTGGACGTCAGGACCGTCACCCATTTCTCCAGGAACCTCGACAGATAGATAAATTATATATAAGGTATAGACTCTATGGCCCTGATTTATCATACCTTCACTCCAGAATTCTGGCATCAAAAAGTCGCAAAATAGGGCTTTTATGACTTTTTTGCACTTGCTTGTGCAAAATATATGCGATTGCGCAAAAATTTGCAACTTTTTACACTCATTTGCGTAAAATTTTGTGACTTTTTGCATGTGTACACCACTCACTCCAGTTTTGTAATATGGGTGGAAAAGTGGGTGTGGTTAGCTATGTTAATGAGTTTTACTCCAGATTTATCATTGAGACTTTTTTTTAAAGTCGCAAATAAGTCGCATTCTCACTCCAGGAGGAAGGTGGAGTAGGAAAAGTGGAGTAACTACTCTGAAGCAAAACTGACTTCAAATTTTCTCCTAATGATAAATCCCCCCCCCCCCCCATGTGATTTTCAGTGTGATCTCTGCAATGCCTTTCGCATCCCACCAATGGTTTGACTTTCCTAGAATGCCAAAACACAGTCTTCCCTCTACATAATCACTACATAGTTGCCAACAGTCCCAAGTTTTCAGGGAGCGTCCCTAATTTCCAAAGACAGTCCATGCAAATGTATTCTGTCACAGGCCAAAAATAGTCTGGTCTTATGTAAACACCACCCACAAGTAGGCATTCCAGGGCAGGTTTGAGGTTGTTCCTCAGGTGGTGCTTGCATGCCTCAAAGTTAAAAACTACAGTGTTGATAAATATGTCATTACACATTCCCACCATGGTCTCAATACTTATAGGGTATGTTACACATAGTAGTGTGCATACATTTACCATTCCTTCACTGGATCTTATAGCAGCTTATAGGTACAATGTATGATTAATTACATCAGAGCATGGCATCATAGTGGGTGCAAGTTACATGGCACACAAGTACATAAACATAACACATGCTGGTATATTCTGGCAAATTTCATATCACAGTTCAACTAGGTGGCATTGCCAGCGAAACAGGGTCAAGTGGTAACCCTTAGCAACAGTTACTGCAAAGGGCACAGCTTTCTTCGTAAAGTGCAAGGCTGATTTCCAACCCTACCAAAATGACATTGAAGGTTATTGAATAATGGAAGAAGGATGCCCGAGGGCCAGTGGTGCCAACTCTGCGCATTCAGCAGTGGACCGGGTGGAAAACAATGTGAAGGAACTGGAGATACTCTCAGCCATACAACCTACTAATGCCTCACCATTCTTAGAGCAGTATTCAGGCCTACAAAATGATGGAGAAAGTCCTGTCGCCTGCGTGCACCAGATGAAGGTGTTTCATTTGGGCACATAGCTGGCACAGACCGAAAACGTCCTCTTCCTGCAGCAGGAGATCCACCAACACCAGCAGCACCACGACTATAGCCACGTCCCTTAGTTCATGCTTTACTTATTTTGTTACAGTCACCCACAAAATTGGCTGACAGACAAACAATTGTATATCCATGTCACAGATTCAAAAGAGGTGTTTAGCACAATGTGATTAAGGGCTCATGCACACAAACGTATTTTCTTTCTATGTTCGTTCCGTTTTTTTTTGCGGACCGTATGCAGAACCATTCATTTCAATGGGTCCGCAAAACAATGGAACAATATCGGTATTTCAGTTGCAAAAAAACAGAACATGTCCTATTATTGTCCGCATTACGAACAAGGATAAGATTTTTCTATTAGGGTCCAGCTGTTCTGTTCCACAAAATATGGAATGCAAACGGTCATCATCCATATTTTTTGCGGACCACAAAATACATACAGTCATGTGCATGAGGCCTAACTGTTATATTTCCCTGTGAGGGTGGTCAATTTTTTTTCACCATAAAAAATAGGTAGGTCTCATCCACCCCAATAAACAGGCTGATTAACTATTATATTTTCCTGTGACAGTGGCAAGTAAAGTTTTTTAACCACAAAAAAATAGGTAGGTCTCACTGATCCAATTAATAGGCTGATTAACTATTATATTTCCCTGTGATGGTGGCAAATAAAGTTTTTTTCACCTCAAAAAATAGGTAGGTCTCAACAACCCAATTAACAGGCCGATTAACTATTACATTTCCCTATGACGGTCAGCGCCACTTCTGCCATCAGGCGGCAGTTTTCTGTATTTTGGAGGGGGCAGCATCCACACAGCAGTTAAACACTGCTGGTGGATGCCGCCAGAGTTCCTTTCAAGTTGCGCATTCAGCCCGCAACCACGCCCCCCTTCCCCTTGGAGTGCAGGGAGCTGCGATCCTGTCACCAAGCGCTCAGCTCCCTGCGCTCCTCACCTCCTTCAGAGAGACTTCTCCCTGCTTCACCATTCAGTCAGTAGGCCTGCAGCTCAGGAATCTGCATAAGCTCCTCCCACAAGGTCATGCAGAGTGATCTGTGTCTGCAGGGTAGAGATGACTTCAGGAACGGGACAAGGTAATTAGTTACTGTGTTTTGTTTGTATTTTTTAACACAGAGAGGACATTTTTACTACAAAGGGGGCACAGAGGAGAAGGCATTAATACTACAAAGGTGGAACAGTGGGCATTACTACCATAAAGAGGGCACAGTGGGCATTAATACTACAAATCGGGGACACAGAGGTCATTACTACTACAAAGGGGGCAAAGTGGGCATTACTACCATAAGGGGGCACAGAGGACATTACTACTACAAAGGGGGCATAAAGGGCATTACTACTACAAAGGGGGCACAAAGGGCATTATTACCATAAAGGGGCACAGAGGGAATTACTACTATAAAGGGGCACAAAGGGCATTACTACTACAAAGGGGTACAGAGAGAATTATTACTATAAAGGGGTACAGAGGGTATTACTACTATAAAGGAGCACAGAGGGCATTACTACTATAAAGGGGACACAGGGGGCATTACTACTATAAAGGGGACACAGAGGGCTTTACTACTGTGAAGGGGGGCACAATAGGCCTTATTACTATGAAGAGGGCACAATAAACATTACTACTGTGAATGGGCACAATGGGCATTATTACTGTGAAGGGGGTACAATGGGCATTTCTACTGTGAAGGGGCACAGAGGTCATTACTACTCTAACTATTATATTTCCCTGTGACTGTGGCAAGTAAAGTTTTTTAACCCAAAAAAATAGGTAGTTCTCACCGACCCAATTAAAAGGCTGATTAACTATTATATTTCCCTGTGACAGTGGCAAGTAGAGTTTTTTTCACCACAAAAAAATAGGTCTCACTGACCCAATTAAAAGGCTATTTATCTTTTATATTCCCCTGTGACGGTGGAAAGTACATTTTTTTTAAACTAAAAAAATAGGTAGGTCTCATCAACCCAATTAACAGGCTGATAATTAAATTTCCCTGTGACGGTTGCAAGTAATTTTTTTAACCCAAAAAAATAGGTAGGTCTCACCGACCCAATTAACAGGCTGATTAACTATTATATTTCCCTGTGATGGTGGCAAGTAAAGTTTTTTTTTTCACAACAAAAAAATAGGTAGGTCTCACTGACCCAATTAACAGGCTGATTAACTATTATATTTCTCTGTTACAGTGGCAAGTAAAGGTTTTTTCACACAAAAAGGTATATTAGGTATGTTTCACCCACACAATTAACAGACTGATTAACCCTTTCAGTACCGAGCCACTTTTCACCTTAAATCCCAGGCTAATTTTTGCAAATCTGACATGTTGTCACTTTATGTGGTAATAACTTTAGAACGCTTTTACTTATCCAGGCCATTCTGAGATTGTTTTCTCGTGACACTTTGTACTTCATGACAGTCATAAATTTGAGTCAATATATTTCACCTTTATTTATGAAAAAATCCATAATTTACCAAAAATTTTGAAAAATTTTCAATTTTCAAAATTTCAATTACTCTGCTTTTAAACAGAAAGTGATACCTCATAAAATATTTATTACTTAACATTCCCCATATGTCAACTTTATGTTGGCATCATTTTGTAAATGTCATTTTATTTCTTTAGGAAGTTAGAGGGCTTAGAAGTTTAGAAGCAATTTTTCAAATTTTTAACAAAATTTCCCAAACCATTTTTTTGAGCACCAATTCAGTTATAAAGTGATTTTGTGAGGCTTACCTAATGGAAACCACCCATAAATGACCCCATTTTAGAAACTACACCCCTCAAATTATAAAAAACTGATGTTACAAACTTTGTTAACCCTTGAGGTGTTCCACAAGAATTAAAGGAAAATGGAGGTGAAATTTTAAACTTTCACTTTTTTGATAGATTATTCATGTTAATCATTTTTTTTCTTACAACACAGCAAGGGTTAACAGCAAACTAAACCTCAATATACATTACGCTGATTCTGCAGTTTACAGAAATACCCCATATGTCGGTGGTAAACTGCTCTATGGGCACGTGGCAGTGGTCAGAAGGAAAGGAGCGCCATATGGATTTTGGAGGCAGATTTTGCTAGAATGGTTTTTAGGCACCATTTTGTATTTTAAGAGACCCTGACGTACCCCCTACAGTGGAAACCCTCAAAAAGCGACCCCATTTTGGAAACTACACCCCTTAAAGAATATATTAATGGGGGGTACTGACCACTTTGACCCCCTAAACGTTTTAAAAAATTTGGAAACACTTGGCTGTGAAAATGAAAAGTTTCATTTCTTCCAATAAAATGTTGCTTTAGCCCCAAATTTTTCATTTTCACAAGGGGTAACAGGAGAAAAGCATCCCATAATTTCTTACCCATTTTCTCCTGAATACAGAAACACCCCATATGTGGTGATAAACTGCTGTGGGGGCACATGGCAGGACTCAGAACAGAAGGAGCGCCATATGGATTGGGGGCACATGGCAGGACTCAGAACAGAAGGAGCGCCATATGGATTTTGCAGCACAGATTTTGATGGATTGGTTTGCGGGAGCCATTGATTTTTATTTTTTTGACTTATTGTCTTATGTGGGGGCTCATTTTTTGCGGGATGAGGTGACGTTTTAATTGGTACCATTTTGGGGTACATAAGGCTTTTTGATCGCTTGGTATTTTACTTTTTGTGAGTCAAGGTGAAAAAAATAGCTGTTTTGACATAGTTTTAAAAAATTTTTTTTTACAGCATTCACCCGAAGGGGCAAATCATTTGATATTTTTATAGAGCAGGTTGTTACGGACACGTCGATACCCAATATGTCTATTTTTTTTTTTTTGTTAAGTTTTACACAGTAAATTAATTTTTGAACAGAATTAAATCTTGTTTTTGTGTTGCCATATTGTAACTGTCCTATTTTTTTTATTTTTCTGGCGATTGTCTTAGATATGGTCTAATTTTTTGCGGGACGAGATGACGGTTTGATTGGTACCATTTTGGGCTAAATACGCCTTTTTGATCACCTGCTATTACACTTTTTGTGAGGCAAAAGGGAAAAAAAATGGCTGTTTTGGCATAGTTTTTTTTAACATTTTTTACAGCATTCACCTGGGCCATCTCATGTAATATTTTTATATAGCAGGTTGTTACGGACTTGGTGATACCCAATATGTCATAACATAACATTTTTATTTATGTTAAGTTTTACACATTAGATGCATTTTTGAACAGCATAAAATCTTTTTTTTTTGTGTTGGCATTTTCGGAGAGCCATATTTTTTAATTTTTTTTAATACGTCTTTTTGATCGCTTGGTATTACACTTTTTGTGAGGCAAGGTGACCAGAAAATGGCATTTTTTACACTGTTTTTATTTTTTATGGCGTTCATCTAGCGGGGTGGGTCATGTGATATTTTTACCTAATATGCCTACTTTTCTTTTTTTTTCCTATTTTTTACAATTTTTTTAACTTTATTTTGGGAAAAGGATGCTTTTTTTCTTTTACTTGAAACCTTAATTTTTTTTGTAAAACTTTATTTTTTTAACTTCTTTTTTCACTTTATTTTTTGTCCAGTCTGGGACTTCAACTTTTGGGGGTCTGATCTCCTGCACAATGCATTACAATACTTCTGTATTGTAATGCATTGTTGTAAGTGTATTACCAGTGTAATACACTTACAGCCTGCTGCCTGTGAGATCCAGGGGGCCTGGATCTCACAGGCTTCTGTAGAAGGGAGCCCAATGCCTAAGGAAGGCACAGGGCTGCCTATCCTGCCATCGGGTCCCCGTCTCAGCAGCGCGGGGACCCGATGGCAAACTTAACCCTTCAGGATACTGCACGTGCCGTGGTCAGCGCTGACCGCGGCAGTGTGAGGGTTAATGCACCGGCATCGGTGTTTTCACTGACACCGCAAGGACTTAACAGAGAGTGTGATGTATGAGTTTGTAACAATTTATTCTCAAGACGTCAGGGTGAGATCTGATCCCCTTCCCCTTCCTTCTCTTCCCCCTCCCCCCTTTTTTCCTTAATTTTTTCTTCATTATTTTTATTTTTATTTTCATTTTTATTCTTAACTATTTTTTTTATTATTTTTTACCATTTTTCTATTATTTCTTTCCATTTTTTCATTATCTTTTTCATTTTCACATGATATTCATTTCATTATTTTTTCTATTTTTAATTACATTTTTATTTTTAATTTTATTTTTATTTTTTTACTCTCGTTTATTTCCTGCTTTCTCCCTTCTTGTTTCCTCCCTTCCCCTCTCATTCCTCGTCTCTTCTCTCTCCTCGCTTCATTTATACCTCTTTCCTTCCCCACACCCATAACATTATACACAATTGATACACTTCACCCATACAGCCCGTACGTATACACATCAGATCCGATAGTACATTTTAACCGCAGCACTAGCGCTCACTCTCTCCGCGCCAGCCTGTTACTTGGGCAAAGCGCACACGTGACATGGGTCCCATGACTATGCGTCAACGCCACATCCACGATCTGACATAGTCCTGCCCTCTAGACATGCGTACTGCATATAGGCAGACGCAGTAGCACACACCAACGCAATCCATATTACCAGCACACTCCTTCTACCCCTATCAGGTTTGTTATGACTCTCAAATCGACTTTTAAAACGATCTTTGGTTTTTACTTGCTCTTATCTCACCTCCTACCACTTACCCTTCCCTCTGCTAACCTCATTAGAGATATCTTATCGACTGCATGTCTGCATATATTGTTATATAGTTTCCTGCAACTCAATATGATTTATGGGGTCTCTGAGCCAATATGCCTTTATATTTCAGCAGGTATTGGTGAATGTCTACTTTTATTTGTATTGCCTTTTTGGTATCTTCATTGCATCACAGAATTGAGAGCAGCGATTTATCTGTTCACCTGCAGCAGTGTCTGTAAACCTGTCATTTCGATGATCACTCTGCTGTCTTGTCACACTGATGCTTTTTGGAAGTAGTGTTCATGATTCTGATGATCTCTCTGGAGTATAATTTTCACAGCAGAATTGTATACAGACTCTAGGAGTAGCAGCTCAGGCATGTGCTTCCTCTCCTTCACTATCTGAACTGGAATTCCCTCCTGACAGGTAGTAGGACCAACCCACTCCTACCAAGAAGGGAGGAACATCGTGGTTAGCCCTGTTTCTACCATTGCCAACCACTCCTCCTCTGCTGGAATAAATGGCCAATACTTTTGCAGATACTTCCTGGGGTACTGCAGTAGTACATTTTATATTTCAGACTTATAGGCCAACAAGATGGCTTCAGAATCAGCAAAATCTACTACTCCACCAGCCAATGTGCCTGGTTTAATAGGGTTGTTCCTGCTAACAGGTGCTCTTTAAGTAAAAATGTGATCAAACTGTATAAGGCCACTTCCAATGCTAATGAAATCTGCTGTTTTTGGTAAATCACCCCAATTTCCCTTATTATCTTTCATTCTATCAAAGAAATTCTGTTGCTGGACTGTTTCCAAAGTTATAGATTGTGTCCGTGCCAGTTGATCCATTTCAATGCAAGCGGTAAACAATTCCTGACAAACATTTTCATCTAATCAAAAATCTCAAATTATCCTAAGCAGTCATGTTACCACTCCTTGAGTCAAAAGCAATTAATGATTGCTGGCACGCTAAAATAGGTGATAATAAACATTAAAAGCAGTGAAGTAATAAGTAACGGCAGTGTCCTGCGATAAAATCTTTAATTAAAGTCAACGTGATAAAAAAAAAAAACAGCAAACAAAACGTGCAGAGAAAACCGCATCAGTGAACAGTTGGGTGCAGGGCTGTTTGCTGGTTTTATGTGCCATGAATACATTTTCCGGACCTCTGCTCCTGGATTGACTGCTCATCTCCATTAAGGTTTTTTCTGTCTTAAGATCGTTCTCTTGTGTGAAGGCTCAATAGTGTTCATGAGAACAGACAGCTTCTGCAAGGAGATTCAAAGGAAAGGGGCCATACATGATAAGGATAAATGCTTTCTCCTAGAACTCATAGGCCCATACCTGCTTTAGAAACTTGTCTAACATTCTTTGGAAAGCAATTGTATGGAAATATCATCAACTTTTTCAGCTTCACGGACTAAATCCATACAGCTATGTCCTTTCTTATTGAAGCTCCATAT
This sequence comes from Rhinella marina, assembly GCA_900303285.1. Lineage (NCBI taxonomy): Eukaryota > Metazoa > Chordata > Amphibia > Anura > Bufonidae > Rhinella > Rhinella marina. The sequence goes on from ONZH01013452.1 coordinate 113,264, forward strand.
TTTCTTTATTGGAAACACATTAAAAACATCCACATTGGACAAAACACAAAATATCAGCATCACTTCTAATCTTCTGTTCTTCACTCAGTGTAGCCTTCCACTTGGTCATCAATATGCAAAACTGACAAAATCCAAGGCCACCAGAACTTTTAGATAAAACAGAGATTTTTTATCTCACTATAAACAATGGTTTATGGGTGAGAATATTTCAAGTTCACTGGGCGTTTCTCAAGCAAAGAAATCCCCCAGAGGGAATATATGGTGGCTCAGTGGTTAGCACTGGTGCCTTGCAGCACTAGGGTCCTGGGTTCAAATCCAACCAAGGGCAACATCTGCAAGGAGTTTGTATGTTCTCCCCGTCTTTGTGTGGGTTTCCTCTGGGGACTCTGGTTTCCTCCTGCTCTCCAAAAGACATACTGATAGGGACCTTAGATTGTGAGCCCCATTGGGGACAGCCTGACACTAATGTCTGTAAAGTGCTGCAGAATATAGTAGCGCTATATAAGTGTGTATAATCAATAAATAATATAAAGTCTGTTCACTAAAGGGCATACAAAAGTATGAACTTTTGGCACAAGTACTGCTGGGTGACAAAATTTGTCACTGTTTTAGATTTTCTTTCATCCCCATGGCGGGAAGGAGTACAGGAATACCTGAAATCTATGTTGTCTCTGTGCTGGCATAGATTTTCTTTATCTATCACATAAGGACCTCCCTAAGATACACCATAATTATCATGAAGATCGTTTTCCATAGTAGACAATCCCTTTAAAAAGGATTCAAGGCCCTGACTAGAGATGAGCAAATTTTTAGAAAGTTCGATTTGGCTGCTTCGTCGAATTTTACAAAAAAATTTGCTTTGTGTGACAGCACAGCCCCCAGTCATTGTACCCCTCAGATGCCACGTTCATACATGATCGCAACATCTGAGTGTAAAAACTGTGTAAAATTAACATTAAAAAATTAAATCAAAATTACCTGTCAGGGCTGGGATACACAGATAAGGGGTAAGTGATCCCTAAGCTTAATCCCAACCCCTTTCCCTGCCTATTGCCCGCTCAGGCTAACCCCTGAGCCGACAACCTGAAGACTGGAAATACACTAACAAAAGTGCGGGAGATGGGAAGACAAACAAGACAGACAAACAAGAACCAAATGGGTAGTCAGGTAGCCGCGTCAAAACCAGGAGAGTACGTCAGGAACAAAATCAGCAAGCAGAGAGAAGTAGTCAAAAACACGCCAAGGGTCAAAGAACATAAAGAGTCTAAACTGCAGAGCAAGAATGTCAAACCAGGTAGTAGCAAGGAAACTCCAAACACTGGCAGCTAGGTAAAAGTTAGAGGGCCTTAAATACCTAGCAGACCCCACCCAACCAGCTGACTGGGAGGAGAAGCAAGGAACAAAAAAACTTAACTCATGAGATACCAATGAACAGAAAATAAACAGACACTATATTGCTCGCGTTTTCCGGCGACCAGTAACAGGCCGCGAGCGAGAGTGCGCACCAGCCACATCCCTGGCACTTATGACCGTTGCGCGCGTCCCTTGCCTGGGACGCACATCCACAGCCAGGGACCGCCGGCTGGAGGAGGAGCCTGCTGAAATAGCGGACGAAGCCTGACCCCGGGCAACCACCTCGCCACCAGAGTCAGGACCAGCAGAACGGGTGCAATGACTGCCGGTCCTGACAGTACCCCTCCCTCCAGGAGGGGCCTCCGGACCCTTAGAACTCAGAGATGGTTTAGAAGGATGACTCTGGTGAAACAATCTCACTAAGCGGGGTGCATGCACATCCCTAGCAGGGACCCAAGATCTATCTTCTGGACCGAATCCCTTCCAATGGATGAGGTACTGAAGGGAATTCCTCACCAACCTAGAGTCCAGGACCCTCTCCACCTCATACTCCAGATCTCCATCCACAACAGACGGAGAGGGAGGGTCAGGGAGGGGTACAACAGGGTCAACATAGCGCTTTAGCAGATTTGTATGAAAAGTATTGTGGACTCGCCATTCAGGGGGCAACGCAACCTTGAAAGATACCGGATTAAACACATGAGTTATGACAAAAGGACCGATGAACCTAGGAGCAAATTTCAGAGTCGGGACTTTCAATTTGAGGTTTTTAGTAGACAACAAGACTTTATCTCCCACAACAAAAGTTTCAGAGACAGTATGTTTATTCCTGGAATGGTGGACCATTTGGCTTTGTGATTTTTTCAAGTTCTGCTGAACTCGTGACCACACTGTGCACAGTTGGTTAGTTATGGATTCTGCCCGAGGAGTATCAGAAACAGAACACGATGAGAAAGAAAACCTGGGGTGAAAACCATAATTACAGTAAAAGGGTGATGTGAGTGTGGATGAACTAGTGTGATTGTTGATAGCAAATTCAGCTAGCGGGAGATATGAGGCCCACTGATGCTAACAGTCAGAGATAAAGAGACGAAGGTACTGGATCAGCTCCTGATTCATCCTCTCCGTCTGCCCATTGGTTTCAGGGTGGAAGGCAGAAGAAAAGGACAATTTAACTTCTAATTTCGAACAGAAAGCTCGCCAAAACTTAGCCACAAATTGTACCCCCCTGTCGGATACCACCTCATCAGGAATACCATGGAGACGAACCAAATGCTGGATAAACAGATCAGCCAATTCTTCAGCTGATGGCAGTTTTCTCAACGGAATGAAATTACCCATTTTAGAGAACCGATCCACCACCACCCAAATGACAGTGCACCCCTGGGATGGTGGCAAATCGGTAACAAAGTCCATGGAAATGTTAGACCAGGGTTTGTCTGGCACTGGGAGTGGGAGAAGAGGTCCCTCAGGACGTCTCCTGGGGATCTTTCCCCGCGCACAGACTTGACAAGCCTGAACAAAAGCATAAACGTCAGTATGCATACGTGGCCACCAATAATTTCTTTTCAGTAACTCTAAGGTTCCCCGAACACCTGGGTGACCTGCTAGCACTGAACAATGTGTCTCCTCTAACACTCTCAAACAGCAAGACATGGGAACAAACAATTTGCCTTTCCGGAAGGTCTTTAGGAGCAGAATTTTGTTCAGCAAGAATTTGAGAAGAGAGGTGAGAGGAGACAGCTGCCAGTACAATACCTGGAGGTAAAATGTTACCAGACTCAGACTCCGAACCCTCAGGAATACTGAAACTCCAGGATAAAGCATCAGCTTTAACATTTTTTGTACCCGGTCGGTAGGTAACAACAAAATTAAAACGTGAGAAAAACAAGGCCCATCTGGCCTGACGAGCATTGAGACGTTTTGCACTATCAAGATACACCAGGTTTTTATGGTCTGTGATCACTGTCACTGGGTGAAGAGCTCCCTCCAAAAAATGGCGCCACACTTCAAAAGCCCATTTGATGGCAAGGAGCTCGCGATTCCCAATATCATAATTTCTTTCACATGTAGAGAATTGTTTGGAGAAAAATGCACATGGCCTGAGGTTTGTGAGAGCAGAAGACCCTTGAGATAATACTGCCCCCACACTGACCTCAGAAGCATCTACCTCTACAATGAAGGGTTGAGAGAGATCAGGCTGAATCAACACAGGGGCTGTAGAAAAGGCTTTCTTGAGCTCCTGAAACGCAGAGTATGCTGCAGGAGACCAGTTGCTAGGATCAGCCCCCTTGCGGGTAAGATCCGTGAGTGGTTTGGCGATTACGGAAAAGTTTTTTATAAAGTTTCTGTAGTAATTGGCAAAACCTAGAAACCGTTGAAGGGATTTTAAGTCAGTGGGGCGGATCCACTCTGCTATCGCCTGAACCTTACATGGATCCATCTGTACATCGGAAGGAGTGACCACATAACCCAGAAATGAAACCTTTTGCACACAAAAAATAAATTTTTCCAACTTAGCGAACAAAGAGTTTTTTCGCAACCGGGACAACACAAGGCGAAGATGTTCATGATGGGTGGGCAGATCTGGAGAAAAAATCAGGATGTCATCCAGATAGACCACCATAAAGACCCCAATAACATCATGAAAAATGGTATTCATAAAACCTTGGAAGACTGCCGGGGCATTACTCAGACCGAAAGGCATAACAAGATATTCAAAGTGCCCCAGTGGTGTGTTAAAAGCAGTCTTCCACTCATCTCCTTCCCGAATCCGAATCGGATCATACGCTCCCCTTACATCTAATTTGGAGAACCAATTGGCCCCAGAAACCTGATTCAGAAGGTCCAGAATAAGAGGAAGAGGTCCAGAGTTCTTGACCGTGATTTTATTTAATTTGCGGTAATCAATACACGGCCTTAACCCACCATCTTTTTTCTCCACAAAAAAGAACCCAGCCCCCGTTGGGGACTCAGAAGGTCTAATATGCCCAATAGCCAAGCTTTCATCAATATACTGCTTAAGCGACTCTCTTTCAGGTACAGACAGATTATAAATACGACCCTTAGGCAGCTTGACTTTGGGCAAGAGATCTATCTTACAGTCAAAATCCCTATGAGGAGGAAGGACTTGAGACAGGGGTTTGGAGAATACATCTGCGAAATCAGAGATAAACTCCGGGATCCCAGCATCACATGCAGTCGTGGTACAGAGTGAGACCTGAGACATATGGGCCTTACACTGAGGACCCCAGCGAACAAGATCCAGTGTACCCCAGTCAATAACTGGATTATGTTCCTGGAGCCAGGGCATCCCCAGGATAACGTTCACCGACAAATTTTTCATAACCAGAAAAGAACAATATTCTATGTGTAGTGCACCCACCACCAATTTTATCTCGGGGGTGCGGAATTTGACCAAACCACCATGCAATGGGGTCATATCCACACTTGATACTAGGATAGGAGGGGACAACGGAATCATGGAAGACAAAACCTGGGACACGAAATCCAAGTCGATGAAATTAGCGGCTGCACCCGAGTCCAGAAAAGCCAGACCTGTACATGAGGCTGACTGGACCTCAATAGTGCAGGGCAAAAACATTTTAGAAATTTTAGGGAGTACCTGAGCTCCTAGGCAGTCCTCCCGACAACTGCCTAGGAGCGGAAGTTTTTCCTGCTGTGACTTCTTGGGACAGGCATCTAGCTGATGTTCGGGACTCCCACAGTAGAAACATAGTCGATTCTTCCGGCGATGTTCCCTCCTCTGCTCTGGGGTGATACTGCCAAGCTCCATTGGTTCAGGCCCAGGTAGAGATGAGACCGGACTGAGGGTCGGCAGAGGGGCGGGAGACACCCGAGGTGGTCGTCTGGACCTTAGGCGTCGATCTGCCCGGATGGCGAGGGTCATAGCTTCGTCAAGAGTCTTAGGTTCTGCATGAGCTAATAACAAGTCTTTTACCTGGTCTGAGAAGCCAGTCATGAATAGGTCTTTCAAGGCCTGATCGTTCCACCGCGAGTCCGTTACGTACTTTCTGAATGTAGCACAATATTCTTCCGCCACTTGTCTACCCTGACAGAGGGATAACAAGTGGGAAACCGCTAATGCAGGTCGGTCTGGTTCATCATAAATCTGACCCAGTGCAGAAAAAAAACTGTCCAGAGAAGAACGCAGAGGTGAATCAGGAGGTAAGGAAAGCGCTCAATTTTGCGGGTCACCCCGCAGGAGAGACATAACCAACCCCACCTTTTGCGCTTCTGTCCCAGAGGACCGAGGTCGTAAGGAAAAATAAAGTTTACACCCTTCCCGAAATGAAAAAAATTTCTTACGATCGCCCGGAAAAAGGTCAGGAAGGGGAACCTTAGGTTCAGGTGCAGGTGACTGAATGGCCGGGGGTGGCACCGGGGCCGTAGCATGCATGTCTTCCTGAACCTGAAGGCGGATAGCCAGATCTTGAACCAACTTGGTCAAGGCCTGGACCTGTGCGACCACAGCTGACATAGGCTCCATAAGTGGAGTGAACGTAGCTGGACGTCTGCAGGTTGCAGGCCTCTTTTGGACCAATGTTTCTGTCAGGGCTGGGATACACAGATAAGGGGTAAGTGATTCCTAAGCTTAATCCCAACCCCTTTCCCTGCCTATTGCCCGCTCAGGCTAACCCCTGAGCCGACAACCTGAAGACTGGAAATACACTAACAAAAGTGCGGGAGATGGGAAGACAAACAAGACAGACAAACAAGAACCAAATGGGTAGTCAGGTAGCCGCGTCAAAACCAGGAGAGTACGTCAGGAACAAAATCAGCAAGCAGAGAGAAGTAGTCAAAAACACACCAAGGGTCAAAGAACATAAAGAGTCTAAACTGCAGAGCAAGAATGTCAAACCAGGTAGTAGCAAGGAAACTCCAAACACTGGCAGCTAGGTAAAAGTTAGAGGGCCTTAAATACCTAGCAGACCGCACCCAACCAGCTGACTGGGAGGAGAAGCAAGGAACAAAAACTTAACTCATGAGATACCAATGAACAGAAAATAAACAGACACTATATTGCTCACGTTTTACGGCGACCAGTAACAGGCCGCAAGCGAGAGTGCGCACCAGCCACGTCCCTGGCACTTATGACCGTTGCGCGCGTCCCCTGCCTGGGACGTGCATCCACAGCCAGAGACCGCTGGCTGGAGGAGGAGCCTGCCGAAATAGCGGACGAAGCCTGACCCCGGGCAACCACCTCGCCACCAGAGTCAGGGCCAGGACCAGCAGAACGGGTGCAATGACTGCCGGTCCTGACATTACCGCCTCCATTTGCTCGCGACAGGCTAGCCGTCGTCATCTTGCTTGAAGAACTGGCGCAAAATCTTGCACAGCCCAAGATGATGTCATCCCGCCGGCTGGCGTGGTGATGTCGTATGTCACCACACACAGGATTTCGGCCGAGGTCTTCAATCAAGATGGTGGTGGGCGGCCCGTCGCTAGTAAATGGAAGAGGTAAGTATGGATTTTTTTACACTATTTCAGGTTAAATCGATTTGCTAACACGAAGCATGTGCACGTGTTTTAACATGAAATTCAGATCGAATTCCACTTTGTTGAATTCAATTTGCTCATTTCTAGTCCTAACTTCTGACTTTTGTATCATCATACAAAAAAACAAGATGTGTTACAAGGCTCCATGCTGTCACATTCTAGTGCTGTTTTTTTTTTCATGTGACTTATAGTAGGTCCTGTTGGCACCATGTTGGCATCTGTTTCTGACTTACCCAGCACTGATTTTCATTGTTGCTTTGCTTAGAGAGATGCAGATCACTGAGGTACTGGTCACATGGGAGACACTGGGGGGAATTTATCATTAGGAGAAAATTTGAAGTCAGTTTTGCTTCAGTCTGTGTTGGAGTACTTTGTGCCACATTTATCAAATATCACAGGTTGTTTGATAAATCTGGCTTGTCCTTAAACCTAGCACTTCTGTCTAGAGTAGTTACTCCACTTTTCCTACTCCACCCTCCTCCTGGAGTGAGATTGCAACTTATTTGCGACTTTTAAAAAAAACTCTTAATGATAAATCTGGAGTGAAACTCATTAACATAGCTAACCACACCCACTTTTCCACCCATATTACAAAACTGGAGTGAGTGCAAAAAAGTCGTAAAAACCCTATTTTGCGAATTTTTGATGCCAGAATTCTGGAGTGAAGGTATGATAAATCAAGGCCACTGTCTGTATGTATAGAGACTTATGTTCAGGCAATGCCCTGTGGGAAAAAGTATGTAATGTAGTTGGGGGCTCTGAAGAGTCCTTTGGTTCCGTTCTTTTGGAAAGGATGTTCCTATGCTTATTATGTTCAATGTAGGCTAAACCTAAAATCACTGTATTTTATAAACCATGCATGCGATAAGTGATATTTCAGGTGATATAAGATGGAAGCTGCACATTTTTTCTATTGTTTTCAAAGCAGATAAATATTTTTACAGCATTTTTTTTAATGTAGGAAAAAATGGCTGCAGATTTTGAAATTTGAAAACTTCAAAATTTAACAAAACCACAGTTCTTAAATCTGCAATCTTTTGGTTTGCCTGCATTTCTTACTATCCTACCCATCGCACGTGCTGGCAGTATATTCATACATCCTGTTCCTAGAAAATTTGTGCCCTGGTTGTTATAAATGTCAAATGAACTTGTCATTATTTTAAAATCATTTACTAATTTATGCAGGGATTTTATTTGTGCATCAACAGAAAATTGGAAAATGGTCATTGCATAGAGTTCCTGGAGACTAGAAATTGTGATCCTAAACATGCAAATGTTTTTTGGTTTTATTTAAGATAATGTTTAGTGCTGTCAATTATATATTTATTTAAAATTTTGAACATTACATTTTGGGGGACATTTATCAATAATGGCGTAATTTGAGCCGAAAAAATACTAACATTACAAATCAAAAGTGGTGATATCTCATATATCAAAAAGTGCATTGCATTAATAATTATAATTAATTAATTATTATAAACTTGATTATTCACCTATTTCTCTTGATTTATGACATTTTAACACCAATAGCATGAAAATGTTACTTTTTAAACCAGAAATGCGCCATTTCAGCCACCCCTGACAGACCACACTTGCAATGTCAGGACTGGCGGTCATGGCGCCCGTGCCGCCGGTCCTGCCTCTAACTCTGCGGGTGATGAGGATGCCCGGGCTTCCGCCCCTCTCCTGTCAGGCTCCTCCTCCCGCCGGCGGTCTCTTGGTCCAGGCAGGGAGCGCGCACCACGTTTGAGAGTGCCAAGGACGCGGCGGGTGCGCAAGCTCGCTCGCGTTCTCGGTCACTAGGTTCACGCGGAGAACGCAAGCAGTTTAATCTACTTGCTATGCTATGCAGACCTGGTCACCTACTAAAACCCTGCTATTTAGCTCATTTATATTAGATAAAAATAAATGCATCCTGTTTTAATACTTACCTAACCTTACCTTATCACTTGTTCATTTCTTTTCATAAATGTGTTTTGGTTTTTTTTTACACAAAACACCAGCACATAAGCTGGCTTAATTGTCTGCAACAATTGGAGCTATTTCTGCTGATAAGAGGATGATAAATGAGGCGTAATATGTGAGAGCCTGCCCACTTTGACATTTATAACTTATTTCTGGTGTGATGCATTCTTTATGGTGAAAATTTTGGAGAAAACAGTTGATATATTTGGCGCAAATCAAAAGGACATTCTTTTTGGCATATTTTACACCATAAGGACTCAAACACGAATGTACTTTCTTTCCGTGTCTGTTCCATTTTTTTTTTTTTTGCTGAACCATTCATTTCAAAGGGTCCGCAAAAAAAAAACGGAAGGTACTCACTGTGCATTCTGTTTCCGTATGTCCATATTTCCATTCTGCAAAAATATAGAACATGTCCTATTATTGTCCGCATTACGGACAAGGATAACACTGTTCTATTAGGGGGCCAGCTGTTCCAGTTTGCAAAATAAGGCATGCACACGGACATCATCCATATTTTTTGCGGACCACAAAATACATACGGTTGTGTGCATGGGCCCTAATTCTCATGCCACGTGCTTGGTAAATGTCCCTCTTTGTGTTTAGTCCTATGTAATATACATATTTGTGCATTTTGTTGTAACTGCGTGGAATGAGCTTCCTCTTATACTTCAAGTGATTTTATGCACACTAAACTGCACAACCAATCTTGAAAGATTGCTCCCTTTTACCATTTGTATTAATGAATACCTTGATATTTAGTGTGCTCATTACTTGCAGGAGAAGTTCAACCTGCTCCTTCTTGTTATATTTACAACCCTGCTGCAGTCTGTAAGGTTAGACACTCTATCTTTGTATGAGCCACATTCCACAATATTTATGCTGGATTATCCAGACTGTCTCTTTGCATTAGAAAGAATACATTTTACCAGTGATGAGCCTAATGAGTAAAATTATGATGATGAGGGACGTTATCTATAAAACATTTTTATAGTTTATAGTGAAAATTACCAATAAGAGATTTGCATAATCTTCATTCTAAATTACTTCGTGTTCATAAACTTTCAAGTAAAATAAAAAAAAATAAATAAATAAAGTTAAATCAAAGATAGCGCTTATTTGTTTCTATTTTATGGAGTTTTTCATTAAACATGCAGCTATTCATTTAATCATTTGGCACAGCATGTTTCTGATAAATTTCAATTCATTCGCAAAGAATTATACATATATATTAGTACCCTGAGGTTTCCTCATTATGTCACACTGCTCGACATTACGGTAGGTACGTGCAAATTTATGGACAAATTAGTAGCCAAATTTAGCTAACATATAAGGCACATTCTAAACCAGAGAGGCAATGAAGGGTATAATCTCACATTATGTTAGGGGTGGTATGCTGTAACTCACGGCTGGAGACTGGAATTACTCATGAAAAGAACCGTTTAGCTTCACTAAGATCATCAGCAGATGTCTGTGATTAACAGGTATATGGTCTTTTCAGGAGCCAAAGGAAGGGAGATTCAAGGTGTCTTTTTTAAAAAGGGGACACCTTTAAATGGATGCCACTCAGTTGCCGTGTATCATAGTAGCGTGTCAGTACCTTGGGCCAGCTCAGGTGGTGAGAGCAATGATGTGATCATTGCTGGTGGGGGCTCAGTGTGGGTATCTCCCATGAGGTATTTTTTCTCCTCTGTGCCAACCATTAGTGTATTGGCCTCTATCTACTTAAAAATTAAAACAAAATTAAAAAATTGATAAAAATTGTCTTGATGTTTTCAAAAAATTGATGAAAATTGTCTGTTGTCTTCCAAAAATCCATTTATCAGATATCATTTACCTGACCCCTAACATACAGTGGATTGAACTCCGTCCAAGTGAATTGTTTTTTAAATTAATAAAAATGGTCTTCCAAAAGATTCATTTATCAGAGTGGTATACCTGACCTGTCATATATTGCAGTGGATTTTGTCCAATTGAGAATTATTTTTCTAAAAAATTGTTCTACCAAAAATACATGTTTCCCACTGCATACATACCAAATCATGGCTGTCTGCAATCTCCCTAGAAGCTCTGCAGGCAGAGAATAAGACGTGTAGGCACTATGACTCTCCTTCAACACATCAGACTCGCATTGAATAATCGAACTGGCCAGCTGTGTAAGCAAGGCCATTCTCCTCCTCCACCATTGTCATTCTAGTAGCCAGGCCAAATTGTCATTATTATGACCATCAACATCATCAGCTTTTGCACCTCCATTGCCCCATTGTTAGTCACTTATGACAAAATATGTGGGAAGGAAACAATGTCTTCCCTGTAATCCACTTGTGTGCAAACTGAAGTCCCACCTGGCCAAGTTGCTGGTTGAGCAGTCACTGCTGTACCACTTAGTGGATTTTACTGCTTTTAGGGAATGGATAGCGTGTGCTCAGCCTCGATGGAAGATTGTTAGCCATTATTATTTCTAAAAAAAAACAAAAAAAAAAACATATCTGCCTTGTCTTTTTAAGAGACAGGGAAAATGGGGCTCTCCTTAGAATTGTCATGGTGCATCCCACCATCAACACATGGAGCAGCTGTCATGGGCAGGGACAATATATGCCTTTCATAGCCCACTGAGTCAACATTTTCCACAGAAGCTGAACCACAGTAACGAGTCCAGGTGCTATTGATACCTTCAGTTTTGTGATGAACTAGTTCCCACACTACCTCCTTCTCAGTAGACATCCTTTTATCCCCAACAGAAAGTGGGCAAAGCATTGCTTCTACTCTACCTTCCTCATTTTGAGCCTGTGTGGGAGAAGGCCACATAGCGGATCAGTTGCTAAGGTACATTTAACAGAATATTTTTGGCTGGATATCACCCTACCAATTACAACTGGACAACATGGTCAGCGAGAATGGCAGGACCATTGTGGCTGTGCTGCATTTGGGAGACATGAGACATGCTCTCTGCATGTAATACATTTGTTGGTGCAATGCTTTTCATGTCCAGTCCAGGTGCACATTTTAGATGTTCTTATGTAGCTAAGAGGTCTTTCCTGGACTTGCTGCAACAGAATTGTCTGCCATTGCACTGCTTGATGTGTGACATGCTAACTCGATGGAATTCCACCTTGCACAAACTGGAGTGTCTGTACAAGCGCAGGATGCAGTCAATGATTACCTGATATACCAGACGACCACAGCAGGGAGCATGTGTTACTGCTGTAGAAGCTCATCAGGGATGTGTGTCACATACTCAGGCCCTTCAAAAAGGCCACTAGATTTGTGAGTAGGCCAAAAAAACAACAGCAGCATCAACTATGTCATCCTCCTGATATTTTTATTAGAGGAAATGCTAACAATGATGCAAGATGAATCTTGCTGTCTGCACCCCATGTATTTTTGGGGAGGCAGACTGAAACAGTGGCCAAAACCGACCCAATTTGTGATTGGTGTACTATCAGAGCATGGCAGATGATGTCACCAGACTGAAGTGGACAAATTGTCCTCGGCAAGAGTACTAAACCTTACATTTGTAAAAATAAATCATGCATGGATCCGTGAGTATTTTCACATACCTCCAGCTCATACCAATGAATAGATCTGTCATTGCTTACAGTGGCTCTTTATTGCTGCCCCAATGATGTCACTGCTGTTGTCTGCCTATCCATCACATTCCATACTGTATTGCTGCTCCTGCAGTTGCTACTCCCCGATCCGCTGCAGTCCCTACTATAACTACTACTACCCCTAGACAGTCGTACATTTCCTGCCTTGTCCATCAGGTTCCATACTGCACTGCTGCTGCTCCCAGAAAGGGTAGAATTTTTCGGACTTTTTATTCAGAACAAGCCAATGCTTTTTCCAATACTACTGTGTGTATGAACACCATCTGTCATCTGCCCTCAATAAGGGCTAATTTTTAGAATGTTTTTTAGTTAACAATTAACAGCAAGGCTAACAGGCTGTTTGTTAACACCAGCAACCATGCGTTTACCCATAGCCATACACAGTGTATTCAGAAAGGCTTCAGACTCTTTCACTTTTTTTCACATTTTGTTATGTTGTGCTAAAATAAAATAAAAATCTAATTTTTCCCCATCATTCTGCACTCAATACCATATAAGGACATAGTGAAAACATAATGCATTTACATAAGTATTCAGAGTCAGACCCTCTACTCTGTATGTAGTTGAAGCAGCTTTGGCGACGATTACAGCTTCCAGTCAACTTGAGTATGATGCCACGAAGTTTGTTTCTCTGGATTTGGGGATTTTGTGCCATTTTGTTCTGCAGAATTTCTCAGGGTAAGGACCTCAAAGGTAGTATTTTCTTAAATACTATCTGTGCCATGAGCCACACCAGAAAGGCAACAGGAAATTAGAGTGGTAAACAAGTGGCTCAAGAAATGGTGTAGGAAGTAAGGGTTTGGGTTCTTGGGGAACTTAGCTAACTTTTCTGCCAGTGGACAGCCATTTTGAAGTCTCTCTAGAGATGTTCAGTTGGGTTTAAATCAGGGCTCTGGCTGGGCCACTCAAGGACATTTACAGAGTTGTCCCTAAGTCACTCTTGTGTTGTCTTTCCTGTGTACTTAGGATCAGTGTCTAGTTGCAAGTTGAAACTTCAGCCTAGTCTGTGGTCTAGAGAACTTGATCAGGTTTTTTATTACAAATATCTCTGTACTTTGCTCCATTCAGCTTTTCCTTAACCATAATCAGTCTCCCTGTGCCAACCACTGAAAAACACTGCCACAGCTTAATATTGCCACTGCCACTGTTTCACTATAGGGATGGTATTGGGCAGGTTATAAGCAGCGCCTGGTTTCCTCCACACGTAAGAGGATCGCTGGATGTGTGGGTACAAGGGATTTGGCCAAACTTAGTTTCAAAGTTCGATTCGGGTTCCGAACTTGACCCCGAACAATGAACCCCATTGAAGTCAATGGGGACCCGAACTTTTGGGAACTAAATTGGCTTTACAAAAAGTCATAGGACTAGAGGGCTGTAAAAGCCCCCTGCTGTAAGAGCAGTACAATTGCCCTGCAAACAATTGTGGATAGGGAAATTACTTAAAGTAATACTTAAAAGATAACAGATAAAAGATAACAATCTTGAACCAAGAGACGGAGGTCCAAGTGGAGTAGGAAGTTGAGGAGACTGTGGACATGGTGGTGCAGGATAAAACTGGGTAAAAAATTTTGTCTCAGTTATAGATCTTAGTCCCCTATCTAGGGACTATATATTAAAATAATTTTTTTCCTACTACAGTAAGACAGATGCCAAAGGGGTTTTCTGAACTTTAAAAAAATTACTAGAGTGTCACAGTCCACAGAAGAATTTCCTCTCCCACAATAGTTAGAGGGATGAAGAGGGTGTTCTTAATTTTTATTGAAAAATTCATGACTTTCACAGAAACACTCCACAGAAGAATTTCCTCTCCTACAACAGTTAGTTAGATCAAGGGAGTGTTCCTACTGTTTTATTTTTTTTTAAATCATGACTTTCACAGACACACTCCACAAAAGAATTTCCTCTCCCACACTAGTTGGATGGATGCAAAATGGGTCGTCTAATTATTATTATTATTATTATTATTATTATTATTTTTATTTTTTTTTGGGGGGGTGGGGTTGCTGTCAACCACTGGGAGGTGGCAAAGAGAACTCACAAAGTGTGCTGCAATACAACAATGGCTGGGTGTGGCCACTATACTTCTCTACTCTGCCAGTATAAGATAATAATCTTGAGACTGGAGGCGGAGGTCCCAGTGGATGAGGAGGCGGCTGTGGCGGTGCAGGCGGACGTGGTAGTGCAGGCGGAAGAGGCAGAGGAGGTCACCACCTTTTTTTTTTTTTTTTTTTGTGGGGGCCGCAAAATATTGAGAAATAGCAAAGAGAATGCACAAACTGTGCTGGAGTACAACAATGGCTAGGTGCGCCCAGTATACTTCTCTACTCTGCCAATAATTATCTTGAGCCAGGAGGCGGAGGTCGCAGTGGAAGAGGAGGCAAACGTGGCAGTGCAGGCGGAAAAAGTGGACATGGCGGTGCAGGCGGAAGAGGCGGAGAAGGTCACCAACCTTATTTTTTTATTCTGTTTTTAATTTATTTTTTTTCTTGATTCCTCCACAGAGATGTGAAAGACCCATTGCAATTTATTGCAAACACCTGATTGCTGTTGTTGTTGCCGCCAAGGGTGGCACAACCAGTTACTAGGCTTAGGGCCCTTGCACATGACCGTATACCCTCCGAAACATACGGTCCGTGAGCAAGCCATATGTCTCCTAAATATGATTATGGAGATGGTCATCTTGCCTGAGCTGTTTTTAGCAGCATTTAAAAGGCATTAAGAAAATTGCTTCATGGCAGCTACATGGTCACGATCTGTCAGGAGGGGCCCTTATGGTAGAGTTTTATAGGCATGATGTTAACAGCCTGTTAAAAATATTTTTTGTGTCGATTCACTGTTCACAAAAATTCATTAAAAAAAGTGAGTCTGTCACCTACATAACATGTTTTAAACAGACTATATAGCTCTGCGGGAAGCAGATACATAACACTGATGATACCCAAGTTTTTCAGAGTCTACAAAGTGGCAAAAACAAATTTTAAAGATATGCAAATTACCGAAAGTGCCCAGGGGCAGCGAGTGTGCTGCAAGTGTCCAGTGCTCCCCGCCTTACTTGGGCCTGACTCCTCCCCTCTGTATAGTTCGGCCAGCTCTGTATCCTTGCGGCATCGTTCTCATCTCCATTCACTGCCAGTCCCTGGCTATATAATAAGTTTAAAACATGTTATGTAGGTGACAGACTACCGTTAAATAAAAATTTGTATACACCCCCATGATATCAAAAAGTACAGATTGTCTAGCACAAAATGAGGTCTCACATAGTTCCATACAGATAACTACCAAAAAGTTATAGGGTTTATTATATGGCGATGAAAAGAAAAAAAAATAATTTTTTCAAGGTTTTTATTTTATCTTTTTCAGTATTAAAACGCAAGACAAACTACACAGATGTGGTATTGGCATAATTGTACTGACCTGGAGAATGAAAGTAACAAAAAACAACAACATATAACTGTTGCAGAATTGAGGTTTTTTTTGTTTTTTTTTTCCAATTTCCTCCCATTTGGAATTTTTTTCCAGCTCCCCACTACATTGCATGCAATAATAAATTGTGTCATTAGAAAGTACAATTTTTCCCAAAGGTAAATTGAACAGATAAATTAAAAAGTTATGACCCCAGAAAAGCAGTTGGTGAAAACAAAAAATGCAAAAACCTGCAGGGGTTAAACATGCTTATATAGCAAAACTAGGGAAATAGCTATGCCAGCGTTACATTTGGAAATAGCCCTTTATCAGAGCAAATGGGAACAACGTTTCTAGTTGCAAGGCCTTGAGGGAAACCTCTGGGTGTGTACTATTTCTATTATGGAGACTAGTTAATATATGTGATGACAATTGTAGGCTAGGTAGATTAGGAGGCATGGTACTCTCATCCAGATGTTGTGGATGCTAAGATTGTGGGCTCCTGGCCCTCAGTAGTAGAGGAATGAAAACATCAGTACTCCAATAGATACAGTGATATCAATGTGCATTTTTATTTTTTCCATATGAAGGCAACTCAAAGTGAAAAGGTGTCACGTTTCGGTTATTTCTGACCTTTCTCAAACACTATAAAGAAAACATAAGATCTATAAGAATTTGTACATAAACAAGTATGAATACATATTAGTATTACAGTCAAGCATATTAAATAGACATTCGGTGAGGTAAGTTTGATCCTTTGGTTTTAGGAAGAAGCCATCAGAAAGTTGAAGGCGAAGGAGGAGGTAGATACGTCTGAGGGCACAGATATTGACTGTGAATCTTTTAAAATGAAAGTTGGTCCATATCTATGGAGGATTCATTTTTTGGTAGCTTATGTACAAATGACTTCAAGATTACGATTACATGAAGTAGATTAAATCAGGCTAGGGTTAGGGTCTCTCCATAATGTGAGAGAGGAACCTTTAGACAATGCGTATATCTTGTTGATATTAGATGCATGTATGAATTTTTAATTCAAAGTTAGCAAACAGAATCCATCATATTTGTGAAAATCCTAATTAGTTTGTTATATAATTAGAAGAATTTCTCTAGACTGACATTATGGGCTGGTGACTAATGAAGTAAAACACATTTTGACTACTTTGTTTTCATATGGACGTTAATGTTGTCATAATCCAAATGCTACTCTTAGTTCATACACAGATTTTATTGCTGATGTCGGTTTCTGGTTCTCAGAACACCATGTGTCATGTTGTGATAACACATTCAGATAGTAAGGTTGTGAAATAGCTGCTACCACCTGAGAAGAGGTAATAACAAGGCAGCATTTAGCTGAAAACGGCGCTCATTCTCAATCTGTGGCTTTTATCATCTGCCTGAGAATAACTGCAGATAATAAATAAGGGAATCCATATAATTTTCTGTAAACACCACCACCACCTTCTACAGTACAAAGCCATTATAAGTAATACAGATGTAATAATCACATGCAAATAGACAGCATGACCACCTTAGATGTTGTAACAGAAGAAAGTATTGTAAGTTTTCAAACTCTTCTCTAGAAATCTCATCAAACTGAACTCTTTATCCTAGCCGCAAGGCTCCAGCTGTGTAAGGGCACTTTCAATTATAGGGTTGGTTAAATATTCTCAGAGCCCAAATGTTATTTTCTGGCAGATGGTTAAGCAGTTTGAAGATAGGGTTAGAGACTTTTTATGTATTTAAGAGAAGTTTAAAAGGCCTCATTCACATCAGACTATTGTCAGACAATCCCGCAATTTTCATCAGGACCATTCGACAATCTAATGTGTATTGAGTGCCCCCAACTCTCCCCTGACAGATAGGGGGGAATTTATCATTAGGAGAATATTTGAAGTCAGTTTTGCTTGCATCTATGTTGGAGTACTTTGTGCCACATTTATCAAACATCACAGGTTGTTTGATAAATGTGGCTTGTCCTTAAACCTAACACTTCTGTCTAGAGAAGCTACTCCACTTTTCCTACTCCACCCTCCTCCTGGAGTGAGATTGCGACTATTTTGCGACTTTTTTTAAAAAGTCGCAATGATAAATCTGGAGTGAAACTCATTAACATGGCTAACCACACCCACTTTTCCACCCATATTACAAACTGGAGTGAGTGGTGTACACATGCAAAAAGTCGCAAAAAAATGCGCAAAAAAGTCGCAAAAGCCCTATCGTGCGACTTTTTGAAGACAGAATTCTGGAGTGAAGGTGTGATAAATCAGGGCCATAATGTTTAGGGCTAGAATGAAAGTTGAATGAGTTGAATTTCAACGCCGGATCGTTTTGTTCCTCCGGTAGATAAGCCACTGCCACTATAAGCAGTGTTGGGAGCAGATTTCTCCTCTCTCCCCTTTGAATACTGTGGTAATGTTTACAGTATAGTGCTGGAAGGCATGCATTTTCTGCATAAATTTGACCTAAAACTACATCAGATTTTCACACAGGTCCTAAAAATAAAGATAGCTAAAGCAAACAAATAAGTTAAAAATATTAAACTTGCTCATTTATTTGTTGAGAAAAATGATCTAATGTTACATGTCTGTGAGTTACAAAAGTATGTGAACCTTTGCTTTTGGTATCTGGTGTGACTCCCTCCTGCAGCAATAACTGCAACTAAAAGTTTTAGGTAATTGTTGATTAGTCCTTCACATCTGCTTGGAGGAATTGTAACCCAACTAGCTTCAACTCTGTTATATTGGTGGGTTTCCTCCCATGAACTGCTCGCTTCAGGTCCTTCCACAACATTTCTATTGGAGTAAGGTCATTCCAAAACTTTAACTTTATTCTTATTTAATCATTCTTTGGTAAAAAGACTTGTGTGCTTAGGGTCATTGTCTGGCTGCACGACCCATGTTCTTTTGAGATTCATCTCACCAGGGGCTGGCTGGTAAATTTTAGTCTGGGGGGCAAGCACACAGCACTGGCCCATGTGTAGCGGCCCACCCTTAACCTGTTTAACTCCGCCTTCCATATAAAGGCGGTATAGGTAAATGGGCTTTAAATCATTAAAAGGCGGCAGCTGGTTGTGTTTTCTTTTTGGATCCCAGATACATGACATGACTGAGTCCGTAGCAACAGCCTGATCATTAGAGGGACCAGATTTACCAACTCCTGAGCTGAAGAGACTCCATTGACTATAATGGGGTCTGCTCAGGATGCTGCTCCTTTACCGGACAAAAAAGTCTTGCATGCAGAACTTTTCTGTTAACAGAATCTGTGACCCAAACGCAAATGTGAATGGATTAGGGTTGTCACGATACTATTCGCTACCACACTCTGACGTCTGTGCCCCAATCAGACGTCAGATCAACCCATTGTGCCCCATCAGACCTCAGATCAGCCCACTGTGCCCCATCAGACCTCAGATCAGCCCACTGTCCCCCATCACACCTCAGATCAGCCCACTGTGCCCCCATCAGACCTCAGATCAGCCCACTGTGCCCCCATCAGACCTCAGATCAGCCCACTGTGCCCCATCAGACCTCAGATCAGCCCTCTGTGCCCCCATCAGACCTCAGATCAGCCCACTGTGCCCCCATCAGACCTCAGATCAGCCCACTGTGCCCCCATCAGACCTCAGATCAGCCCACTGTGCCCCATCAGATCTCAGATCAGCCCACTGTGCCCCCATCAGACCTCCGATCAGCCCACTCTGCCCCCATCAGAATAAAATAAAAAAAACTCTCCTACCTCTCCTGCGCCGCGGCTCCGTTCCGAGTCCGGCTCTCCTCTGTATTCTCCTCCCGGCACTGCGTGCAGTGTCAGGTCAGAGTGCGCACACTACGTCCTGACGCTGTACGCAGTCAGGACAGTGCAGCGTGGGTAGAGAAGACAGAGGAGCGCCGGACCTGGAGCGGAGCCGCGGCGCAGGAGAGGTAAGAGTTTTTTATTTTATCCGCCAGTTAAAGTATCACAAAAGAGCAAATCCCGGTACCGAATCAATACTGGTATAAAAGTATCGATTCAGTATCGAAATATCGATACCCGCGACAACCCTAGAATGGATAGTATTAGACGTATAGCATCAGATGTATGTTTAACACACAAATACAGAGCAAGAACTAAGATCACTACATACACACAGCACCAGAACCAAACCTAGAAGTCAAACACAGCACCAGAACCAAGTTCACTGCATGAATACAGCACCAGAACCAAACCCATAAGTCAAATACATCACCAGAACCAAGTTCAATACATAAATACAACACCAGAACCAAGTTCTCTACATAAATACATCACCAGAACCAAGTTCAATACATAAATACAACACCAGAACCAAGTTCTCTACATAAATACAGCACCAGAACCAAGTTCTCTACATAAATACAGCACCAGAACCAAGTTATCTACATAAATACATCACCAGAACCAAGTTCTCTACATACAGTAAATACATCACCAGAACCAAGTTCTCTACATAAATACATCACCAGAACCAAGTTCTCTACATAAATACAGCACCAGAACCAAGTTCAATACATAAATACAGCACCAGAACCAAGTTCTCTACATAAATACATCACCAGATTTTAAATGTTTAGTACAGATACCATCTGAGTAGTCAGGTCAGCCCTCGCCATATGACCTTGTACAGTGTGAAACTACAGCTCCCAGTATGGCCTGAACAAGTGTAAAGGGATGCTAGGAGTTGTTGATGTGCAAAACAGCATGCTACCACCCATCCTAAGCTGTAGGTCATCCAGGTGACTACAGCTCCCATCATACACAGTCAGTAGCAGAATAATCACTTTCATTTAGTGACTTACAGGTGACGTCTTCTCCTGAGTTCTTCCCCATCTGGTTCAGACCACCATGATGACTCCTCCCGTCCAAAATTCCGCTCTGCAGATTTTGCCAAGAAGATCTCTTCTTCTATAGTGCCACATACTCTGTGCCCTCTGTATACAGTGCCATATGCCCTCTGTATATAGTGCCACATGCTCTGTGCCCTCTGTATATAGTGCCACATACTCTGTGCCCTCTGTATACAGTGCCATATGCCCTGCGCCCTCTGTATATAGTGCCACATACTCTGTGCCCTCTGTATACAGTGCCATATGCCCTGTACCCTCTGTATATAGTGCCACATGCTCTGTGCCCTCTGTATATAGTGCCACATACTCTGTGCCCTCTGTATACAGAGCCACATGCTCTGTGCCCTCTGTGTATAGTGCTACATGCTCTGTGCCCTCTGTGTATAGTGCCACATGCTCTGTGCCCTCTGTATACAGTGCCATATGCCCTGTACCCTCTGTATATAGTGCCACATGCTCTGTGCCCTCTGCATATAGTGCCACACACAGTGCCCCTAATGCTAGTGCCACATGCTTGGTGCCTCTTATAAAAAGTGCCTCTTATATGTTCCCCTTTGTGTATAGTGCCCCTTCAGTGTGCCCCCTTTATGTATAGTGCCTCTTCTGAGTGCCCCCTGAATACAGCGATACACCATATGCCCTGTGCTCTCTGTATATAGTGCCACATACTCTGTGCCCTCTGTATACAGTGCCATATGCCCTGTACCCTCTGTATATAGTGCCACATACTCTGTGCCCTCTGTATACAGTGCCATATGCCCTGTACCCTCTGTATATAGTGCCACATTCTCTGTGCCCTCTGTATATAGTGCCACATGCTTTGTGCCCTCTGTGTATAGTGCCACATGCTCTGTGCCCTCTGTGTATAGTGCTACATGCTCTGTGCCCTCTGTATATAGTGTCATATGCCATGTGCGCTCTGTTTATAGTGCCACACACAGTGCCCCTAAAGCTAGTGCCACATGCTTGGTGCCTCTTATAAAAAGTGCCTCTTATATGTTCCCCTTTGTGTATTTTGGTTTCATCTGACTAGAGCACCCTCTTCCACATGTTTGGTGTGTCTCCCAGGTGGCTTGTGGCAAACTGTAAACAAGACTTTTTATGGATATCTTTGAGAAATGGCTTTCTTCTTGCCACTCTTCCATAAAGGCCAGATTTGTGAACCGTTCAACTGATTGTTGTCCTATGGACAGACTCTCCCACCTCAGCTGTAGATCTCTGCAGTTTATCCAGAGTGATCATGGGCCTCTTGGCTGCATCTCTGATCAGTCTTCTCCTTGTTTGAGATGAAAGTTTAGAGGGACGGCCGGGTCTTGGTAGATTTGCAGTGGTCTGATACTCCTTTCATTTCAATATGATCGCTTGCACAGTGCTCCTTGGGATGTTTAAAGCTTGGGAAATCTTTTGGTATCCAAATCCTGCTTTAAACTTCTCCACAACAGTATCACGGACCTGCCTGGTGTGTTCCTTGGTCTTTATGATGCTCTCTGTGTTTTAACCCTTAGACTGCTGTTTCTAACGATGCGGACACATGGCGCCCGCTCACACGTGCGTCATGGCTGGCAAGTCTCTGCTGCTTCTAACAGCAGAGACTTGCGGGTACTTACCGCCATTGGAGGTTTCCTCTTCAGCAATTAGATGCCGTGATCACATGAGATCATGGCATCTAGTAGCGCAAAAACCCGGATGTGTACGCTTCCGGGTGGTGTACAGACGCCCCATGTGGTCAAATGGGGTGTCGGTACACGATCTGAAAGCCGTAAACCTCGCTGATGAGGTTTACAGCTTTCAAAGTGCAATTCTTATTCTGGCCACTAGATTGCAGGCCAGGATAAGAAATGAGCAAATTCGGTTTTTAATTCAAAATTAAAAAGCCCTGATTGCTCATAAAGAAAAAATGAAAACACGATCTATTTGCTCATATTTGAGCTTTAAAATAATCACAAAAAATTTAAAAAAATGTTAAAAAATATATAAAAAATAAAAAAAATAAAGTTTAAATCACCCCCCTTTCTGTATAATTAAAAAATAAATACCTAAATAACAATAAATATAGACATCATGGGTATCACCGTGACCGAAAACGCCCGTACTTTTAAAATATAAAAAAAAATTCCAATACGGCGAATTGTGTGGTGGAAAAAAGCGTCAAAATGGCGATTTGCTGTTTTTTGTCGCTTTTTTTTTCTAAAAAAAAAATTAAACAAAAAGTGATCAAAAAGTCATACACACCCCAGAATGGTTTCAATAAAAACTTCAGATCGCCCCACCAAAAATGAGCCCCCATAAAGTTATAGGGGTCAAGATATGACAAAAATAAAAAGTCCAACTTTATAATTATTTTATCACTATCAAAACGCAGGAAAAACTATACATATTAGGTATCTCCGGATTCGTACTGACCAGTAGAATTAAAGTAACTGGTCAGTTTTAATGAACATCGAACACTGTAAATAAAAAACCTGTAGAACTGTAGCGGAATAGCATTTTTTTTGCAATTTCACCCGATTTGGAATTTTTTCCCCGCTTCCCACTACACCATATGCAATATTAAATGGTGGCGTTGGAAAGTACAACTTGTCCCGCAAAAAACAAGCCCTCAGGGAGGGCAAAACGAAAACGCAAAGCCAAAAAAACCTCCGGTACTGAAAGGGTTACTGTGAGACTATCACAGAGCAGGTTCATTTATATGGAGACTTGATTACACACAGGTGGATTCTATTTATCTTCATCAGTCATTTAGGACAACATTGGATCATTCAGAGATCCTCAATGAACTTCTGGAGTGAGTTTTCTGAACTGAAAGTAAATGGGCCGAATAGTTTTGCATGCCCAACTTTTCAGTTTTATTATTACAAAAAAAGTTTAAATGATCCAATAAATTTCGTTCCACTTCACAATTGTGACCACTTGTTGTTGATTCTTCACCAAAAATTTAAAATGTTATATCTTTTTGTTTGAAGCCTGAAATGTGGCAAAGTTGAAAAGTTCCAGGGGACCGAATACTTTCGCAAGGCACTGTACCTCATACTTCACTTATCAGTACACTGCTGTGTATACTATATATCTATACACACTGCATCTATTATACTTTATACCTCACATATCAGTACACTGCTGTATATATTATATATCTGTACACACTGCATCTATTATACCTTGTACCTCACATCAGTGCACTGCTGTATATATCTGTACACACTGCATCTATTATACCTTGTACCTCACATCAGTGCACTGCTGTATATATCTGTACACAATGCATCTATCATACTTTTATAATATATGCAGTATATACAGATATATAGTATATACAGCAGTGTACTGATATGTGAAGTACGACGTATATATTAGATGCAGTGTGTGCAGATATATAGTATATACAGCAGTGTACTGATATGTGAGGTATGAGGTATAATAGATGCACTATGTACAGAGATATAGTATATACAGCGGAGTACTGATATGTGAGGTACGAGGTATAATACATGCAGTGCGTACAGGTATATAGTATACAAAGCAGTGTACTCATGTGAGGTACGAGGTGTAAATTATTCATCACACCTCCCATGTCAGTACACTGCTGTATATACTATATACCTGTACAAACTGCATGTATTATACCTCGTACATTATATATCAGTACACTACTGTATATACTATATACCTGTACACACTGCTTCTATTATACTTTTGTAATACATGCAGTATATACAGATATATAGCATATACAGCAGTGTACTGATATGTGAAGTATGACGTATATTAGATGCAGTGTGTACAGATATATATCATATACAGCAGTGTACTGATATGTGAGGTACGAGGTATAATAGATTCAGTATGTACAGATATATAGTATATACAGCAGTGTACTGACATGGCAGGTGCGATGAATAATTTACACCTCGTACCTCACATGAGTACACTGCGTTGTATACTATATACCTGTACACACTGCATTTATTATACCTCGTACCTCACATATCAGTACACTGCTGTATATACTATATATCTGTACACACTGCATCTATTATACCTCATCCTCACATATCATTACATTGCTGTATATACTATATACGTTTATCCACTGCATCTATTATACCTTGTACCTGACGTATCAGTACTCTGTGTGTATATGTCAGATGTAAAAGATGTAGTGTGTACAGATATATGCGGACAGTCATATATTATGGTCACTGTGTTAGAGTTAAGGGCCAGTATTGGGGTTAGGGGTCAGTGTTAGGGGCCAGTATTAAGGTTAGGCATAGTATTAGCATAAAGCTACATTCAGACAACCAAAAGTGTTTTGCAGTCCCCAAATTGTGGATCCGCAAAACACAAATACTGGCCTTGTGCGTTCCACATTTTGCGGACCTTTAAAACATATATGGGCAGGCACAATTCTATCTGCATCTAGTGGATACAGATACAATTGAGTTCAGGAGCCGCGGCGGCCCTGACATCCACTGGCCTCGGGGGCATGTGCCCTCCTGCCCCCCTGCATCTCACGGACAGATGTCCTGACATTTTCCTCTAGAATTTGCTGGTATAATTCAGAATTTATTGTTTCATCAATGATGGCAAGCCATCTTGGCTCAGATGCAACATAAAAGGCCCAAACCATGATGCTACCACCACCGTATTTCACAGATGGGATGCAGTTTTTATGCTGGAATGCAGTGTTTTCCATTCTCCAAAAATAATACTTTTCATGTAACATATACTACGTGTAGAGAGCCTTGGAAAGTGAGTTCCTGACACATGTCGTAATAGTATGCTGCTCTGATCAGGTGGACACAGGAACTGTGCTTTCCCAATCAGCAGCATGTTCCTGACTGTTACTAACTGCTGTATCTGCTGGCAGTGTTAACTGCTGCATCTAAGAGTTTACAGAGGGAGGGACCTCCCTCTCTCAACAAATTAGCTCTCCATGATGCTATTGTGGGGTGATAATGGCTACTATGGCAGCCAAAGCTTTATGAAGGCCTCAGGGCCCGCCAGCTACAGAAGACTATAAGACATATTTATCCCATATGACGAATGACGAAAAAATCACAATGGCCAATTCGATATTTTTTGTCATTTCACCTTCTAAATAAAATTAAAAGTAATCAAAAAGTCATACACACTCCAAAATGGTATCAATAAAAACTACAGATCGTCTTGCTCTGTAAACATAACTAAAAAAAGTTATGGGGGTCAGAATATGTCTATGAAAAGAGAAAAAATATTTTTTCCCAAGTTTGCAATTCTTTCAGTATTAAAACACAAGAAATACTTTACTTGTGAAAAGTATTTGCCCCCTTTACAGATTTCTTTTGTTTTTGCACATTTTGCACACTTAAATGTTTCAGATTAATTTTAAACTAATTTGAATATCAAAGATAACCTGAGTAAATACAGAAATCAGTTTTTAAATTATAATTTCAATTTTTAAGAGAAAAAAGCTATCCAAACCAACCTGGCCCTATGTGAAAAAATGATTGCTCCTAAGCCTAATAACTGGTTATGCCACCCTTGGCAGCAACAACTGCAATCAGGTGTTTGCAATAAATGGCAATGGGTTTTTCACATCTCTGTTGGAGGAATGCTGGCCCTCTCTTCTTTACAGAATTTTTTTAATTCAGCCACATTGGAAGGCTTTTGAGCATGAATTTACGGTCATGCCACAGAATCTCAATCATATTTAAGTCCAGACTTTGACTAGGCCACTCCAAGACCTTCATTTTGTGTTTTTTTTCAGCCATTCAGAGGTGGACTAGCTGGTGTGCTTCAGATCATTCTCCTGATGCAAAACCTAAGTACGCTTGAGCTTAATGGGGTTGTCTCATCTTATGAAGCAATACTTATGTTGTGTAATAACCTAATACAAGTAAATTATCAATATACTCTATGTGACCATAATACCTTCTGTTCTTACTTCTTCTTCTTGTCTTTACAAACTGCTGGTCTCTAGGGGATACAGCCACAATGAGTCAGTGGTGGCCATGCTTGCGCTGTGAAAAGACACAAAGCCAGACTTTCTGGTGGCGGGGATGGCGTGAGCGAACGTGTATAGTCTCCCGCACATGCGCTTTAGCTTCCGTCCCTGGTAATTTCGTATTCCCTGAGTCTGACATGCCTTTTGCCATCTACCTCGTATGTGGTATGGAGCTGCCACAGTGCTTTATGCAGGCTATACTTCTGCTGAGCCGACCGAGGCTGCTACTGAATCAATAGCAGCTTTGGGCACGTGGACATACAGGCCAGGGGAGGGAATTACAGCATCCCAACGCCGCTGGCCTGCCACTCATGTTAGCATGCACCACCCCCTAGAGCACCCAAAGTCCAGACCTGCCGCTCTGAACACAGGAGGTGAGACAACCCCTTTAACCCCCTACCTGTTTTGCCAGAGTGGAGCTCCAGCAGTGGGAAAAGTAGCTAACTGGAGGGGGAGGGCTGCTTTAGATACTACTACCTCCTGAATGGTAGCAGCTAGAAACATGCTACTGATTGAAAGCAGCCATTCCAAGCTTTCAGACAATACCAAAATGACAGCAATATGTTTAGGACAGAGAAAGATATCACTGATAGAAATCAGGATGCTGTGAATGCAGCTGAGAATGAAAGTAAAAACAGGTTTTACTAGTGATTATTCCCGACTTGATTTCTAACAGTGATTTCTCCTCTGGTTCTTGGACTTTAATCATTTTGGTCTTGTATGAAAGCCTGGCCTGTCAGTTTTCAGACAAGACCAGTTGCATCTTTCTAGCTGCTACCTTTGAAGAGATATTACCATCTAAAGCAGCTCTTCCCCTTCCAGTTAGCTACTTTTCACACTGCCCGAGCTGGACTCGGGCAAAACAGTTTGGTGGAGAGCACAATTAATGGTTCCATCAATTACAGCAAGTCGTCCAGGTCCTGAAGCAGCAAAGCAGCCACAGACCATCACACTACCACCACGTTTAACTGTCGATGTGATGTTCTTTTTCTGTAATGATGTGTTAGTTTCATACTAAATATAATGGGACACACACCTTCCACAAACTTCCACTTTTGTCTCATCAGTCCACAGAATACTTTCCCAAAAGGCTTGGGGATTATTTTTTGCAAATGTGAGATGGGCCTTTGTGTTCTTTTTGGTCTGCAGTGGTTTTCGCCTTGGAACTCTCCCATGTATACTATTTTTGCCCAGTCTCTTTCTTATTGCTGAATCATGAATATTAACCTTAACTGAGGCAAGTGAGGTCTGCAGTGCTTTAGATGCTGTTCTGGGTTCTTTTGTGGCCTCGTGGATGAGTCGTCAATGTGTTCTTGGAGTAATTTTGGTAGGCTGGCAACTCCTGGGAAGGTTCATCACTGTTCCATATTTTCTCCATGTGTGAATAATAGCTCTCACTGTGGTTTGCTGGAGTCCCAAAACCTTTTTCAGACTGATAGATGTCAGTGACTTTCTTTCTCATCTGTTCTTGAATTTCTTCAGATTGGGACATGATGTGTTGGTTTTTTGGGATCTCTTAGCCTACTTCATGTTATCAGGCAGATTCTATTTAAGTGATTTCTTGATTCTACAGGCGTGGCAGAAATCAGGCCTGGGTTTGGCTAGTGAAATTGATGAATACCCATAAAACTGTGGCGGAAATGCATTTTTTTCCAATTCTACTCCATATGGATTTTTTTTCCAGCTTCCCCATACATTGTATGTGATAAGTAGACGTGACATTAAAGTCAACTCTGGCAGAAAACAACCCCTTATATGGCTATGTGAATGGAAATTTTTAAAAAGTTATCACTCCTGGGAGTGAAAAACAAAATTCCAAAAATGGAAAATTGCAGGGTTAGGGCTCATGTACACGGCCATTGGTCTGCCATACTGTGCGTTGGGGACCACAATTTCTGGTCGGGCAACATCCGTTCAGATTCCACAGATGGATCCAGATTAGAGTTGAGCGAACGTGCTCGTAACGGGCACTGTACTGCTCGGATCCCCTGCGCTCGCATAGTCGCAGCCATCCGGATCCGTCCTCCTCACCCGACTGCAAGTCAGTGGGGATGGATCCGTTTGGTATGACACACTCGTGTGTCATACCAAACGGATCCGCCCCCATTGACTTACAGTCAGGTGAGGACGGATCCGGATGCCTCTAATCCAGACCCATTCAACTTGAATGGGTCCGTGATTCATCTGCACTGCAAAAAAAATAGAACATGTTCTATTTTTTTACGGTGCTGAGGCATGGAAACATAAAACCCACGGAAGCACTCCGTAGTGCTTCAGTGTGGTTCCGCACCTCCCATTCAAGTGAATGAGTCCATATCCGTGATGCGATGCCAGAATGGCCGGGGCCCGTATTTTGCGGACATGCTGTTTGTGGGCCGCAATAAGGACCTGTCCGGCACACGGTCGTCTGCATAAGCCCTTAAAAATGTGATTACAAAAACTGCATTGCAAAACAAACAAACAAACAAAAAAACAGGCATGTCATTTCCAGGAAAATTCAAACCTTTTTTTGCTTGCCAGCACCCTACAGGTGCCTCTCGACATATGTGAATGCACCTTTATTTTAGACATTGATTAGACTACCGTTTAGGGTTTGTTCACAAGCGCTGAATTTGCTGTAGACAGAAATCCAAGGCTGACACTCCAGTTTCTGCCACAGATGTACAGAGAATCCTGTTCAGTGGGGATATTCTTTTGGGAAACCTGCAAAGATAAATTGGAAACATTTTTTTTCTGCAGAAATCCTTGTCAAATCCATATTGTGTGACCGGGCCCTTTAAACTAAAGTCTATTTTTTTTTTTCACTGTAATCCCTTTTTTCACTTTGAGTCTGATTGCTGTTAGAGACATCATCCAAACATGCGGTTTAACAGCTTTAAATTGAATTTCCTTCTTAGGTTCTAATCTGCTTTATTCTCTGTAACCAAGTTATCAAGTGTAGTTTTGTGTTCATTATTTATTTCTATTTCTTCATTAATTCACCTCTACAAGTTGTAGTCATATAGAGTTGCACTTTTATTTAATTGCTTTTTGCTCAACTTTAATTCAGGTTCAGTCTCCACGGAGCAGGGGGTTGTTTAGACAAGCTGGCTTTAATTTACTAGGCACGATTGCTAACACTGAGCACGGGGAAATAATGCTAGACATATTTATTTGGAAAATTATGTTTTACTGTCATAACTTCATCCTGATAGCAAATCTCTTAAGACTGTGACAGTCACATAAGATCTCTGCTCTGTTTCAACTACAAACGAAGTTCAGTGAAAGAGGAGATAGGGAGAAATCCCTCTGTTAGACTTTGATATCTTCCGGCTTAATGTTTACCTTAGAGAAAAGGCATGGCGACATTCCTGCACAAATCAATATATGATCTTGAAGAAAATCACTATGGTACATACAAAGGGTCATATAATAACAAAATGCAAATGCACTTTCCCCCACTTTTCTTTAGATTCTTTTTTTAGGTCTTATGCACACGGCCGTAAGTATTTTACAGTCCACAAAATGCGGATCCACAAAACACAGATCCTGGCTGTGTGCATGCCGCCTTTTTTTTATGTCGTCTAGAGAAAAGTCCTATTCTTGTCTGCAAAACGGACATGTTCTATTTTTTTTTTTTTCCGAGGCCACGTGCAGTGACCAGACCGCAGGGGAATGTATGTGAGAGGTTGTGTTGTCACAGTGATGATGGTACCGGTGGATATGTTACTCACAGTTTGATGATTATTGCTCCCAGGGCAGGCGTGCAGGTGTGTGGAAGGGGGACACCAATCCCTTCGGGGCACTCTCTGGTTTTCAGGAGCTCTGCCGGATGGTAAGGTGAGGTGCCCTCGATGGTATTGTATTAGGGTGTCGGTCGGCAGGGTCCATGATGATATCGTGACGCCAGCACCTTGCGGTGCAAAATAAAGATGATGGAATAAAGAGGAGGCAGCTTTTATCCAAAACAATTAAACTTTACATTTGCCTTGGAGTAAGTCCTTCTTAAAGTGCAGTTTACAGTTGCTTCACTTGGCAATCAATATCAGTAAAGATGCTGCAAGGATTCCCTCTTTAGGCTGGTTGTTCAGTGGTGATCTCAATATAGGTATTTCTCTTCTTGTAATCAAATAAAGCAATTTCCTTCAATCTCACCTGAACTAGTCCTGGCTCTGGATATTATTCAGTAAATAATTCTATTTCAACTCAGCAACCCACAGGGCGTTATCCCTGGGCGGCAGGCATCACATCATCTGCTCCATTGTTTCTGGGTGCATTAAGTTAAACAATTCCACAATTCCCGGAGGGACAAATGTGGTTAAAGCTACAACTTGACGTCTGGAGTTGTAAGATACGTGTGTAGGCGCCGGAGGCTGCTCCTAATACACATGGGCTGGCAAAGTCCACTAAACCTTGAATAGGCATTTACCTTCACCAGGCTTGCATTATCCAGTTTGGCTCAGGTACTAGGTGCTTAGACTTGGTAAAGGCCAAAAGATACCTGACTTGGCCAGAGCCAGGCTAACTTGGCAGCTTCAGGGTGGTGAGGCATCTTGTTCTCTCCTCTCTCTCCTGCACTAGCTTGAACTCTGGACTTCACTGGTCTCCCACTAGTTCTAACCTGTTGCAAGGCTATATATATAAATGATGTTATAGCACCACCTGTGGAGTGATGGTAAAATGTAATCTACCCAGCCTGAAAAGGTTCTTGCAGCATAGAAGGATAAATACAATTTCAATGTGACATGGCTAGCATACATAAATCCATTAATCCATTTTTCTGCAATTGCATTCAGTGTTTTAGTTTTTTTCAGCACGGATGTAATCAGTTTTTGATGTGTTTTTCACGCTTGTGAAGAAAAACTGAAGAATAACGCTCAACATCTCCTAGCAACCATCCATGAAAAATGCATTGCATCCAGATGCCTTCTGTTTATCATGCAAGCTCCATTCATTTCTATGGGGCCAGGGCTGCGTGAAAAAAATATACAATATAGAATATTATCTGTGATAAATGATGGTCATGTGCACAGACCCATTGAGATGAATGGGTTAGGATTCAGTCTGGATGCTGTCTGTTCACAACACTCATCAGAACAGAAATCGTTCGTGTTTGAAAGAGGCCTTAGACTTTATGTACCCATACTTAAACATATTTTAATTGAGCCAGAAAGATTGCAGATGGCTGGAAATCAATATGGCAGGCAATAAATGGAGTAGCACTCACTGACCAGCATGACAAATCAGATGGAATGTAAAGATGTATTAAGCAGACTATGGCGGACAGAAGAGGTGGGCATTCTGAGGAGGCACAAAAAGACTGGCAAGTCATGACAACTGGGAATTATAAAGGGGCAGAGCATGGTGACAGGTGCAAGGACAGGGACAAATTGGAGCAATGATAGGAACTCTTTCCAGGAGAACTCCAGGAACACTACTCAACCAACCTACACACTATGGAAGAGGGACATCAAAGACTGAAGGGTGTCCCTTTCAAATGGGAGGCAATACTTCCGGCAAAGAGCTAAATCTGCCAAGGTAAGCTTTGGCCAGCCACACATTTCCACTCCATTATGCCTCATACAGGGAGGTTCCAAGAAGTCCCATATGTTCATTGCATCCTACGGGCAGCACAGTGTCCCAATGCTTAGCAATGCTGGGGTCCTCGGTTTGAATCCAACCACAGACAACATCTGCACAGAGGCTGTATGTTGTCCCTGTGTTTGTGTGGGGTTCCTCCAGGTACTCCATCCTCTTTCCACACTCCAAAAACTTACTGAAAAGAGATTAAGGTTGTCAGCTCCACTGGGGTAAGTAATGATAATGTCTGTAAAGTGCTGTGAAGTGTGTCTGCGTTATGTAAGGAAAATAACTATCCTTCAGACATAGCCAAGAAACATGGAAGGTATATAGCTTTACACAGATACAGTTTTAATGCAAAAATGATAAAGCACCCCTTCACTAAGTATAAATACGAATTTTTAGTAAATAAGTCCATTTAATACATGGTGGCTGCACTAATTCTTCAGCTCTTAGGACATTAAGTAGAGAAAGGATAATTTTATTATTCACATTAAACTATGTGACTCCCTGTCCTTGCATAAAGTGCGTTTGGGGCAAGAGACCTTTTGATTCTTGTAATGACTTGCGTGATATTGGCTGAACTATATCTATTACTATTTTGTCAAATCAGATTTAACTCATGTAATTTTTATGTCGCTAAATTGCTAATAATTATATTGCAAATCCATATAATTACTTTTTAAATTAATTCATGGCCACAAAGCGTTCAGATGAACTTACTGCTGAAGCTGATGTTAAGTTCTCATTATGGTGCACATGCCTGATTTAACAGCATTAAATACATTTGTAAAATCATGTTTTAATAAATTCAGATTGGGCAAATATTGAGATCTGTTAGCTCCAATGGGCTTGCAATTCTTACAAACCTTTCATTCTATCTGCTGATATTTTTAAGTAATTGGTTTCTGATGAAAAAATTACGGAAAATAATGCACTAATACAATAGATGCAAACATATATGGGCTAAGCCCTTAAGATATGATAAAATCTGAGACTCTCAGCCAATATATTTTGATCAAAACATATCTGTGCCCACCTACCCGCGCCAAGGTGATCTCAGTCAGGCAGGACCTACGCTAAACCTACCTATGCTGTATGGGCATCTATATTCAGGAGAGCAGACTCTGCACATATAGTGTGCTGCTCCTAGTCACCTCTATGTGCAAACAGCAACCAATTAGAGGAGGAGCACACACAGCTATACATACTATCTAATGAGTCGCATGTGGGATAGGTGGGGCAAAAAGTGCACAAGAATGCTACTCCCCAAATAATAGGAGCACATTCACACTTGAAGGTGCCACTCCTTCAAGCACATAAATTTACCAAAAATCACAGAAGAAGATACAAAACATCCTGCACGATATGATGACTGAATATGCGGATGTACATGGCAAGATTTATAAGGAAAATAATGCACTAACACAACCATTATATATGGAATAAGCCCTTATTCTGATATGATCAGCCAGTTAATTGGGTCGGTGAGACCTACCTATTTTTCATGGTGAAAAAACTGTACTTGCCACCGTCATGGGATATATAATACTTGATCATTCGGTTAATTGGGTTGGTGAAACCTGTTTTTGGTGTTTAAAAAAACCTCTACTTGCCACGGTCACAGGGATATATAATAGTTTATCAGCCGGTTAATTGGATTGGTGTGACCTACCTATTTTTGGTGTTTAAAACATTGTATTTGCCACCATCACAGGGATATATAATAGTTATGCAGCTGGTTAATTGAGTTGGTGAGATCTACCTATTTTTTGGGTTGAAAAAACATTGTATTTGCCACCATCACAAGGAGATATAATAATCAGCCAGTTAATTGGGTTGGTAAAATCTACCTATTTTTAGAGCTTAAAAAACCTATACTTGCCACCATCACAGGGATATATATTAGTTAATCAGTCAGTTAATTGGGTCGGTAAGACCTACCTATTTTTGGTGTTTAAAAAATATCGTGCTTGCCAACGTCACAGGAATATATAATAGTTATTCAGCCGTTTAATTGGGTTGGTGAAACCTACCAATTTATTTTGTAAAAAAACACTGTACTTGCCACTAGAGATGAGCGAATTTCTAAAAAATTTAATTCGCTCAGTTCGCCGAATTTTCCGAAAACATTTGTTTCGATCCAAATTTATTCATGGCAAATCGCGTTAAAAAACAGCTATTTCCTGGCTGCAGAGAGCCTGTATAGTGGTGTAGAACACTGTGCCTTGCAGTAACACGCATAGAGAGTCTGCTGTGGTAGTGAAACAATATTGTTAGTCAGTATGACAAGCAGATGATAGGCGTCGCTCTTAGATTCACTGCACACTTCACTTATTTGTTAATGTCAAGAAGAAGCACACTCCTTTTACACCGTCATCAGCTGATTCCACATAGATGTCTGTTCTATTAAACGCTTATACAAGTAGAGCCCCCCTGACAGAGTGGAGATGGTGTCAGCAGTAAGTTTGTGTTTACGTCACTGATTATTTTGCCTTTCCTCTGATCCGTCAGAACAATAACCCCCCAAAAACGGATCCGCCTTCACTCGGTCAGCATTTGGTCAGTAATCCATCAGTATTGCTAAAGCCAAAAAAAAAACTGGAGTGGATCAAAAACAGAAATGTGAATGGAATATTTGCATGTCTTCTGTGTTTTGTACCCACTCCTGCTTTTGGCTACCAAATCATAAGCCATTTCTGATAGGACCATGTCATAGAGGCCTTACAACTGCTATATAGACAGGATCCGTTGCCCATCTCATTTTTCCTTCCTCCTGACAGATCAGAAGAAAGGTCAAATAAATGATGATGTCAACCAGGCCAAAAAGGCAAAATAGTGGCCCAGTCATGGAGTGGGGAGGGTGGGAACAGCATGAGAAGTCCACAGAGTAGCCCAGTGACAGACTGGTGAGGTGGCAGCAGCATGAGGAGACCACAGAGTGGCCCAGTGACAGAGTGGGGAGGTGGCAGCAGCATGACAAGACCACAGAGTGGCCCAGCAGCATAGTGGTGAGCTGGCTACAGCATAAGGAGACCACAGAGTGGTGATGTGATAGCTGAATGAGAAGACCACAGAGTGGTGAGCTGGCAGCAGCATGAGGAGACCACAGAGTGTTGGTGTGGCAATCAGCATGAGGAGACCACAGAGTGGCCCAGTGACAGAGTGGGGAGGTGGGAGGCAATACCAGTACCAGTTGAAGATGGTGGGTGGCAGTAGGAGCACCTGGCAGCAGGTGTGGCATCAGGCGGGTGGCAGCATCAGAATAGTAGCTGAAGCAGGTAGCCAGAAGAAACAGGTCTCTTTTATAAAAGTGTATGTGTGGTACCATGAATGATCTAGTCTGATGCATCAGGCACTAGTTTTTGAAAATCCTGGCTGATCCACACCTGATTCATCTTCACAAAGTCCAGTCTCTCAACATGTTGGGTGGACAGGTAAGTTCTCCTTGGGGTAACTATGGCCTCCGCCGCACTAAACACCCGCTCTGATGCCACACTGCTGGCAAGGCAGGAAAGCTTGTCCAGGGCAAACTCGACCAGTTGCGGCCACAAATCAAGTTTGGATGCTCAGTAGTCCAGGGGATCTTCGATGTGGGGTGGCAGGGTGCACTCCAAGTATGCCACAACCTGCTGGTTCAGGTTCTGCTCTGTCTAGCTGCTGCTGAGTAGTTTCTTCAGTAGGTGGGTGAAGAAAACCTCTCATCAGCGACTCTAGACTTGAGTTGTTGCTGATGGAGCTGGTACTGCACCTGCCCTTTCCCCCAGCAGCCATGGCAGTGGAACTTGAGCACAGAGGGCCCTGTCAGGATGGGCGATGGTGCCCACAGGCAGCGGCCAGCGGCCAACTGACTACATAGGATGTCTCGATAGTAGTTCAGTTTGTCCTCCTTCTCAGCTGGTGTGAAAAAGGCCCTCATTTTCGACCGGTAACAAGGGTCTAATAGGGTGGAGATCCAGTAGTCATCCCTCTGCCGAATGGTGACAATTCGGCTGTCACTACGCAAGCAAGTATGCATGGGGCCATTTGCGCAAGTGACTCAGAGGGACTCCCTGCCTCTATCTCCGCTGCATACTGTCATGGTGTGTCTGGGTCCTTTGCCTCATCTTTCTCATCATCCTATAGCTCCTCTGGCTGCTCCTGCTCCTCCTCTACTATCACCTGTGTAGAAAAAACACCCATTTCTCTACACATTGCTTGTGCTCAAATGCCTTCCTCCTCCTTCTCCTCTACTTCAGCCCCCACAGGGCTCATGTGGCCATGAGATGTAGTCGCCATGTCGCCTGTCCCCTGGC
Source organism: Rhinella marina (assembly GCA_900303285.1). Taxonomy (NCBI): domain Eukaryota; kingdom Metazoa; phylum Chordata; class Amphibia; order Anura; family Bufonidae; genus Rhinella; species Rhinella marina. The sequence continues at coordinate 149,817 of ONZH01013452.1, forward strand.
CAGCCAGATTTAGCAGCATCTGTTCCAGGACATGAAGCAGTGGAATGACGTTGTTCATCCCGTAGTCCTGGTGACTGACAAATAAAGTGGCCTCCTCAAAGGGCCCGAGCAAACAGCAGGCGCTACGCATGAGCTGCCACTGGCTAACATTGAAGTTACACAGGGGAGTAGCTCTGTCCGCCTGTATCATCAAGAAATAGTTTATGGCCTTTCTCTGTTCAAATAATCGGTCCAACATATGGAGGGTGGAATGCAAACGGGTGGAAACATCACATATCAGCCTATGTTGGGGGACACCGTTCTGCCACTGCAGCTCAAGGAGGGTGTGCTTTGCGGTGTACAAGTGGCTGAAGTGCATGCAACGTTTTCTGGCCATTTTCAGGATGTCTTGCAGATGGGGTGAAGACTTCAGGAACCGCTTTACAACCAGAACACGTGCGCCATGCAGGACGCATGGCTCATCCCTCCTTGACATAGCGCCGACACCATGTTCTTCCCGTTCTCAGTCACCATGTTTCCGATTTTGAGTTGTCGAGGAGAAAGCCAGGATTTGATTTCTTGATGAAGGACGCGGAGCAGTTCCTCCCCTGTGTGACTCGGTTCTCCCAGGCAAGCTAAGTGCAGAACAGCATGACACGGCCGTGCCCTGCACATGTGGTATGCTGGAAGGGCACTATGAATCGTACTAGTGAGTATAGAGATAAAACTCCTGTGTGGATAAGTAACCAGTTAGCTGTTTACTGCTGCTGCAGAGCTGTTTGCAGAGGCTGCAGCGCTCTGTTAAAGGGGTTATCCCACGAATAACGTAAAAAATGAAAATCAGACATCATATAGTCCATGACAATACCTTTCTAACAAAGCTAGAACCAGCCATGTACCTCACATGGACCCAGAGATCTCCCCATTCATTGATCTGCTAGATTTATATCAAGCTGACAGCTCAAGGGGAGTGTCTTTTCTGCTGCAGCTAAGGAGGCGTGTCTCAGCTCTGCCTATCACAGCTCAGTAGGCAGTTAAAAGTTGAAACTGAGCATGTGCGGCCTGCTCAGTGAATAGGTCAAAGAAATAAGAAATTAAGTGGTCCTATACAGATACATGTTACTGAATAACTCAGTAGCTATACAAAATTTTTAATGACATGCAATTACAAAAGTATTCAGATCCAGGTGCTGGTTTGAAAACTGTAGAATATTTTTCGTGAGACAACCCCTTTAAGTGCCACAGCCTTGTCCTAGGCCAGTGACCTGTGTGTAGCTCAGTCCCATTCAAGTCAAGTGAATGGACCTGGACTGAAATACCAAGCACAGCCACTATACAATGTACGGGACTATTTAAAAAAAATGATGTAACCTGTTCATACAGCATTATGAATAATTGCACATCCCCACCCATCTTGTCCCAAGAAACTCTACCCTGAAGAATTCATTGAACTGATATCATCAACATTTCTAACGCCTACTATGTACATACAGGTTCCACTACCACTGGGAAGCCCAAAGGGTTAGATTTTGTATCAGAAGTTGGCTCACAACTTTTCTGGCAAGCTCAGCCTAGCCCTGTCCATTCATATAGTCATCAAATAATTCTACAGTGGCAGCTGTGGGGTCAATTTTTACATTTTTTTTCAAATCACTATCGATATTTTAATAAATTGTATACAGCCCTACAATTTTCATACTGGCCACTTGGCCTAAAATATGTTAAGACTTATTGTCTTTTAAGAGCAGCTACATAGGCCATATACACAATGGACAGCAGGGGACCCCATTGACTTCTACGGAAGAATTTTGTAGGCATGCTCTGTGACCTGTACAGAGGTCAGGAGTGAGTAGATAAGCTATGATATCACCTATTGTAAATGGTGGATCCTGTGTTATCTACTGTATATAGAGGTGTTACTTGTCACTGTAATTCTGCCTATGGTGATAATCATAATGGCAACCCTAAAGTTACCTGTACAGAATAGAAAATCATGACCTATTATTAGACCTAGTGGTTGGTGTAAAAATTGCAGGTTTATATATACTTTTTTTAAATATAAATAGTGACATGGAAAATTAAACAACCTCACCTAAAAATTTTAAAAAATATGTCTAGCATAACATGTGATTTAAACAATAAGTCATTTTCTGATGACACATTCCCTTTAACTGACCCCAGAGGGGTTTTCTAAAAGTAAAGGGTTGTTGAGAACACACAGAAATAGAACAAGCATTGTAGCATTTGCTCTACCTATTTATGATTTCAAATGTAGTTTGATTTTTTTCATCTCATCTTTATTACTTGGAAGCACTAAAATTCTAGAAAATAGAAACAAATGAAATGGTAATGTTTTGTTTAAATTTAACCCTTTCATGACCGGACCTATAAAAGGCCTGAATGTCCAGGCAACTTTTTGTGATTTGGGCACATGGTGGCTTAGTGACCCTAATTTTTTTTTTTTTCGTTTGAATACGAAAATAATTTTTGCTATTTTTTTTACTTGACACTTAGGACTTATTATTAGAATGGTTTTTTTAAAGATATTTTTATAGGTTTTAGATATTTTTTAGGTTTAATTTAGACAAAAACCGCTAATTCTTATAAAAAAAAAGGATTTTTTTTTAATTATAGATTTTTTTTTAAATATTAAAACTGACGCACAAATTAATTATTGCAATGGGTTCCCTATTTGATGACGATCATTTTGATATATAGCATGTATAGATTTTATTTGACGGGGCGACTATGGTGACTGTTTCTATTGGCGACTGCGTGTTTAATTTTTTTTTTTTTACACTTTTTTTTTTTGTTTTTTATTTATTTTTTTACTCATATATTAATTTATTTTTGACAACTAATATGTCCCCCAGGAGGTCATTAAAGGGTTATTCTCATTTTAGACAATGGGGGCATATCGCTAGGATATGCCCCCATTGTCTTATAGGTGCGGGTCCCACCGCTGGGACCCGCACCTATTTCCAGAACGGAGCCCCCGAACTGAATGAGGGCGCACTGCACATGCGCAGTCGCCCTCCATTCATTTCTATGGGGCCGCCGAAAATAGCCGAGCGCTGGCTCGGCTACTTCCGTCGGCTCCATAGAAATGAATGGGAGCGCACCGCGCATGCATGGCCCGGCTCCCATTCATTTCTATGAGCGGCGCCTGGGGTCCTCCAGGCGCAGCGCTCCCCGCTCCGTTCTGGATATAGGTGCGGGTCCCAGCGGTGGGACCCGCACCTATAAGACAATGGGGGCATATCCTAGCGATATGCCCCCATTGTCTAAGATGAGAATACCCCTTTAAAAGACCTCTGGAGGACTGACTTTTTTTTTTTCTTTTTTTTACACTTTTTTTCCCATTGTTTCCACTGTAACTGGGGCATCCACAGGAGCCCCAGTTACAGGGTAAAACAGCCCCCTGGGGGCTTATTACATAGAGGCAGAGCTGATCAGGGTCTCCTTAGACCCTGCAGCACTGCTCTGGCCCCGAGACACCCGGCGGTCACGTGACCGCCGGGTCTAACACAGGAAGCGGCGCTGCCGCTTCTTTCCTGCCTGCGCCGCTGAAGAGGTAAGGCTGTCCTCCGGCTTAGGAGAAGACAGAAGCGGTAATAAACCGCTCCTGTCTTCTCCTCAGGGTCCCCGCTCTGTCTGTGAGCCGGGACCCGACCTGCTCCTGCTAGATTGCAGGAGCAGGAGCTTTAATCCCAGCGCTGATCAGCGCTGGGATTAAAGGGCCGCCTGCACGTCTATATACGTGCTATCTGCACGGGGCATGTGCAGATAGGACGTATATAGCCGTATGGCGGTCGTGAAGGGGTTAATAAACGAAAATTCAGCATGCTTCAGAAGCAAAGTCACCTAAGTAACTTAAAGGGGTATTCTCATCTTGGACAATGGGGGCATATCGCTAGGATATGCCCCCATTGTCCTATAGGTGCGGGTCCCGCCACTGGGACCCGCACCTATATCAAGAACGGGGCCCCCAAAGTGAAGAAGTGCGCACCGCGCAAGCGCGACCCGCTCTCCATTCACTTCTATGGGGCCGCCGCAAATAGCCGAGCGCTGGCACGGCTATCTCCGTCGGCTCCATAGAAATGAATGGGAGCGCACTGCGCATGCATGGCCACCGCTCCCATTCATTTCTATGGAGCCGACGAAGATAGCCGAGCCAGCACTCGGCTATTTGCGGCGGCCCCATAGAAGTGAATGGAGAGCGGGCTGCGCTTGCGCGGTGCGCACTTCTTCACTTTGGGGGCCCCGTTCTCGATATAGGTGCGGGTCCCAGCGGCAGGACCCGCACCTATAGGACAATCGGGGCATATCCTAGCGATATGCCCCCATTGTCCAAGATGAGAATACCCCTTTAAGTGCACTAGGTGTATAAGGCACACAGTTCAAGTCTCAGGAAAGCTTCCAGCTGCTGCCTTTTTCTGTTCAGAAGACCTTGTTATGTTCTTTACTTGATCTTCGCTTGCAGAAATGGATGTTTCTGCTGTTATTCGCTTCCTTGTCATGCACCATTTCTTGATATCATGACGCTGAATTTGTAGAGCTTGTCAGTAGTTAAAAAAACTGCATTTCCCGGTATTTTGTGCCGGGCATCACTCTCTATCTTCCTCTCCCTTCTCTGTTATCTTTACTGTAGAAGAGGGCAACACTCTTCTTTTGTCTGTGCATGCATGTATCCAGTTACTATATGCCGGGTCATTGCATGCACCTTGCACACAGCACAGAGCACCAGCCCAAAAATGGACACTATTGGTGATGTGCTGTCAACAGGGCATGACTTAGGATCCTGGAAGACAAGTGACCAGTGGACAAAACCTCATCACTACCAGATCACAAAAGTGCTTCCAGGGCCACATGACAGAGCACGGAGATGGGAAGGATTATGTGATGTATGTTAAATACAAAGTTAAAGAAACTTGGTCCCTGTGGTTCTCTGGCTGTCACCTATGAAAAAAAATGCTCTGAGCCAAATAAAAATCATGCATTTGTAAAGTCCAGTCTGAAAACTTTTATCTTTGCCCCATAGTGCAACAATCTTAAAAATCAATGTCTGCTCTGATTGCCATACAGTATAATTCCAATATTGAAATCTCTAAGAGATATCAACTTAAAAAATGAGAAGCTCTAGGAGCTTGAAAAAGAGCCAGAGTGGCTTGTGAGGGGGATATGTAATAAACCAGAAGTTCATACAATCCATCCTAGAGTCTTTCACATCCTGATCTTAAATCTCCAGGATCCTTGAAACCTTGGTGGTCTCAGGTGTTAATACCTCCCTAAAACATGGTTCCTTCACAACATTTCACATTCTGGGCTCACTTTCCAATCCATCTTCTGTCCAACCAGTTTTTGCAGGTCACAGGTTGTGTCTTATCGCCCTATAGCTTTCAGCTCAGCAAGTGTCTCACTATAAATCTGGCGGTTGGAATTGATCTGCATCATCTTGGAGCTCATAATACAGATGTATGACAGGCATCGGTCCCAAAAGGCTGTCCTTGAGCCCACCAGGAATGGTGTTTCTGGATACCCATTCTCATTGCCAGTGTAGCAGTGGGTAATGAAATAGCAGGTCAGGAGCGACACTTGAAGCTGTTCTACGCTGTCTGCCTCTGGGGAGATGAGGTCCCGGCATAGCATATAGAGGAAGACCATGCTGCCTGAGCTCAGGAAACTTACGGATTGGTAACCCATAATAAGGAGATAGTTGTCAATATTTCTCAGCCATCCTATAGCCTGTGCAGGGGAAAGATCTAGCTTATAGCATCTCCGATGTAGAAAGAGTCCGAGACATCTCAGAAGCTCACTGGACGAGGTGTAGAGCACAAGACGCCTCTGAGAAGATTGTGCTGGGTCAATCAGACGGCGCTTGGCTGGTAAGTCAGGGTAGCAGTGGCGTCTCTTTCTGGACTTGTTAAATTCATTGTCAACCATTGTTATATAGTATCTCTCACTCCCTTTAAAGACAAAAATCCATTATATATACAACTCTCACAAGCCAACACATTGAGTATGTAAGGCTCTAGTGTCATAACACATGCAATGCTGTTCTCCCTGATAAAAATGACAAGACCACTATGGAACATGATGGAGCCCCCAAGTCAGTGAGGTCTATTGAACTCCAGTGATTTCCATCACGTGAAGCTCTTGTATTTGATACATGGTTTCTGGCATACATTAAAGAAGCATGTCCATTTAGTTATCCATGTCATTTCCACTGAATATGCCATAAATGCCGATAGGTCTAGGACCCACTACTAGGACCTGCACCTTATTCAAGAACGGTGCCCCATCTTGCGGCCACAGGGAATGAAGAGGTGGTCACGGACATAAGGCTCTCTCCATTCAGTTCTATGGGAGTTCTATGTGCTGGATTTATAAAGAGGCTGTCCTCACTACAGAGCATTATATATTAATATTAGTATATGAAACACCGATCTCGATAACTTCCCCCAGTATCCGATTACAAATATTACGCTATACAACACTTATTACACTTTACCATTTCAGCTCTGAAGATCTGTTTTAGTAAATTCTCTTCCAGTAATATCGCAGTAATCGCACGGTAGGTAAATGTTAGTTTCACCTATAATGTGTGACGTGTGAGGAAAAGCTGCGTGTAATTCACATACGTTCTAGGTGTCTGTGCTCTAGAACCAAATACACAACAATAGAACAGTCTGGTTGCTATGACAACATCACCTGTCATAGTTACTGCAGGTTTTTTTTTCTTAAAGTGAAGCTATCATCTTTAATTGGAATACTTTTTAACCCCTTCAGGACCTTGCTTATTTTGGTCACAATAGCGTTAATACTTTTGGAAAATAACATCAGCTATCTACAATACTCCCATAGACATGAATGGAGCAGCGACGTGCATTTCCGACCAACCACTCCGTCCATTTCAGAGGGGCTCCACAGGGTACAGGACCCCCATTCTCGTGATCAGTGGGGGTCAGGCATAACCTTCTCTAACCAGAATACCCCTTTTAAAGAAAAGTAATCTTGAATATACATAGAGCCCCTGCACACATCATTTTCTAATAGAAGTCTCTACTGTAACACTGGTTGCATCAGTCATCGTTGTAAAAATGAAAAAGGCGAAATACAGTGCCTTGCGAAAGTATTCGTCCCCCTGGAACTTTTCAACCTTTTGCCACATTTCAGGCTTCAAACAACAAGATATAACATTTTAAATTTTTGTTGAAGAATCAACAAGTGGGTCACAATTATGAAGTGGAACGAAATTTATTGGATCATTTAAACTTTTTTTGTAATAATAAAACTGAAAAGTGGGGCGTGCAAAATTATTCGTCCCCCTTGTATTAATACTTTGTTGCGCCACCTTTTGCTGCGATTATAGCTGCAAGTCGCCTGGGGTATATCTCTATCAGTTTTGCACATCTAGAGACTGAAATTCTTGCCCATTCTTCCTTGCAAAACAGCTCGAGCTCTTTGAGGTTGGATGGAGAGCGTTTGTGAACAGCAGTTTTCAGCTCTTTCCACATATTCTCAATTGAATTCAGGTCTGGACTTTGACTTGGCCATTCTAAGACCTGGATACGTTTATTTTTGAACCATTCCATTGTAGATTTTGCTTTATGTTTGAGATCATTGTCTTGTTGGAAGATAAATCTCCGTCCTAGTCTCAGGTCTTTTGCAGACTCCAACAGGTTTTCATCCAGAATGGTCCTGTATTTGGCTCCATCCATCTTCCCATCAATTTTAACCATCTTCCCTGTCCCTGCTGATGAAAAGCAGGCCCAAACCATGATGCTGCCACCACCAAGTTTGACAGTGGGGATGGTGTGTTCAGGGTGATGAGCTGTGTTGCTTTTATGCCAAACATATCGTTTTGCATTGTTTCCAAAATGTTTGATTTTGGTTTCATCTGACCAGAGCACCTTCTTCCACATATTTGGTGTGTCTCCCAGGTGGCTTGTGGCAAACTGTAAATTAGACTTTTTATGGATATCTTTGAGAAATGGCTTTCTTCTTGCCACTCTTCCATAAAGGCCAGATTTGTGAAGTGTTCGACTGATTGTTGTCCTATGGACAGACTCTCCCACCTCAGCTGTAGATCTCTGCAGTTCATCCAGAGTGATCATGAGCCTCTTGGCTGCATCTCTGATCAGTCTTCTCCTTGTTTGAGATGAAAGTTTAGAGGGATGGCCGGGTCTTGGTAGATTTGCAGTGGTCTGATACTCCTTCCATTTCAATATGATCGCTTGCACAGTGCTCCTTGGGATGTTTAAAGCTTGGGAAATCTTTTGGTATCCAAATCTGGCTTTAAACTTCTCCACAACAGTATCACGGACCTGCCTGGTGTGTTCCTTGGTCTTCATGATGCAGAACCCTGAGACTATCACAGAGCAGGTGCATTTATACGGAGACTTGATTACACACAGGTGGATTCTATTTATCTTCCTCAGTCATTTAGGACAACATTGGATCATTCAGAGATCCTCAATGAACTTCTGGAGTGAGTTTTCTGAACTGAAAGTAAATGGGCCGAATAATTTTGCACGCCCAACTTTTCAGTTTTATTATTACAAAAAAGGTTTAAATGATCCAATAAATTTCGTTACACTTCACAATTATGACCCACTTGTTGTTGATTCTTCACCAAAAATTTAAAATGTTTTATCTTTTTGTTTGAAGCCTGAAATGTGGCAAATGGTTGAAAAGTTCCAAGGGGCCGAATACTTTCGCAAGGCACTGTACATACAACCACCATACAGTTTTAGCAGATAAGGGGTCTCTCGTCCCTCAATAATGTCCAAATCATCATAGATAATAGTGCAGAACATAGAAGCTTTCAGAAATGTTTCATATATAGCCAATGGCAGAATAAATACATGATCCATCATCACAGTCGTATACAGTCTTGGTGGCTTCAAGCAATGTTCACCTATTCGGTAATGACATAGTCCATAGTATATAGCTAGTTTATAGGCACATGGAAATTCTGATGGAGAAGAGCAGGCATTGGGTTATCCTTGTGACGTTTCCAAGAAAGAGGGATGTCCAAGTGCTTTCCAGCAACCCATGGACTATACGGACTGTTCTTGGAAGTCCCATAACAGTGAATGGAGAGGATGTGGCACATGCACAGGGTCCTCTCCATTCATGGTGCAATTCTTGAGATAAAAGCTTGTCGCAGAAGTGAGACCCACACCTATTAGATATATCTTATCAATATGCCATGAATGTCTCAGTTGGGACAACCCCTTTAAGGTAGCACTAACTGCTTCCAAATGCAGAGAACCTCTGCCAGCAAATATTGTTATATCCTGCAGGTTACATCACGTGCACCCCTTCTCCTGCTTTAGGTGATACTTAGGAGTAGGGGGCCTTTTTGGGGGCAGAGGCCCTGGGAAATTGCCCATGTTAACTTTCCTCAATTTTGGCTCAGGTCACTAGAATTACATAACTTCATCCATTGTGTAGTGGACATAACTGTTACAGTAGTGCATCCCTCGCAGCAATGCAGTAACCAGCTGATAAAGTTGCTGCTGTGCAGGGGGGGGTTATCAGACCCCTAATGATCTAATATTGATGCATTTGAAATAGTACTGTATATTAGTGTACCAGCTTGTGAAAAAAAAAAACTAGCATTCATTTTCTACCCAAAACCCTGGTTCTGAGAATTGAACAAGGCAGCAGCAGGAAAATCAAAATGTTTGCAATTGTCCTGTAAAGTGCACAGGTGTTGTTTAGGGCAGCCTGTATATGAGAATGGAAAGAACAAAAAAGCTACAATTCCAGGATGTCTTTTATTCTTCGTTGCTTTGCTCTATTAAGGCCTCTTTCACAAGAGCAAGTTTTTCGTCCATGTGTGATGTGCAGGAGCAAGGCACAGCGCAGCAGGGACAGTGTAACAATCGTATTCACCCTAATAGATCTCTATTAGGATAAATAGAACAAGCAATCAAAAAATCTGAGGTTCTAACCCCCTAAGGGGGCAGGGGGCTATAATAGCTATTAAATAAAAAAGTTAAAAAAAAAGTTTTAAAAAATACATTAAAATATTAAAAGTTTAAATCACCCCATTTTCCAATTTTCCAATTAAAAATACATTAACAATAAAAAATAAATAAACATCAGGTATCGCCGCATCCAAAAATGCCTGAACTATTAAAATATTTTTTTTTAATTCTTGTGCGGTTAACACTGTAACGGGTAAAAAAAAAAAAAGGAAAAAACATGATTGGCCATTTTTTTTAGTTATCTTAGTACATACCGCAAAAATGGTATCAATAAAAACTAAAGTTCGTCCTTCAAAAAATAAACCTTGATTTGGCTCTGTGGACGGAAATAAAAAAAAAAGTTATGGCTGTCAGAAAATGGCGATGCAAAGAAAATTTAGATGTTTACATAGGTTTTTATTTTTTTTAAAGTAGTAAAAAAAAAACATATACAAGTTTGGTATCACCTTATCTCACCTTCATATTGAGCCGCAGAATAAGGACATCATGTCAATTTTAGCACACAGTGAACACTGTGATGTTTTTTCCAATTAATCCCACAAAGAATTTTTTCCCAGTTTCCAATAACAGACATGGTAAATTAAAACAATGCAATTTGCCCTTCAGAAAATAAGCCCTCATAAGGCTATATGAATAGAAAATTGGAAAATTTAGGGCTATAGGAACGTGGGGAAGAAGACAGTATAAAACAGCATTTTTATGTCTAAAAACAGGCGCATACCATAGTAAATGTGCCCCAGTGTTCTGGCATTCATGAGGATGCTACTTTGACATATACCACCAATTGAAATATTCTTGCAGACCAAGCACCCCCCTTCAAGGCAATGGTATTCCCTAATGGCAGTGGCCCCATTCATCAGAATAATGCCCTGCAAAAACTCTTCAGGAATGGTTTGAAGAATATAATACCCCTTAAGGACAGAGCCCATTTTGGCCTTAATGTCTGGGCCAAATTTTTGAATTCTGACATGTGTCTCTTCAATAATTAATAACTTTGGGATGGTTTTACAGATTCCAGTGATTCTGAGACTGTTTTTTCGTGGCGTATTCTACTTTATGTTAGTAATAGATTTAGGTCGATATTTGCAGTGTTTCCTTGTAAAAAATTCCACAATTTCATGAAAAATTGGAAAAAATTGCTTTTTTTAACTTTAAAATTCTCAGCCTCTAAACTACATAGCGACACCACATAAATTAGATATAGATTCATATCTGCAATATGTCTACTTTATGTTGACATCAGTTTTTTAGCGTGCTTTTATATTTTCATGGCATAAGAGGGCTCCATAGTTTAGTAGCAATTTTCCAAATTTTCAGGAAATTTTCAAAATCAGATTTTTTGCGGGACAAGTTCAGTTTTCAAGTGGATTTGAGGGACCTGCATGTTAGAAAACCCAATAACTCACCCCATTACTCAGAATTAGATTGTTGAAGTTTGTTAACCCTATAGGTGTCTCACAGGAATAACCCAAAGATTTTTTTAGACTTACACATTGGTGTAACCCCAAATTTTTCATTTTCACAAAGGGTATAAGGATAAAAAGCCCCACAAAATTTGTGGTGCAATATCTCCCAAGATATATAATTTCATATGCCTCCGACACCGTATACCCCCTGTGGGATCTGCGGGACATTTTTATTTTCTAGGGGGAATGTGATATGTGTGTGGGGGGTGAAATTACTTTATTATGTGTGTAGTGTAGTGTAGGGCAGTGTAGTGATTTTACTTTCAACCAGTGTCACTTTTTACCGGTGTGCGTCCACTGGATGCACGCCAGGAAAAAAAACTGATAACTACTTATCAGCCGCAAAAAAACTGTCTCAATAAGCAATTATCAGCCACAGACACGGACACCGGCCACAGAAGGAGCTGACAGATCCAGGCAGGCCACTAGGTGGCACTGCTCTGCATCAAGATGAAGATCACTCACCACCGAGGAGGCAGGCAGCGGCAGCAGCGAGGGGGACGGAGGACTACAGGACAGGTAAGTTATATGGGACTGGGGGGCCAGGGGGCACTGTACTAACCAGGCACCTGCTCAGCTCGCGATCCGGACAAACAGGAAGCGGGCTGAGGTGCCTTTACTTACATTTAATGTTTTGGTCAGTGACCAGTCACTGACCAATCACAGCCGATTGCGGGGGGGACACCCTGACCCCCCCCCCTAACCCCTGACACTCGGCGGGGATTCGCACTACAGAATAGCGCTATCCCCGCCGAATATACGGCGTATACTCGCCGAGTACCCGGTGCCTGCTGTGAATATCTGAATAGACCAGCCATATCTGAATAGACCAGCCATTCACAGCGATCGCCATTATGGGGGGGCACGGCTCCCCCCGAGGCCTTCACTACAGATGGCTGGCTGTGGCTAACAGCCGCCATCACAGCATGTAAACCCCGCTGCACTGCGCAGCGGGTGTTTACATGCAGGACGTACCGGTACGCCCTGTAGCGCGAACCACCTCGCGCCCTGGACGTACCGGTACGTCCATTGTCGCCAAGAGGTTAAAGCATTCTTCCCAAATATCAACATGTAGGATGTAAAAACATGTCTGATCCACGGAGGCGCCAATGTGCAACTTCAAGGGGTTATCCAATACTAAAAATGCCCCCCACAATGCCCAAGTCCCTCCTATAGATCACCCATGATGCTAGGGAGGCTGGTCACCTTCATGGCCTGCTATTGGCTGCTCCCTCAGTCGCCAGATGTTTTGATCCTCGTGACGTGGAGACGCAGTGGCAGCCATGCAGGCAGGGGCAGATTGGGAACTTAAAGTGGCCCCGGAAAAAATACTAAAAGTGGCAGGGACAGCAATAACAGCGCTGACCGCGGCACATGGGATGTGTGCAGCCTGCAGGGGGAGTCCATCGGGTCCCAGCGCTGCTGTGATGGGGACCCGATGGCAGGGAAGGCAGCTCGATGCCTTCCTTAGGCATCGGGCTGCCTTCTACGGAAGCCTGTGAGGGTTTCCACTGTAGGGGTACGTCAGGGTTTCTTCAAATACAAAACGGTGCCTAAAAACCATTCTAGTAAAATCTGCCTCCAAAATCCGTATGGCGCTCCTTTCCTTCTGAACACTGCCACAAACACATAGAGACGTTTACCACCACATATGGGGTATTTCTGTAAACTTCAGAATCAGAGTAATGTATATTGAGGTTTAGTTTGCTGTTAACCCTTGCAGTGTTGCAAGAAAAAAATTGATTAACATGAAAAGTCTGCTTAAAAAATGAAATTTTGAAATTTCGTCTCCATTTACCTTTAATTCTTATGGAACACCTCAAGGGTTAACAAAGTTTGTAATGTCAGTTTTGAATAATGTGAGGGGTGTCGTTTCTAAAATGGGGTCATTTATGGGGGGTTTCATTATGTAAGCTCCTCAAAATCACTTTATAACTGAACTGGTGCTTAAAAAAATGGTTTTGGAAATTTTGTTGAAAATGGCTGCTAAACTTCTAAGCCTTCTAACATCCTAAAAAAGTAAAATGACATTTACAAAATGATGCCAACATAAAGTATACATATGGGGAATGATGACTGATAACTATTTTATGAGTAGAAAAGTAGAAAAGTTCAAATTTAGAAAAATTTTCCAAATTTTTGGTAAATTTGTGATTTTTTTTAAAATAAAGGAAAAATATATTGACTCAAATTTACCACTGTCATTAAGTACAATGTGTCACCAGAAAACAATCTCAGAATGGCTTGAATAAGTAAAAGTGTTCCAAAGTTATTACCACATAAAGTGACACATGGCCTGGCAAAATGGCCTGGGCAGGAAGGTGAAAACAGGCCCGGGGTTGAAAGGGTTAAAGGACATAAAGGATTTGCTTTTAATGCCTTAGTGGCAGATACCACAGGATGTTTCGGATGCATGATGGGGAGCTACGCAATGTTATGAGTTTTAATGTTAAGGTACTTTAATGTTATGATCTGTGAATAGTAAATCTGTTCATACATAGAATTTAAGGTGGACCTATCTCCAGGGTTGTATTATCATTGGTGCAGTTGGAGCACTTGCTCCAGGTCGCATTTTGGGTTGATTTACCTGGTTTCCAGGGAACCTGCAGTCAATTGTGTTTCTATACCCAGTATGTAGGCACAATTGAGCAGCTGGCAGTGCCGTGCCGCCACTCCGACACTTTTCTGTGATGATGTCATTGTGCCACCTGCAATGTTCCTCAGGAACAGAAGCAGCCAGAAGAGGCGACATCAGTTTGGGGCACCCCAATAAATGGACTGTACTGGAACCCTAATGTAGCCCTCTGTTCCTCTGTTATTACTACTAGAAGATTATTAATGAATTTGTGACGGTATTACAGATTGAAGGTATGTCCCTGCACAGTCTGACACTTGGACAGGATCAGACTCTGCAGAGACACACTTCCCCTCCCCACCCCAAGCACACACAGTTAACACCTAGTTGCTGATGAATACATTTCTAGTAGCAATAACTGAGGAATAATAAAACATAGAGTTCTATGAGAATATGTTCCAGAATTGTTATTGCAAGAGGACTGCAAGTAGTTATTAAAACAGACACATCTGAAGAGATAACAGGTCTCTTTAACGGTAAACTGCCTGCTATCCAAAAAAAATCTCTAAAAACCTCATATATTTCACTTGTACTACTCTACTGAGAACCAGCATTTGGGAGCAGCGCAGATTGATTATTTGAAGGGAAGACTGAGAACCATGACTGCTAATGTACTTTTTATTGACTTTGAACAGATTAAGGTATTTAAGTAAATCCTGATAAGTTTAGTCACCTTAACATCTTGTATCTACAGATAAACCGGTGCCCTACTATTGTCTTCACAGCCTTCTTCATCCTTGTAATTCCATGAAAGGAGCTGTCTATGCTTAGGAAATATCTTCATGTCATTATGTACTTGTACACTTTTGAAAAAATGTTGTATTTGATTTCTATTTGGCATGCATGGCCAGGCTTCGGTTCACCTCTATGGGACTTTCAAAAAATAGCTGACAAGAAGCTTGCGGTGAATGGAGGGGTGACCATGTCTACAGTCTACTCTCCATTCACTGCTATGGGACTACCCAAAATATCCATGTATGCAGTGTTATGACCAGTGGATGAGAACCCCCGGCCCCACGTGACTAACCCTCCCTCTGAGGGCGATGTCTGAGCACACTCCTCGTTCTTCACGTGATACCTCTAATGGTGAGGAGAGACTTTCCCGAGGGGAGTACCAGGTGCTACCTCAGAAGGGAATTGAAACACAAGGTAATCGGGATCAGAGTGTGACCCTAACCCTAACCCACACAATACACCCAGTGGATGCTGGGAGGCCAGAGGTTGATCCGAAAGTCACCTACAGCTTCCGCAGGTCTGGCAACGTTGCAGCAGCGCTTGCACTTGCCAGCTCACCGACTGCTGTGCGACCTGAGCACGCGCTGGAACTCCATGTTCCACATGTTGGGCAGGCTTTGTGAGCAGCAGAGGGCAGTAGTGTAATAACAGCTGCAACGTGGTAGTCGCCTTTCCAGTCAGCTTCCGCTCGTCACAAGCGACGAGTGGGCATTAATGTCTGACCTCTGTGAGGTTTTACACAACTTTGATGAGTCTACACAGACGGTGAGCGCTATTATCAGCGTAAACATCCCACTTCTGTTTCTACGCTCACTGCTCACAATAAAGGCGGGCGCTTTGCATGTGAAAGAGGTGGAAATGGGGGAAGACACTACACAGGGTGATAGTAAGACCACCGTCGGTTTGTCTTCTCAGCGTGAATTGGAGGAGGAGGAGGTGGAGCAGGAGACGGATGCCCCCGCTACAGAGGGTAGTACCCATTGCAGGTTTACTCCATCTCTTCGGCGTGGATGTGCCAAAGAGGAGGAAGAGGACGAGGAGGTTGAGAGTCATCCTCCTGGTGAGCAGAGCGAAGCCTTGTCTGTTGGGACTCTGGCACACTTCGCTGACTTCATGCTATGCTGCCTTTCCCGTGACCCTCGTGTTATACGCATTTTAGCCAACACCGATTACTGGTTGTTCACCCTTCTCGACCCCCGCTACAAAGAAAACTTCTCATCTCTTATTCCTGTGGTGGAGAGGACTAGCAAAATGGTGGAATACCAGAAGGCCCTTGTGGAAAAATTGCTCCAAAAATTTCCAGCTGACAACGCTGGCGGCAGAGTACGGAGTTCCTTGGGCACCCGAGAAGGGGAGAGGAGGTGAACACACAGCAGTTCCAAAAGAGGCAGGGCGACACTCTCCAAGGCCTGGGACAGTTTCATGACACCTCGCCAGCACCCTCACCCTGATGAGCGGCCTAGTGTCACAAGGAGGGAAAAGTTTTGGAAGATGGTGAAGGAGTACCTAGCTGACCGTGTCAACGTCCTCAGTGATCCCTCTGTGCCTTATAATTATTGGGTGTCTAAGCTGGACACGTGGCACGAACTGACGCTCTACGCCTTGGAGGTGCTGGCCTGCCCTGCCGCCAGCGTTTTGTCTGAGCGGGTATTTAGTGCCGCTGGGGGCATAATAACTGATAAGCGCATCCGCCTGTCAACTGAAAATGCTGGCAGGTTGACACTTATCAGAATGAACAAGGCCTGGATTGCCCCTGACTTCTCTACCCCATCAGAGGAAAGCAGCTGAGCATAAAGGAACTTTAAATGTGGCTTTTAGGGTGTATTGAATACACTGTATTCCCATGCACCGCTTCCTCTTCTCGTCCTCTTCCTCCATCATATCAAACTGCTTATTAGGCTGCCCTCGCCTTTACATTTTTAAGAGGTTCACCAGCAGGCCCTCACCCCTAATTTTTTAGACGGTCACCAGCAGGCCCTCACCCATAATTTTTTAGACAGTTAGATCAGCAGCAGGCCCTCGCCTCTAATTTTTTAACCTAAAAAATTAACCTCACTCTGTTCCTCCTCCTGACATGTTGATCTAACAAGAACCTGTCTTGCGCCGCCCTGCAAACTGGGACATGAAGCTAGGAGTTTTGGATGACTTTGTTTCTTGTGCTCTGCCAGCAGGCACAGTTTCCCGCGCCCAAAACCATGGCCTCTGTGTTCACCATCAGCAGCACGCCCACTTCCCTGTCCCTTACTGCCCGCCTTGCGCATATTAAATGGTATATATGCAAGTTTGTCACAAGTACAGTAGCGCAGATTTTTTTTAAGTGTATGAGAAGAAAAATTACAGCGAATGTCAGAAATATTTAGAACGCGCAAACGTTAAACAGCAGACGCAGCGCAGGTAATGTCGCTGTCACCAACAGCAGGAAACATTTCACCAAATTTCAGAAATATTTAGGATACACAAACGTTATACAGCAGACACAGCACAGGTAATGTTGCCTTGATTAGCGGCAGAAAAAATTACACCGAATGTCAGGTATTTAGGACACATAAACGTTATACTGCACACGCAGCACAGGTAATGTCGCCTTGATTAGCGGCAGAAAAAAATACACTGGATGTCAGGTATTTAGGATACACAAACGTTATACTGCACACGCAGCACAGGTAATGTCGCCTTGATTAGCGGCAGAAAAAAAATACACCAGATGTCAGGTATTTGGGATACAGAAGCATTATACTGCACACACAGCACAGGTAATGTCGCCTTGATTAGCGGCAGAAAAAATTACACCGGATGTCAGGTATTTAGGATACACAAACGTTATACTGCACACGCTGCGCACGTGGTGTTAAGGTCAGGCTATTTTTGCCCCCCCCCAAAAAAAAAAATTAAATAAAATATTGCAGCCAGATATAACAACCTTAAAAGGACTTTTGGGTCTTTTAAACAGAACAAATATCCGAGCCAATTTCTATGGTATACACAATCTGTTCCTCCTTGCAGCAGCTCTCCCTGACGTAGACTGAGCCGGGTCACATGTCACCGGGGGCTATATAGCACCCGATGATGCGTTCCCGGCCAGCGAATCACTGTAATGCCAGTAGCCAGCATGGCTACGGCATTACAGTGAATGCCAGTACCTCCCCGCACGCTGATTGGCTGCGTCGGCCGAACACCACGAACACCACGTGTGCTTGAGCGCCATGCTCGGCCGAATACAGTGTTTGGCCGAGCATGCTTGCCCAACACTAATAATGCGGTCATCTTCCAGCCAAGTCTTATCTCTGCAGAGTTTGACACACAGACATCTTACATTCCTCACTTTTCTATCATCCTCCCCGTCCTGGAGCCCACAGTGTTATCCTGCTGCTATCCCCAATACTTTGCCCACTATGCCCAATGTCCTCAAATACTATACTGCAGAAATTACAGTGCTATACAGAGTTTAGTCCTCAAAAAAACGAATGACATGCATGTGATGTCCAAGTTGATTCTGTTTTTATTACGGATCCATTGTAACAATGCTTGTCCTTGTCCTCAAAACGGACAAGAATAGGATATTTTCTATTTTTTTGCAGAACAGACTTTTCCTGTTTTTTTTGCGGACCCATTGAAGTGAATGGTTCCACATATGGGCTACAAAAAAAAAGGGAACCGACATGGAAAGAAAATACAGTCGTGTGCATGAGCCTTAATATAGGCCCCTCTTTAGTTCCCTAGTAATTAATATAGGCCCCTCTATAGTGCCCCAGAGTAGCTGCAGTGTCCCCAAAACTGGAAAAAAAATACTCACCTGAGCCCTGCTCCTTGTTTAATATCTACAAAGCAAATTACAGGTCTTTTCTGGCCTGCAGCCTGAGTTCCAACTAAGGGGTTGTTCACATATCAGTTATTTGATCAGTTATTGCCATCAGTTATTGTGAGCCAAAACCAGGTGCAGGTCAAAAACACCAAACAGGTGCAGATCTTTTCATTATACCTGATCTCTGTTTAGTGTCCACTCCTGGTTTTGGCTCACAATAACTGATGGAAATAACTGATCAAATAACTGATATGTGAACAACCCCTTACCCGCATCCCCGGCGTAGGTGGCCGCTATGACGACATAACGTCACCTGCGTCGTGGCACAATGAAATCATTGAAACCACCTGATGCAGGTGATCGCAGATTCCATCACTTTGAAACCTCCTCTGCTGTCTTATAGGAGTCAGACCAAGTGGTCTGTGGCCTATGAGAGTGAACGGCATGGTTGGGAACCATAGCTTCTCTTGCCCCAATGCACTATTTAACTGTATCGCCGTCCTGAGGGTTGTATCTGTGGAGGCAATCACTTTCAGTGCCCGGGGCAGCCCACCCCAGCACCGGCCAATCTGACATTTGCTAGAATTGCCAGATGGGCAGTCCGGGCCTGCCCATAGCAATGAATGGAGAGGATGGTGTGCACGCTCAGCATGCTCTCCGTTCACAACAGGTCCCCATTCTTGAGTTAAAAGTGGTTCCCAGAGGAGAGACCTGCACCAATTTGACATCCATGGCATATCCATAGTAAATTTTTTTATCCTAGGCCACGCCTTTAATGCCATCAAAAACAACTGTATACATCTAATCCCACCCATTCCCCTAAATATGTGCCTCCTCGCAGTAGTTTTGCCCTGATATGTGCCCCCTCACAGTAGTTTTGCCCTGATATGTGCCCCCTCACAATAATTATTCCCAGGTATGTGCCCCAGCACAGTAGTTATGCCCAGGTATGTGCCCCAGCACAGTAGTTATGCCCAGGTATGTTCCCCAGCACAGTAGTTATGCCCAGGTATGTGCCCCCTTCACAGGAAGTAAGAAATAAATCTAACTCTATATACTCACCTAGTTCCTCTGATGATCTGCGCTCCCCAGCAGCAGGCAGGACATACATCGGCTGCTCTGGTCTGTATATGAGGAGGAGGAGCACAGCTGACTCCCGGCCTGCCCCTCCCCTCCTCCACAGACCAGCAGTGTGGAGCGCTGGCGGGGGGGGGGGGAGATGGTGAAGCAGGTAGCTCCCTGCTTCATGATTACAGGCAACTGGACGCAGAGACAGCTGCCTGAAAGTGGGACATACCTCATTCATTTGGGGACTGCAGCTACTGAAATTCGGGACTGTCCCACCAGATCTGGGACGGTTGGGAGGTATGTATACACTTCTGTATTCAGGATCTGCCCATATTGTATACCTCAGTGTGCCTACGATTTTAAACAATGCTGAAAAATAAATGTGTAGTTCTTGTCTAGAATCTGATGACCAGTAGAAACTCGAACAAGGCTCATGTACACAGACCTGCCGTGTGCCGTAAAATCCATTGCTTTTATGTACAGAACTGGCAAAGTCTAAATAAAGAATTTGGAGAGTTAGAAGGAAAGAGGAAATTCCAGCCCTGACATTGATTTAGTGATCTCTAAATATATATTCAAATGCACTTTACTCAGAGCCTCAGTTTTCTATTGACAATGGTATTAATCATTACAATCAGTCGTTCAAAGCTCCACTTTTAGAACTGCAAATCCAAACTACGGGAACTTCAGTCAAACCAGCCAATGGTTTACATAAATGCTTCTCCAGTAAAATGTTCATTAGGTATGACTAGCTAAAGGGGTTGTGTCGCTTCAGCAAGTGGCATTTATCAAGTAGAGAAAGTCAATACAAGGCACTTACTAATGTATTGTGATTGTCCATATTGCTTCCTTTGCTGGCTGGATTCATGTTTCAATCATATTATTCACTGCTCATTTCCATGGTTACGAACACTCCATAGCAATCCATCAGTGGTGCTTGTGCTTGCACACTCAAAAATCAGAAAAAGTGCCGGCCTCACTGGTGACCAGGACTGTGGAAGTACACATAGGTCAGTGCTTTTCTATAGTGTGCAAGCACAGCCACCGCTGATGGATTGCAGGGTGGTCATAACTGTGAAAACAAGCATTGTATAATGTGATGGAAAAATGAATCAAGCCAGCAAAGGAGGCAATATGGATAATAAAAATACATTAGTAAGTGCCTTGTATTAACGTTCTTTACATAATAAATGCCATTTGCTGAAGTGAGACAATCTCTTTAAGACACATATCTTTTCTGTCCTTACACACTATGCTCTGACTTTATGGCACTTGCTTCTAAAGGCGGATTTATATTTCCTAATTGTAAGGCAGATTATTAGTATCAATTCTAATCTAGTTGGTGAGGAGGAAGGAAGCACATGCTAGAGCTCCTACTCTAAGGGATTTTATCCAGATCTTCAGTTAGGCGACTACTCCATAGAGATTTACAGAATCAAGATAGTTGTATCTTAGAAGCTACAGTGTTCATGGTTAGAAGAGTGACCAGCAATATCGGCTTTACAGACCCTGCTGCAGGTGAGGAAATACAATTCAGACACTCATCACCTAGATAACATTCAGGTCAGGCCAACTCAGATGTCTGTATTATACAGTGGACACCTAAATCCATGAGCGCCAGCTTATAGCTATTATAGCCATAAGAGCGAGAGAGAGTCATCTGCAAGATAGCACATCAGAGGTGCCACTTATCCAGCCACCATACCTCATCATCTGGGGACAGAAATTACAATTTTCCCAACTACTGCTGGATGTTTTACAATTTATATTATAGTAAAGAAAGACTTTTATTTTTACTTTTTTACTTCTGGCCTGATTCTCCAGTCCACCCAGAGAGCAACGGTCTGCAGGAGTACACAGTGACAACATCTCATCAGGGCCACTCCCATCCTCTGCACCGGCTCGTCATGAGCTGTCTGCACAGAAAAGTAAATTATAGTCTTGCAAAGGAAGCAACATGGCCAATCACAATACATTAGTAAGTGCCTTGTATTAAGTTTCTCTACATGATAAAAGCCTCTTGCTGAAGTGAGAGAACCTCTAAGTATTACATAGTGACTTTTCAAATGTACAAGTCGAGTCTCTCGCCAATCTGGCTCATAGAGTGGATCCCAAACAGGGAACCTGCTTCTTCATGACATCCACATGACTAATAGGGTATATGGACATGATCTGTCTTCAAACCCCTTCATAAATTAGTTTGGTTCCTTATTTCACTTTTTTAAACACTGCATTCTGATGGTACTTTTTAATGTTTAGATGCACCAATAAGACTCTCGTAATTCCAAACTAGAGTTGATACTGTATATTGTAATGTTGAAAACATTAAAGAGGTTGTCCACTTTCCAGTTATTATTCACCAATGTATTTGTGAAATGATCACGACATGTACTAATATAGGCTTTGTTGAAATTCTGCAACATTTTCTATATTTCATGAGGTATTCTCCCTTGTTTACAAAGTCTTTTGTCCTGTCCACTCAGAGGTCATGTCCATAAAATGGCCGATGATGGAGGGTCATGTGACCAAGCCAATAGCCTCCATATGATGTCTTCTCCATTCAAAGATAATGCACCTGCACTAAACTCGCAACAGAAAAAGTGCAGATGGCAGGTGCCATGTACAGTATTTGAATGGAGGATACATCTGGCTTCAGAGTTTGGAAAGCTAGAATGAAATAGCTAAAAAGGCAAGGTGATCACCAAAGAGTTAAAAGTGCTGTCAGTGAAGAAAGTAACAATCCAAGTACTGAAGCCGCATTTATTAAAGGAGTTATCCCATGACTATTGTAAAAAAATGTAAATCAGTCATCATATAGTACATGGCAATCTCTTTTTCACAAACCCAGAACCAGCCCTGTACCTCACATGGATCCAGAGATCTCCTCATTCATTGTTCTGCTAGATTTATATCAAACTGACAGCTCAAGGGGAGTGTCTTTTCTGCTGCAGCTCAGGGGGCGTGTCCATGCTCTCCCTATCACAGCTCAGGAGGCAGTTGAAGGATGAAACTGAGCATGTGTGGCCATCTAAGTGAGCTCCACAAAGAAATAAGAAAAAAACAAACAGCAGGTGACGCTGTAGAATATTTTTTTGTGGGACAACCCCTTTAATTTATTAAAGAAGGCATTATACTGTGAGGGGAGGCACTAAGGAGGGATCATTTTAAGAGAGGAGACACTGGGGGATCATCATATTGTGACAGAAGACACTAAGGTGGCATCATATTGTAAGGGATGGCACCAAAGGGACATCGTATTGTGAGAGGAGTCACTAATGGGGCATCATACTATCAGGGGAGGCGCTAAAGGGGCATTGTACTGAGAGGGGAGGCATTAAAGGGGCATCGTAATGTGAGGGGAGGCACTAAAGGGGCATCATATTTTGAGGTGAGGAACTATAGGGGCATTGTACTGTGAGAGGAGTCACTAATGGGGCATCATACTGTGAGGGGAGGCACTAAGGGAGGATCATACTGTGAGGTGAGGAACTATAGGGGCATTGTACTGTGAGGGGAGGCACTAAAGGGGCATCAGACTGTGAGGGGAGGCTCTAAGGGGGAATCATACTGTGAGGGGAGGCATCAGGCACTCACAACGTATGGAGTGGGCTCAGCACCGCAGCCTGCTCCATACATTCCCTCAGCCACTGTGACAGTGTTTTCTTAGAATTTTACATTGATGAGGTATCCTCCGGATAGGTCATCAGTATCTGATCGGTGGGGATCCAACACCTGGGACCCCGGCCAATTAGCTGTTTGAGAAGGCTCCAAAGCCTTCACTCGGCAAACCAAGCACAGCACTGTACATTGTATAGTGGCTGTGTTTGCTATTGCATTTAAGAAGAACTTCTGTAAAGATTTTTATTTTCGGACCTGCTAGAAAGGTACATAATCTAAACCATAGTGAATGTAATATTTTTACCAGAGTCTGTATCTGTGAGTTATAACCTCCCTTCTGATTCTCAGTTGTGTCATGTGACCAGCAATCAGACTTTCCAAATAACACAGCATCTTATGTGTGGACAGGAAATCAGTTTCTCTATGTATTCCTATGGGAATCTCAATGTCGGTCGCATAGGAATGAATAGAGAAGTAACTGACTTCCTGTCCTGTGTCAGTTGGAGATCAGAGAGTTGGTCACATGACCCAGCTAAGGAGCAGTAGGGAGGTTATATCTCACAAATAGAGATGCTGAAAAGTAGATTGCCTTCACTACAGATTACATCATGTACCTTTCTAGCAGGTCAGAGAATACACTTTTTGTGGGAGTTCTTCTTTAACTTAAAACTCCCGGAAAAATCCTTTAATATCAAATCCCAGATCAGACCTCTATATTAATTTCATACCTCAGACTAGACACTAGTGTTGAGTGAGCAATTGTACGGTAATGCGTACGTATTTTGTACGCTAATGCGTACGCATTTTTATGCTAATGCAGCCGAACACCACGTGTGCTCGAGCGCCATGCTTGAGTCCCCTCCCTGCACGTTTCTTGGCTGCTACGCAACCAATCAGCGTACGGAGAGGTACTGGCATTCACTGTAATGCCATAGCCATATTGGCTACTGGCATTACAGTGATTGGCTGGCCGGGAACGCGTCATCGGGTGCTATATAGCACCCGGTGACATGTGACTAGGCTCAGTCTGAGTCAGGGAGAGCTGCTGCGAGGAGGGACAGATAGTGTAGGGATATAAATTGGCTAGGCAGGGCTACTTTTTCTGTTTAAAAGACCCAAAAGTCCTTTTAAGGACTATTGTTATATCTGGCTGCAATGTTTTTTTTTGGCGGGGGGCGTCTGCTGTATAATATTTGCGCAACGAGGGACAGATAGTGTAGGGATAGAATTAGGCTAGTCAGGGCTAGTTGTTCTGTTTAAAAGACCCAAAAGTCCTTTTAAGGACTATTGTTATATCTGGCTGCAATATATATTTTTTGGGGGCAAAATTGCCTTACCTTAATACCAACTGTGCTGCGTGTGCTGTATAACGTTTGTGTATCCTAAATACCTGACATCTGGTGTATTTTTTTCTGCCGCTAATCAAGACGACATTACCTGTGCTACGTGTGCGGTATAACGTTTGTGTATCCTAAATACCTGACATTCAGTGTATTTTTTTCTGCCGCTAATCAAGGCGACATTACCTGCCCAGCATCTGCTGTATAACATTTTCACAACGAGGGACAGATAGTGTAGGGATAGAAATTGGCTAGGCAGGGCTAGTTGTTCTGTTTAAAAGACCCCAAAGTCCTTTTAAGGACTATTGTTATATCTGGCTGCAATACATATTTTGGGGGGCAAAATTGCCTTACCTTAACACCACCTGTGCTGCGTGTGCTGTATAGCATTTGTGTATCCTAAATACCTGACATCCGGTGTATTTTTTTTCAGCCGCTAATCAAGGCGACATTACCTGTGCAGCGTCTGCTGTATAATGTTTGTGTATACTAAATACCTGACATTCTGTGTAATTTTTTTCTGCCGCTAATCAAGGCGACATTACCTGTGCTGCGTGTGCAGTATAACGTTTGTGTGTCCTAAATACCTGACATCTGGTGTAATTATTTCTGCCGCTAGTCAAGGTGACATTACCTGTGCAGCGTCTGCTGTATAACGTTTGTGTATCCTAAATACCTGACATTCGGTGTAATTTTTTCTGACGCTAATCAAGGCGACATTACCTGTGCTGTGTGTGTGGTATAATGTTTGTGTATCCTAAATACCTGACATTCTGTGTAATTTTTTTTTGGCGCTTATCAAGGCGACATTACCTGCGCTGAGTCTGCTGTATAACGTTTGTGTATCCTAAATATTTCTGACATTCGGTGAAATTTTTCCTGCTGTTGGTGACAGTGATATTACCTGCGCTGCGTCTGCTGTTTAACGTTTGTGTATCCTAAATATTTCTGACATTCAGTGAAATTTTTCCTGCTGTTGGTGACAGCGACATTACCTGGGCTGCGTCTGCTGTTTAACGTTTGTGTATCCTAAATGTTTCTGACATTCGGTGAAATTTTTCCTGCTGTTGGTGACAGCGACATTACCTGCGCTGCGTCTGCTGTTTAACATTTGCGCATTCTAAATATTTCTGACATTCAGTGTAATTTTTCTGCTCATACATTTAAAAAAAATCTGCGCTACTGTACTTGTGACAAACTTGCATATATGCCATTTAATATGCGCAAGGAGAGCAGTAAGGCACAGGGAAGTGGGCATGCTGCTGATGGTGCACGCAGAGGCCATGGTTCTGGGCACTGTGAAACTGTGCCTGCTGGCAGAGCCCAAGAAACAAAGTCATCCAAAACTCCTAGCTTCATGTCCCAGTTTGCAGGGCGGCGCAAGACACCACTCTTGACGCCACACCAGTGCGACCAGGTAGTCGGTTGGATTGCAGCAGATAATGCTTCCAGTCGGTTAAACACCACCCTCTCTTCCAAAAAGTCCAGTCTCAGTAGCCAACAAAATCCTCACCCTGATCCTCCTTCCTCCCACCATGGAGAATCTGGGCAAACAAGTGATCCCACACTCGGATATTCTGAGGAGCTTTTTTCATCGCCGTTCCATTATTTGGGCCTCTCGCCAAGCCCGCTTGAAGAGGGACATGAGGAGATGTTGTGCCCTGATTCCCAAACTCATGAGCATCCACAGTCTGAAGAAGATGACGGCGGGGAATGGCAATTAATGTCTCACAAGGTGGATGATGATGATGAGACACAGTTGCCAATAAGTCAAGGGCAATTAGTGTCTCAAGAGGTTGATGATGAGGATGACACACAGTTAAGTCAGGTTCTTGTTAGGTCACCATGTCAGGAGGAGGACCAGAGTGAGGAAGTGGAAGAAGAGGTGGTGGACGATGAAATTGCTGACCCAACCTGGGAAGGTGGCAAGCCGAGCGAGGACAGCAGTACAGAGGGGGAGGGATCCACAGCACCGCAACAGGCTGGAAGAGGCAGTGGGGTGGCAAAAGGGAGAAGACAGGCCACACCAAACAGGCCCGCAACTGTTCCCTGGAGCACTCCCTTGCGGCAATCTCCCTTGCCAAGGGGTAGGTGTTCCGCAGTCTGGCACTTTTTTGAGGAAAGTGCAGACGATAAAACCTGTGGCGTACCAAAATAAGCAGGGTCATGAACACTAGCAACCTGACCACCACAAGCATGATCCGCCACATGGCAGCAAAGCACCCTGATAGGTAACCGAACGCCTGGGTCGACAATCGGTGTTCCTGCCCTGCACCTGGACCTTCGCAAGCACCATCAGCGAGCACGTCCACTTCTGTGATTAAGCACAGCGTACAGATGTCCATACCCCAGGCATTTGAACGCAAGCGGAAATACCCAGCCATCCACCCACAGGCCATAGCACTAAACGCGCAACTTTCCAAATTGCTGGCCCTGGAAATGTTGCCGTTTAGGCTGGTGGACACTGAGGCTTTTCGCAGCCTGATGGCGGTGGCTGTCCCTCGTTACGCAGTCCCCAGCCGCCACTATTTTGGCAGCGCATAAGGTATCAGGCTGAGCTGTGGCTTTCGCCACTCAACCTACAGCCAGGCATGGTTGTGTCTGATAACGGCCACAACTTGGTGGCGGCTTTGGAGCTTGGCAAGCTCACACACATACCATGCCTGGCCCACGTCTTCAACTTAGTGGTTCAGCGGGTTTCTCAAAACCTACCCCAATTTGCCTGAGCTACTGGTGAAGGTGCGCTGCCTGTGTGCCCATTTCTGAAAGTCACTTACAGCTTCAGCCAGTCTGGCAACGCTGCAGCAGCGCTTGCACTTGCCAGCTCACTGACTGCTGTGCAACCTGACCACGCGCTGGAACTCCACGTTCCACATGTTGGGCAGGCTTTGTGAGCAGCAGAGGGCAGTAGTGGAATACCAGCTGCAACACGGTCGTCGCCTTTCCAGTCAGCTTCCGCTCTTCACAAGCGACGAGTGGGCATGGATGTCTGACCTCTGTGAGGTTTTGCGCAACTTTGATGAATCTACACAGATGGTGAGCGGTGATAGTGCTAATATCAGCGTAAACATCCCACTTCTGTTTCTACTGAAACGCTCACTGCTCACAATAAAGGCGGACGCTTTGCATGTGAAAGAGGTGGAAATGGGGGAAGACACTACACAGGGTGATAGCCAGACCACCCTCGGTTTGTCTTCTCAGCGTGAATTGGAGGAGGTGGAGCAGGAGACGGTTGCCCCCGCTACAGTGGGTAATACCCATAGCAGGTTATCTCTTCGGCGTTGATGGGCCAAAGAGGAGGAAGAGGACGAGGAGATTGAGAGTCATCCTCCTGGTGAGCAGAGCGAAGCCTTGTTTGTTGGGACTCTGGCACACATGGCTAACTTCATGCTATGCTGCCTTTCCCATGACCCTCGCGTTATACGCATTTTAGCCAACACCGATTACTGGTTGTTCAACCTTCTCGACCCCGGCTACAAAGAAAACTTCTCAAGCGACGAGTGGGCATTAATGTATGACCTCTTTTTTTTAGATGGTCAGATCAGCAGCAGGAACTCACCCATAATTTTTAAGACGGTCACCAGCAAGCACTCGCCCCTAATGTTATAGACAGTCAGATCAGCAGCAGGCACTCGCCCCTAATGTTTTAGGGGGTCAGCTCAGCAGCAGGCCCTCACCCCTAATATTTCAGAGGGTCAGCTCAGCAGCAGACCCTCACCCCTAATGTTTTACACAGTCAGATCAGCAGCAGGCACTCGCCCCTAATGTTTTAGACGGTCAGATCAGCAGCAGGCATTCGCCCCTAATGTTTTAGAGGGTCAGCTCAGCAGCAGGCACTAACCCCTAATGTTTTAGAGGGTCAGCTCAGCAGCAGGCTCTCACCCCTAATGTTTTACACGGTCAGATCAGCAGCAGGCACTCGCCCCTAATGTTTTAGAGAGTCAGCTCAGCAGCAGACCCTCACCCCTAATGTTTTTCAGTGTCAGCAGCAGGCCATCAATCATAATTTTTCAAGGGTGTGTCTGATGCCCTCCTTTATGTGTAATAAAGGGTGTATTGGAGTGCCTGTTCCTTGTAATTTTTGGCTGCCCTTTCACTTAGTGCATAGGCTTTATGAGTGTAGGAGTCCCACGACATGAACAATTGTACCACAATGTGAATGAGGCCCTCCTTAATGTGATATACCGGTTGTATTGGAGTGCCTCTTCCTTGTAATTTTTGGCAGCACGTGCGCTTTATATACAAGTAAATATATGTTTCCTAACAATATTTCCTCTAAAATCAATGTTATCTTCAGTTTTGGGCGTATTCTTGTCATTCCGTAAAAGTGGCGTAATACTCGGACAACATCGTTCACAGCAGCGACTTTGGAGTCCAAGATGCATCCAGACATCCTCCCCATGCTGTTCCCTGACCATTTCATGCGTTTCCATCATTTTCTGACCTTTCCCTATGAACCAGACACTCTCCCCTCTTCAGAGCAGGGGGTGCCTGGTTTAGTGCTCTGTTCTCCCATTGACTTCCATTGTGCTCGGGTGCTCTGTAGAGCACTTGAGCATCACCTAGTGTTCTACCTGAGCACCAGAGCACTACGTGCTCGATCAACACTAATGCCTACATAAATGTTGTATTAACCATGTGCTATATGTTATAATGTAATTCTAAGTGATCGTACTGTAAGTGTATACTCTCCGTATAGCCTTCCACCCCAATCACCACAATGTGGTCCACATGGTACATGTCTATACACGTGGCTGATCATATACTCCCAGCACAGGGATGACTGTACTGTCTTCTATAATGTCTCAGAGACAATGGAAGTCCAGAGTTGGAGAGAAGTTCCTCCTCTTGGCGCTAGTGGCCAGTACTACTAGCACCACAGGGTTCATGAAAATAAAAAAACAGGGACCTTGCTGTTTAGTATTTTAGCAATGGTTTTAGTTATGATCTTGGCTGCTTAAGATTTTGACCATGACCCTTGATTTTTAGAATTTTGGCCAAGGTCCTTGGTCCATAGCATTTTGGCTAGGTTCTAGACTGGGGAGCATTTTGGCTGAGGTTTTTATTGCACACTGTAAAACTTCATCAGCAGGGGCGGAATGGGAACTTAAAGTGGCCCTGGAAAAAATACTAAAAGTGGCCCCGTTTTGTAGTCAGGTCCAAATTGATGGAAGGCAGGGCCAGCAATTCCATATTGTGGCACATTATACCACCCCCAACAGAGCCAAATACCACAGTCCATCATAAAATACTGCCAGCAGCACAAAATACATCCCCAAAAACTTCCACTGGCCGGCCATGATGAGGGCTCAGGTGGCCCCCTGGGCATCAGCCCACCGGGAAATTTCCCTGTAAGGTCTATGGCCAATCCGCCCCTGATCATCAGGTTCTGCAGGAGAGCACATATTTCTGGTCTCAATGTGTCTCATTTACAGTAGCACTACACTAGAGTCATCCTCTCTCCAGAGCTTCTCCCAGTAGCTTCTCCTAGAAGGGGGAGACAAGTAGCCACTTTCTGAAGACTGAGGCTTAAGGTGGTGGCTGCTCCTTCTATAACCTATAACAGACACATCTTCTTTAGGCCTCATGCACACAGCCTTTGTGCGGCCGTTCCGTGCATTGGGGACTGCAATTTGCCTCAGACGGATCCAGACCCATTCAACTTGAATGGGTCAGAGATCCGTCCGCACCACAAAAAAAATAGAATAGTGTTCTATTTTTTTGCAGTGCGGAGGCACGGAGAGAAACCCCACAGAAGCACTCCGTAGTGGTTCCGTGCCTCCATTCCGCACCACTCCTTCCAGATTGCGGACCCAATCAAGTGAATGGGTCCGCTTCTGTGATACAGTGTGCACACAGCCGGTGCCCATATATTGCGGACCCGCAACAGTCATTTCCATGAGCCCTAAGAATAGGAGTAAACTGAAGAAAGCAGCTAATACTGTTTTTTTCACACTACAAATATGCGTCACATAAATCCGGTCTGTATTTCCAGTTTGAATGCAGCGGATCTGCCTGCAGATTTAGCCCCAGTCAATGCAGAAACATGGCCTTTCTTTACATGGTTTGGAAATTCGAACGGAAATAATCTGCACCGCGTGAACAACAAAATGGAGGTGAAGTCAGTATAGATTTCAAAATGAAAATACATGCACAAAATCTGTCATGTGATCAAGTCATTAGAAATCTCTGATAAGTGTATGGGCTGGGCACCTGCGGTATCACCTGCCTTCTTCCTAAATGACCTTGGACTGCCATATTTCTGGAACCTATGTTTTCAAAAGAAATTGTGTTACTAAGGAAAAAAATCATGGTTTCTGTAAAAAATAAATAAATAAATAAATAAATAACGGTGAAAATACAAACTGCTTAATCCTTTATGTATGCCCAGTGTATTACATATTGCATGTCTGATTTATTTAATATATCGATTTCTCCTTATTGCGATGAAGAGGGACAATAATTCTGGAGTTTTACACATTATGCAAATTAGCACATGAAACTTTCATATGATTTTAATGGCAAATAATCATCATCCATATCAACCCCATACCAATCTATCACAAATATTAAGGAGAACCCGTGACCCATGATGTTTGTAATGCATTACAGATGTAAGCCTGACCTCTTAAAATGAGACAGAATACGAAAAGCAAAAAGACAAGAAAAATGGATTCAGAGTGCCATCAAGTGTTTATAAGGCTGAATAAGCCGCAAGGAGCAGCTGAAGATGTGAGCTGCTTTAGCTTTTAAAATATATCCTTGAAGGCAATGTTATGGGATATAGATTTAATGAATCACAAAAGTGGAACATGCACATTTCACACAAACCCTTGTTATGAAAGATGTCACTGTTCTGAATTTAACGGTCATAGTAAACAAAATGACAAATAAACCCACAGACACAATCCAGAACAATTCTAATTTTCTGGACTTCACAAAAAAAAGCCAGTGGAGCATATGTATCAGTGTGATACATGCTATATAATGGTGTAAGCAAGCTGGATAAATTCTCTCCCTTAAAGGGGTTGTCCAGAGTTATCCTCCAGATAGGTCATCAATATCAGATCGTGGGGTGGGGGGGCGTTTGTGAGACCCCAGCCGATCTGATATTAATGACCTACCCTGAGGAGAACTCATCAATAGTAAAAGCATGGAAAACCCCTTTAAAATGTGTTCTCTTTATGATAGCATGTGTCACATAATGGCGTCTCTCTAACAACCTAAAACACTGGAAGAACAATAGACAATAAAGTTGTTCAACAACTAAAATAGTCCCATCAAGCATGAGAGATGGCGTGTGCTGATACTGAACACGGTAGCTCAGTGGTTTTCCAACAACTAAAATAGTCACATCATACATGAGAGGCACCAGGACCCCAGGGAAAAGTGACTTGCAGGTGCCTTGCCCTGGGGTTCTAGGTCCGAATCCAATCAGAGACAACATCTGCATAGAGTTTGTATGTTCTCCTAAAGGTTTCCTTTGGGTACTCTGGTTTCCGGCAACACTCCAAAAATGTACAAATAGGCAAATTGGCTTCCTATGAAATTAACCCTAGTGTACGTTGTGTACATTGAGCGCCTATATGGCAGCCACAGACTTAAAGTATAAAAATCTCAGTCCTCATAACATAAGTGATAACCAGATAGTTGGGCAGGTACAGATGTGTCCACACTTAACTTATCTCCAAACTCAGAGTGGTGACAGTTTTGTCCTGATAGCAAAACAACATGATATCGCGAGATTGTAACTAAACTCTAAAAAACTGCAATACATGTCACAACCACTGGGCGGTGAGTGCTCCACATTTACCTGATTGCTCAGCTGCTTTTTCTTTTGTTTAGAGCTGCTGGCCTCAGATGTGAGATATTTATCGGCAGACCAAGCTAAATGTGGTGAGATCTATTGAGAACATTTAATGTGCTAAAGTCAAACACATGAGAAAAAAGGAAAACTAAATAGAGTATCCAAACATTGTGTGTTACCGTCAGCTGGACTGTGTATCTAATCCTATCTTAAGTAATACTGTCTACAGAGTCGTGTATCTAAGCCTATTATGTGTGATACTGTCTGTGTAGCAGTGTATCTAATCCTGTCATGTGTGATACTGTCTACAGTGTCGTGCATCTAAGCCTATTGTGTGTGATACTGCTTGAAGAGTTGTGTATCTAATCCTATCATATATAATACTGTCTGAAGAGTTGTGTATCTAATCCGATCATATGTAATACTGTCTGCAGAGTTGTTTATCTAAGCCTATCATGTGTGATACTGTCTGCTTAGCTGCGTATCTAATCATACCTTGTGTGACACTGTCTGCTAAGCTGTGTATCTAATCCTACTTTGTGTGATACTGTCTGCTTAGATGTGTATCTAATCCCACCTTGTTTGATACTGTCTGCTGAGCTGTGTATCTAATCCTATCATGTGTGATACAGTTTGCAGAGTTGTGTATCTAATCCTATAATGTGTGATTCTGTTTGCAGAGTTGTCTATCCAATCATTTCATGTGTGATACTATCTGCAGAGTTGCATATCTAAACCTATTGTCTGCTGAACTGTGTATCTAATCCTATTCTGGGTGACAGTGTCTGCTAAACTGTGTATCTAATCCTATCATGTGTGATACTGTTTGCAGAGTTGTGTATCTAAGCCTATTATGTATGATACTGCCTGCTAAGTTGTGTATCTAATCCTATCATGTGTGATACTGTCTGCTGAGATGGGTATCTAATCCTATTTTGTGTAATACTGTTTGCAGAGTTGTGTATCCAATCCTATCATGTGTGATACTGTTTGCAGAGTTGCGTATCCAATCCTTTCATGTGTGATACTATCTGCAGAGTTGCGTATCTAAGCCTATTGTGTATGATACTGCCTGCTAAGTTGTGCATCTAATCCTATCATGTGTGATACTGTCTGCTTAGATGGGTATCTCATCCTATCATGTGTGATACTGTCTGCTGAACTGTGTATCTAATCCTATTCTGGGTGACAGTGTCTGCTAAACTACGTATCTAATCCTATCATGTGTGATACTGTCTGCGTATCCATGTATCTAATCCTATCATGTGTGATACTGTCTGCTAAGGTGGGTATCTAATCCTATCATGTGTGATACTGTTTGCAGAGTTGTGTATCTAATCCTATTCTGGGTGACAGCATCTGCTAAATTGTGTATCTAATCCTATCATGTGTGATACTGTCTGCTGAACTATGTATCTAATCCTATTCTGGGCGACAGCGTCTGCTAAGCTGTGTATCTAATCCTATCATGTGTGATACAGTTTGCAGAGTTGTGTATCCAATCCTTTCATGTGTGATACTATCTGCAGAGTTGAGGATCTAAACCTATTGTGTATGATACTGCCTGCTAAGTTGTGTATCTAATCCTATCATGTGTGATACTCTCTGCTGAATTGTGTATCTAATCCTATTCTGGGTGACAGTGTCTGCTAAACTGCGTATCTAATCCTATCATGTGTGATACTGTTTGCAGAGTTGTGTATCTAATCCTATCATGTGTGATACTGTCTGCGTATCCGTGTATCTAATCCTATCATGTGTGATACTGTCTGCTAAACTGCGTATCTAATCCTATCATGTGTGATACTGTTTGCTGAACTCTGTATCTAATCCTATTCTTCGCAACAGCGTCTGCTAAGCTGTGTATCTAATCCTATCATGTGTGATACAGTTTGCAGAGTTGTGTATCTAATCCTATCATGTGTGATACTGTCTGCTGAACTGTGTATCTAATCCTATTCTGGGTGACAGTGTCTGCTAAACTGTGTATCTAATCCTATCATGTGTGATACTGTTTGCAGAGTTGTGTATCTAAGCCTATTATGTATGATACTGCCTGCTAAGTTGTGTATCTAATCCTATCATGTGTGATACTGTCTGCTGAGATGGGTATCTAATCCTATTTTGTGTAATACTGTTTGCAGAGTTGTGTATCCAATCTTATCATGTGTGATACTGTTTGCAGAGTTGTGTATCCAATCCTTTCATGTGTGATACTATCTGCAGAGTTGCGTATCTAAGCCTATTGTGTATGATACTGCCTGCTAAGTTGTGCATCTAATCCTATCATGTGTGATACTGTCTGCTTAGATGGGTATCTCATCCTATCATGTGTGATACTGTCTGCTGAACTGTGTATCTAATCCTATTCTGGGTGACAGTGTCTGCTAAACTACGTATCTAATCCTATCATGTGTGATACTGTTTGCAGAGTTGCGTATCTAAGCCTATTGTGTATGACACTATCTGCTAAGATGGCTATCTAATTCTATCTTGTGTAATACTGCCTGCATATTTGTGTATCTAATCCTATCATGTGTGATACTGTTTGCAGAGTTGTGTATCCAATCCTATTATGTGTGATACTGTTTGCAGAGTTCTGAATCCAATCCTATCATGTGTGATACTATCTGCAGAGTTGCGTATCTAAGCCTATTGTGTATGATACTGCCTGCTAAGTTGTGTATCTAATCCTATCATGTGTGATACTGTTTGCAGAGTTGTGTATCTAATCCTATCATGTGTGATACTGTCTGCGTATCCATGTATCTAATCCTATCATGTGTGATACTGTCTGCTAAGGTGGGTATCTAATCCTATCATGTGTGATACTGTTTGCAGAGTTGTGTATCTAATCCTATTCTGGGTGACAGCATCTGCTAAATTGTGTATCTAATCCTATCATGTGTGATACTGTCTGCTGAAGCTATGTATCTAATCCTATCTAAGCGTGTGCTGTGTATACAGTTTGCAGAGTTGTGTATCCAATCCTTTCATGTGTGATACTATCTGCAGAGTTGAGGATCTAAACCTATTGTGTATGATACTGCCTGCTAAGTTGTGTATCTAATCCTATCATGTGTGATACTCTCTGCTGAAATTGTGTATCTAATCCTATTCTGGGGATTACAGTGTCTGCTAAACTGCGTATGTATCTAATCCTATTCATGTGTGTGATTACTGTTGTCTGCTAACTGTTCCTAATGTATCCTTCATGTGTTGATACCTGTTTGCTGAACTCTGTATCTTAATCCTATTCTTTCGCAACAAGCGTCTGCTAAGCTGTGTATTCTAATCCTATCATGTGTTGTACAGTTGTGCAGAGTTGTGTTTCTAATGCCTATCCCATGTGTGATACCTGTCTGGCCTGGAACTGTGTATCTAATCCTATTATGGGTGACAGTGTTCTGCTTAAACTGCCGTTTCTAGATCCTTATTCATGTGTGATACTGTCTTGCTGAACTGTGTATCTACTCCTATCATGTGTGATACTGTCTATGAAGAGACGATTAGTGTATGTGTATAGAGTGTGATACTGTCTTTCTTGAAG
This sequence comes from Rhinella marina, assembly GCA_900303285.1. NCBI lineage: Eukaryota > Metazoa > Chordata > Amphibia > Anura > Bufonidae > Rhinella > Rhinella marina. The sequence goes on from ONZH01013452.1 coordinate 185,815, forward strand.
CTGTGTATCTAATTCTATTAGGTGTGATACTGTCTGTGAGCTGTGTAATGCTATTCTATTTAGGTGTGTACTGTCTTGTCTGAGCTGTGTATTTCTAATCCTACCTTGTGTAATAGTTTTCTGCTGACCTGTGTATCTAATTCTTATTTGGTGTTATACTGTCTTGAAGCTAGCTATTGTTTTCGTATCTTTATAGAGTGTGATACAGATAGAGATAAGGAGCTCTCCTTTGTGTAAATACTGTACACTCAGCCACTGCTCAGATAAGAGAGGTGGGGGAGGTGCTCATGTATTTCAGTCCCTGTATTTCCCTGTCTTGTGGATGAGGCCTGATTACCAGTTAAGAGCTTATTTTTAGAAAAAAAAAAAAACTTTCCACAGATCACTGGTGCCACTGGTTTTGTCCCCCTTACATTTTTTTAATTATTTTGGCAGACCCAGGTCTGTGGACCTTTAGAAAAAATACTAGAGTACTCCTGATTCGGGGTTTAATTTGAACAAACTTTAATTATGGGTTTAATGCAGAAAATAACAATTGCACCATTTTTTATTTACAACATCTCCCAATCCTAATCAATTACCATCATGTAGCTGTAGTCCAGAACCACAGCCTGGATCTAGGGCTGCCCTTTACTCTTCCATGGATAATATGAAAAGCGATGCAGCAATACAAAGAAGTCATACAGAATGTTACATGCCAGTGGTATTGCCTTTCTGCTGAGCTGTGTATCTATTCCTATCCTGTGTGATACTGTCTAATGAGCTGTGTATCTAATCCTAAGGTTTATGAGTGGAACTGAGGGAGGTGGGAATTATATTAAGGCCTTTTTCACATGAGCGTCACGGATTAGGTCCAGATGCGTTCAGGAAAACTCGCACCATTTTGCAAGCAAGTTCAGTCAGTTTTGTCTGCGATTGCGTTCAGTTGTTCAGTTTTTTTCCGCGCGGGTGTAATGCGTTTTGATGCGTTTTGCACAGGCGTGATTAAAAACTGATGGTTTACAAACAACATCTCTTAGCAGGGCTGAGTGAAAAACGCAGAATATAGAACATGCTGCGTTTTTCACGCAACGCAGAACTGATGCGTGAAAAAAGACGCTCATGTACACAGACCCATTGAAATGAATGAGTCAGGATTCAGTGCGGGTGTTATGTGTTCACATCACGCATTGCACCCGTGCGGAAAACTCACTCGTATGAAAGGGGCCTAAACGGTGTTTTTAATTTTAATTTCCCAGGGTTTCCTGTCTTTCTCTTTCTTACAATTCCCTCTAGAGAGGAAGGTTTTTATTGCAGAACAGATGTGGGCAGGAGGTCAGATGGAGGGAGAAGAAGTTCCTTGCTGGGTGCAGGGGTTTTAGGCCCCATTCACACGACCGTATATTTGTGGGACCGCATTACTGCGGACCCGCAAATATACGGGGGCCGCCCGGCGTGTGTTCCGCAGCGCTTGGAACATACGCCGTGCGGCCCCATAGAAAATGCCTATACTTGTCTGTGCGCACGGACAAGTATAGGACATGCTTCAAAAGAGCCGCGGCATGGAGCTAGCACCACAGAGGTGAATGGGGCCGCATCTATTCTCGCATTTTTGCGGATAGATATGGCCCCATTCATACAGTCGTGTGAAAGTAGCCTTAGGCAGTGCAGGAAAATAGGGGTGATAGTTGTGGGAAGCAGAAACATTGTTTGCATTGAATATTTAGTTACAATTCTGGTATAATATGATTTTGTGCACTTAGAAAGTTTGAATTTTGGATGAAGACCAATGTCTCAGAAGAAGTAAAACCTTACATTTACACGTCTAGGTGAGAACAATAGAGGAGGGACTGTATTTCTCTAATCAGGGACTAATCAAACAACAGCAGGATACAATGGTGAATAGTCAGGTAATAAAGACACAGGGAATGGAGACTGGACCATTGACATAAGCAGCAAATATGAGGCCTGGACACTTAGATGATAGGACAGTTGTGAGAAGCTACAGTATAATGCTGAATACTAATATACCAGGAGCCAAAGCCAGAAGTAGAAATCCTTCCTTTATAGTTCTAAGGCTACTTTCACACTAGCGTTATTCTTTTCCCATATTGAGTTCTGTCATAGGGGCTCAATACCGGAATAAAATGCTTCAGTTTTGTCCCCATTCATTGTCAAGGGGGACAAAACTGAACTGAAGAGAACGGAGCGCTCCTAAATACATTCCATTCAGTTTAGTTGCGTCCGCAGGCTGGAGAGCAAACCGCAACATGTTGTATTTCAGTGGCCGCAAACCTTTTTTGCACCAAGGCCCGGTTTCTCGCTAGACAATTTCCCCAGGGCCCGGGGGGGGGGGGCTTTGCGGTTGTTGGGGGGCGGAACATAGTGAGTAGTTATAGTTATAGTGTACAGTATAACAGTAGTTATACCAGTATAGTTAGCCCCCACACACACAGTAGTAGTTATAGTAGTAGTAAGTGCCCCCACACAGTACTTCTAGTAGTAGCATAGTGCCCCCACACAGTAGTTCTAGTAGCATAGCATAGTGCCCCCCACAAGTAGTTATAGTAGGCATAAGTGCCCCCCACACAGTAGTTACAGTAGCATAGTGCCCCCCACACAGTAGTTCTAGTAGTATAGTGCCCCCACACAGTTTATAGTAAGTAGTGCCCCACACAAGTTCTAGTTATAGTAGCATAGTGCCACCCACACAGTAGTTACAGTAGCATAGTGCCCCCACACAGTAGTTATAGTAGTATAGTGCCCCCCACAGTAGTTACAGTAGCCATAGTGCCCCCCACACAGTAGTTATAGTAGCATAGTGCCCCCACACATATTACAGTAGCATAGTGCCCCCACACGTAGTTAAGTAGGCATAGTGCCCCCCACACAGTATATATAGTAATAGTAGCATAGTGCCCCCACACAGTAGTTATAGTAGCATAGTGCCCCCACACAGTAGTTATAGTAGCATAGTCCCCACACAGTAGTTATAGTAGCATAGTGTAGCCCCCACACAGTAGTTATAGTAGCATAGTGCCCCCATAGTTAGTAGCATAGTGCCACACACAGTAGTTATA